>CM061228.1:30232601-30700050 GCA_030844895.1 Ambrosia x helenae | reverse complement strand
TAATGTAACAACCGGCAAAATTAAGGTAATCCGTACTAATTAATTAAACGCGATTAACGTAATTAACCGTAATTATGTGCTGATTATTTAATTGAGGCCTTAGAAAGATAGAATTCCCAAATAATGCATAGGAATGCATAAGTTTAATAGCAAAGCATGATAGGATCATGCGCAGGCAAAACTATCCGGTATGGACACTGGCGATTACCCGGTAAAAATTAAATAAGCGAAACGAAACTCCGGACACCCGGAATATAAAATAAATAATATTTTCACAAAATATAATGAGTTTTGGAAACCCAAAGCCATACGTGAAAGCTTATTGTACAAATCTCCCGGTAACGAATAAAGTGCGCGTACCGCACCCGATACGCGCGTAACACGTAATTTCACCCGGCAAAAGCCGAAATAAATTATCAGTAATTTAACTGGGCAAAATTTAATGAATATTAACGGTATTTTAATATTTAGGTAAACCACGGTTAAAAATTCAAGAAATACCCGGGCGGTACCCGAAAGGAAAGTAACTTAAACATATTATGGAGTAATATTTAGCAAAGTGGACCCACCAACCACCCTATAGGGGCCGGCCAAGGGCCCACACAAGTGGAGATACTTGAGTTTTCTTGTAAAATCCATAATATTATTACTAATTATTAGAATGCATGTAAAGTTATTGGGTAGAAGATTAACAAAACATCACCTCTCCCTCTCTCTCTAAAACTCGGCCCAAACACCCTCTAAATCCCCAAGATTTTCAAATATCTTTCACAAATCTTCCATAATATCTACACTAATATCTCTAACCAATCCAAGCAAGATACACTTGATCTTTGAAGATTGAGTAAGAATTAAATCACTTGAAGAACACTTGAAGAAATCACAAAAACTCTTCCCCTTTCTTCTCTTGTTGGCCGTGAGTTTGCACCACCCCACCAACACTCTTTTCAATTTTCATACTCTAAATCATCTCTAAATCATCATTATTCAAAACCCCTTTTGTGTGTTCAAGAGTTTGGAGCATAACCCACTTGGAAGAACACATTAAACCTCACCCAAAATCCAAGATCTTTGTCTTCCCTAGCCTTGAGCTAGTAGTAAGTCTTACATTGTTTTATTACTTGAATGTTCATGTTTTGTGCTATGAAAGCAAGTTGTACATTAATGGGTAATAAAAATAGATTTTATAAAAGATAATGGGTTTTGTTAGAATAAAAATGGAAGAATAATAATAACATTGATGAATCTTGGATTTTTTATTAATAAATGTAATGTTTGAAGAAATGATGATAATGAAACACTTACACTTGAGAAAGATGATGATTTGGGTATATTAATGAAAGGACTTGAATGAGATGAAGATGATTTTAATCATCATAGGATGATATATTAATGTCAAAAAGATATTAAAATGGGTTAGAAAGTCATAGGTGAAAAAGTTCCATCTTCAAAGTCCACTC
Organism: Ambrosia x helenae; assembly: GCA_030844895.1. NCBI lineage: Eukaryota > Viridiplantae > Streptophyta > Magnoliopsida > Asterales > Asteraceae > Ambrosia > Ambrosia x helenae. The sequence goes on along the minus strand of CM061228.1, from coordinate 30,698,590 downwards.
ACTTGGATGAGTGAAAAATTGGGTGTTTTGGATAAAATATGGAATAAACATGTTAATGACATCTAGGATGGATTAGAAGATCATTAAAAGTAAAAAGAAGTAAAAACAACTAAACATTAAGAAAATGGTTCTTCAAAGTCCACTAAAGTGGAAGAAAAATATTAACTTTGAAAGATTAGGGTGAAAAATGCACAAGTATAAGTTAAAGGACTAATATGGCAACTTTGGAAGTTGAGGGACTAAAATAAATATTTTGGAAACTATTAGTCCAAAAACACAATAATGGAAAGATTGGTGTCAAAAGTGTAAGTAATAATTTTACAAGGTTGATTTGGTAAATACTAGTAACATACTTGGGCATTTTATGTAAAAAGTATATTTTTTATAAAATGGACGTTTTATAAAAATAAATGGAGTAACGCAAGTATTTTATAAAATAAGATTTTATAAAATAAAGACTTGGGAAGACTTGTACAAAAATAGGATACTTTTATATAAATGGGAATATAAAAGTATCGGAAACATTTTTGAGTAACAAGTTGGACAAGTTGGGCTAAAACGTACAAAGTATATTTTTCCAAGAAATAAACGTTCGGAATCGGAAGTAGGAACAATACTTCCATGAGGACGCGCAACGGAAATAAATATGAAAAACGCTAACTAACGAACTTAGTTACACGAACCAACGTAAACGGACATATAAGAAAATGCCATTACGACAAGATAAAAATATACATATATATTTTAAGAAAATAAAATATATATAACAAGGGTGAAACGTGCGAACACTTTCCTAAGTGTAGAAAGAATATTCGTGGGAAAGGAAAAACACAACGTAACAAATTAAAAACGCTAAACGACACATGAACTTAACAAGTAGTATCCACGCGATGGTATATGTACATATACTCGTTTTCGACGAAATTCTAGTATATCTATTTGAATGGGAAAATAGATATGCGAGAAGGAAAACCGAGACGAGTAGGTGAAATATATCTACGAACGCGTGAATACCGACAAGATCCTAGTACATTTATTTAAATGGGAAAATAAATGTATGGTGTGGTAAGTCTAGTCGGGCGTTAAGATTATGTTACCAAACGACAAGAACTTAGCATATTTATTTAAATGGGAAAATAAATATGTGGCAAAGTGAGTCGGGTCGGATAATAAGAAATCACATTATATCGAGCGAAACGATCCTAAGTATAATTATTTAAATGGGAAAATAATTATACGTTGGGTAGAGTCGTGTCGAGTATAATATTGTACAAGTCATAAAGAATATTAATAAGAATAATATATGACTTGTAAGGAAAGGGTAATCCATCGCCATTGAACCTAGGATACGAAACTATTAAACGGGAATTGGGATAAAGACGTGGTCGGGAAGTTGGGTGTACAACTTGCCAAGGCACATACACCATAGGTGTAGTGACTTATACGCCTAGAACCTTTGTAGGTGCGGGATCACAAACTTTACTATTTTCTTCTTTGAGCCGAGCACAGTTACAGGTGAGTCTCACGGCCCCATTTCTAAACTATTTAACGTTTTTACGGGGGAAAGATATGTTGGGATTGTATATGACGGGTTGGATACTTGAGTAAAGATCGCCACTCGGGGTTGAGACCTCCCCACTATAATCATTAATTCAGGAAGAGAAACCAAAGGAATATTTGGATAGTACTATTGGTGCCTGACAAGGCCCACCCCTAATCGATAGCGTCGATTATGCATCGGCGTATGCCTGGGGTGCACGTATTCTGAAATAAAGTCGTAGGAATACCGAGTAACGACTTGGGGCGGGGGCATTATTAATTGTCTTGGTTTGGTTATAGGCTCAAGTAAATTGTAGGACTTTGCAACTCCTATAAATGTCATAACAAGGATATTCCCACTTTATAAAGTTTTATTAAATCAAAACCTGTGAACTCACCAATATTTATATATTGACGATTTTCAAACATATCTTTCAGGTAATTGATTGATGGAGGTTAGCATGGCGAGCAGGGTCGGGGATGTCTCCAAGTTGGGCGTTGGGAATGTCGTAAAAGGGTCTCATCTCTTTATTCCATGGACTTAGGGATAAAGGGAGGAGCCTCCTCATTAATTTCAAAAACAATTTATAATTATGTACGGATAATTTGACATGATTATTAGCATTGAATAAATGCCCGTTTTTTAATTACTATTGTGGTTTGCATTAATCTTGGCTTAATACTTTTGAACCGTCGCGCCACGTGTTTCCGCCATAGGCGTGGTGTGACAGAAAGTGGTATCAGAGCCAAGGTTATAGCGAATTAGCATTTTTAAAATCTAAACTATAACCGGATTTGGTTCAAAAACTTTCAAAATAAATGCGAAACGCAATAAAATAAATTTTTCCAACGACCATTTGGGTATATGGAGATTCCGACCAAGCTAGCCATGGTAAGTATACGTATTACTTTTGTGTTAGAGGTTAGGAAGAGTACCGTAGATATGTGCCTTAACTACCTAACGAATAATACTTAAATATTAGTACGGTTCTTTTGCCAGGATGTCAGACGCAGGGAGCGTAGCACCGAGCTACGACAGTAGCCTTCAGATCATCCCAGCACCGCCAGCAGAGCCGATCGAGGTGGTGATACTCGATCCCGAGGATGACGAGATGGAGGTTGATGCCGCCATGGAGGGCGCCGACGGAGATAGCTCCGACGAGACAGACCCGAGCGAGGACCCAGCGTGGGCCCCCGCTGGAGGCGACATGGCCGCCGTGGCCGACCTACCGATGGCCGAGGCTGACTTGCCTCTAGTGCCATTCCAGGCAGCACCACTGCCAGCACTCCCCATCCGAGCCGTCAGGGACTTCCCTGTAGGCTGTGCAGGTCCTTCGAGACCTATCCCTACACAGTCGGAGACTGTTGAGTCTCCATACGACCGACGCGCACCTGTCGATCGTGAGCCCTTACCCACCCCACCTATCCCCGTTCCCTCAGGCATGAGACTCGTGCCTGTCTGCCGAGGACACAACGGGTGGATATCTGATGACTCCGATGATGAGTCGACTGCATCGGTAGAGCACATTGCTGTGCCGATCCCACCAGCAGACCAGGAGGAGCACGTCGCTCCGATGATAGGGCATGCCACCACTACCCCAGCCACCCTACCCGCCATGCCCGAGCCCGTACCACAGGATGGGCCAGCTTCTACTGGGCACATCCTTGAGGGCAGCTCAGCCCGTAGTTCTGAGCTGCACCGAGCAGGTTTGGCAGCTCACGCCACTGCTAGCCCTCCCACCCCTACCACTGTGATATCCGCTCCAGAGTGGGTCGCTGTCACCCAGCCTCTCATGGTCCCACTCGCCGAGCTTATAGTCCCCTCACCCATATCCATGACACTACCCATCACCACTTTTCCCACACTACCACCCCTACCCGAGATGCTCCCTACACCACCACCTGCACCATTCACTATGGATGCAGGAGCCCCATTTCTGATACCCCCATTCGCACCATATGCACTAGGTGCGGGAGACCCGTACCAGGTACCACCCTACTGCTTCACCGGACTACCGGGCTTTGCCCCACCCTTCACACCCCTACCCATACCTGATATCGTCGGCCCGTCCCAGCCGACGTATACTGACATCCCCGGGCCGTCGCAGCCCCACGGGATGGCCCCACTGTCAGGACCAGCATGGTCCACGGTGATCTCACTGGAGAGAGATTTCCAGACCCTCACCGACACGGTGCAGCGCACCGTGAGTCAGATGGAGCAGCAGGCCCAGCTCATGTGGGCCAGGATCATTGATGCCAGGGATGCACTGGCACATTATGCTGAGGAGTTGCTGAGCATGGACGCTCATTGTGGCCTTACGGGCGACGCACACTTTGCGCATCGCCAATTCTTGTACGATCGCATTATGGCGATCAGTATGACCATTAGCATGTGCGCACCCCAGTATCAGTACCGCGCGCCGCCGCCACCACAGTAGCGATACATCAGGGACGCTTGGGAGATCACTTACGGACATAGTAGTAGTAGTAGTAGTAGTAGTAGTATGATAGCACAGTATGGGTTATAGCACCCATCTGCATTTTTGCCTAGCCGAGCGGGATTGTGCCGGTATATGACATTATGTTTCTAGTATATTTCAAAGGAGCAATGTATGAGGAAAGTATCCTCGGTTTTTGTTATTATGAACAAATCATTGTACTCATGGTATTGAAATTAATGAAAATTTTGTTATGGTAAAATATGTGTTGTGATTGTCTACGATTATTATTACTTGTTCTGTTTATATTGTGATTGTGTGATGTTGTATGGTGATTATTGTGTTCGTATGTTGTGTTGTTATTTATACTTTATGTGTGACGATATTGTATGAATGATCGCCAAAATTAACCTTTGATATTGATTATTGAAGAAAAATGGCACCAGCCACCAGAAGCAACAGTGGAAATGAAAGACTGCCCACGACACCCGAGGAGCTTGAAACCCTAGTTTCGGGACGTATCGCCCAAGCTCTCGCAGAACACAATGCCACGCGCACCGAAAGGTCGCGAGATCGAACCGGGAGCGACAGACGCGAAACCTCCCCTACGGTAAGAAGACTTCGGGTATATACAACAGGAGTCTTCGTAAAACTCCTACCTCATATAACATGTTGCTTTATTATTGCAGAAACGGCCTCACGAGAACGTGGCTGCACGTTTAAAGCTTTCCTGGACTGCAAACCGCTCAACTTCAGCGGCACTGAAGGTTCTGTCGGACTAGTCAAGTGGTTCGAGAAGACCGAAGCCGTGATTCGTATTAGCAGCTGTACCCCGCGACAGGCTGTCATGTACGCCACTAACCTGTTTCTGGACCAAGTTCTAACCTGGTGGAACAACCAAGTGCAGACACTGGGAGATGATGCTGCTTACTCCTTGTCATGGTTGGAGTTGAAGGAACTAATGATCGCCGAGTACTGCCCGGCAAGTGAAGTGCAGAAGCTAGAGACTGAGTTCTGGAACCTCGCCATGGTTGGATCGGACGTAGCTGGTTACACGTCCAGATTCCATGATCTCTCCCGGTTAGTGCCTCGCCTGGTCACCCCGGAAAGCAAGAAGGTGGAAAGATACCTCTTCGGACTGGCACCACAAATACGCGGCATGGTCACTGCTTCCAAACCTACAACCATGCGCGAAGCTATCGACCTCGCCTTAAGCCTCACTGAAGACGCCATCCGAATGGGCACTCTAATCCGGAAAGTATCAGGGTTGAAGCTTACTGAGTCCAGCAGTGTTGAGGGTAAGAATCTGGGTACAAGTTCAGTCGTTGGGTCAAGCGAACAGGGAAATAGGCCAAGGTTTGGGAAGCGTAAGCGCGATGAAAGGAAAAAGGATGGATCATCAGGTTCAGGGAAGAAAGGAAAAGGGTATGTGGCCACTGGGCGTGGAAATAATGGAAAGCAAGGTTACCAGGGCAGGAACGAAGTGATCTGCGGTAAGTGCCGTCGTTCGGGGCACAAGACAGAAGACTGCAGATCGGGAGCGCCAAAGAACGGAGGAGCGAGGCCCTGTTTCTCATGTGGATCGCTCGATCATTGGAAGAGGGACTGCCCCAAACTTAACAACCAAGCCCGTGGGCGGGCATTCGTGATTGGTGCCGGTGATGCACGACAAGACCCTAATGTGGTCACTGGTACGTTCCCTCTAAATGGTCATTATGCTTCAGTATTGTTTGATACTGGCGCTGATTTTAGCTTCGTATCTGTCGAATTTAAAAGATTACTTGGTTTAAAGACTAGTAAGCTAGACACACCATACTCTATCGAACTAGCTAACGGTAAGACTATAGAAACTCGAGAGGTAGCGAAGGATTGTAAGTTGGATCTCTGTGGTCACGAGTTTGGCATTGATCTATTGCCAGTCGTACTGGGTAGCTTTGACATAGTCGTTGGCATGGATTGGCTATCCGCACACCGCGCCATCGTCGTGTGCAATGACAAAGTAATTCAAGTTCCCCTCGCAAGCGGTGAAACCCTATCGATCCAAGGGGAAAGGCGTGGAACACCATTGAGAATTATTACCAGCATGAAAGCCAGGAAGTGCCTAAGGAAAGGTCTCGTCGCATTCTTGGCGCACGTAGTAGATAAGAAGGCCGACGAGCGAAAGCTAGAAGACATTCCGATAGCCAGAGACTTTCCAGATGTGTTCCCAGAAGATTTGCCGGGATTGCCACCACCCCGACAAGTCGAGTTTCGCATCGACCTTGTTCCAGGAGCAGCACCGGTAGCGCGATCGCCATATCGCCTAGCTCCTTCTGAGATGCAGGAACTGTCTGGTCAACTGCAAGAGTTGTTGGACAAAGGTTTCATAAGACCAAGCTTCTCACCCTGGGGAGCTCCCGTCTTATTTGTAAAGAAGAAGGATGGCACTTTTCGAATGTGCATCGACTATCGAGAACTGAACAAGCTAACTATTAAAAATCGCTATCCTCTTCCCAGGATCGACGATTTGTTTGATCAACTTCAAGGATCCAGTTTCTACTCCAAGATTGATCTAAGGTCCGGCTATCATCAGTTGCGTATCCAAGAAGAAGACGTGCCAAAAACAGCATTCAGGACTCGTTATGGGCACTATGAGTTTCTGGTTATGCCATTCGGTTTAACCAACGCACCAGCTGTTTTCATGGATTTGATGAACCGCGTGTGTAAGCCATACCTGGACAAATTTGTCATTGTCTTCATTGATGATATCTTGATCTACTCACGCACTAAGGAAGAACACGAGGATCATCTTCGATTAATCCTCGAGGTACTACGCAAAGAGAAACTCTATGCTAAGTTCTCGAAATGTGACTTTTGGATTCGAGAGGTTCACTTTTTAGGCCACGTGGTGAATGAAAAGGGTATACATGTCGATCCCGCCAAGATCGAAGCAATCAAGAATTGGGACGCCCCTAGAACTCCTACTGAAGTACGACAATTTCTTGGCCTTGCGGGTTACTACAGAAGGTTCATCGAGAACTTTTCTAAAATAGCACAGTCTTTAACCATGCTAACCCAAAAGGATAAGAAGTTTGAATGGACGGAAAGGCAGGAAGCAGCGTTTCAGTTGCTAAAGGATAAGTTATGTGGCGCCCCGATACTATCACTCCCCGATGGTACGGAAGACTTTGTAGTTTACTGTGACGCCTCTCACCAGGGATTGGGTTGTGTATTGATGCAGCGAGAGAAGGTCATAGCCTATGCTTCCAGACAGCTAAAACTTCACGAGAAGAATTACACCACACATGATCTGGAATTAGGAGCCGTGGTATTCGCGCTCAAGATATGGAGACATTATCTGTACGGAACCAAGTGTACAATCTTCACTGATCATAAAAGTTTGCAGCACATCTTTGACCAAAAGGAATTGAACATGCGACAACGGCGATGGGTCGAATTATTGAACGATTACGATTGTGAGATAAAGTACCATCCCGGGAAGGCAAACGTTGTAGCCGACGCCTTGAGTCGCAAGGAACGGGTTAAGCCATTGCGTGTCCGAGCTTTGGGTCTAACCATCCACACGAACCTGACTGACCGGATTCGTGAAGCTCAAACTAACGCTCTTAAACCCGAGAATGTCAAAGGTGAAAGATTGCGGAAGATGGTTGATTCACTGGAGTCAAAAGCGGATCAAGCTCTGTATTTCATGAATAGAATTTGGGTACCAGTGTACGGTGGATTGCGTGAACTGGTATTAGCCGAAGCCCACAGTTCGCGATATTCGGTTCACCCTGGAGCAGACAAGATGTTCCATGATCTAAAGGAATTTTACTGGTGGCCAAATTTCAAGAGGGATATAGCGGCGTATGTTGCGCGATGTTTGACTTGCGCGAAGGTCAAGGCCGAGCATCAGAGACCATCCGGCTTGCTCCAGCAACCGGAAATACCAGAATGGAAATGGGAAAGGATTACTATGGATTTCATTACCAAGTTGCCCAGGACAACAAGCGGCCATGACATGATCTGGGTAATCGTTGATCGATTGACAAAATCTGCACACTTCCTCCCCATTCGCGAAACGGATAAGTTGGAGAAACTGACCCGTTTGTATATTAAGGAAGTTGTGTCGAAGCACGGTGTACCTATTTCCATCATCTCCGATCGAGATAGTCGTTTCACCTCAAGATTTTGGGAAAGTTTAAATGAAGCCCTCGGTACTCGCCTTGACATGAGTACCGCATATCATCCACAAACCGATGGTCAGAGTGAACGAACCATCCAGACCTTGGAAGATATGCTACGGGCATGCGCAATCGATTTCAGCGGAAATTGGGATACACACTTGCCACTGGTAGAGTTTTCGTATAACAACAGTTACCACACGAGCATTCAAGCTGCACCTTTTGAAGCTCTATATGGACGCAAGTGTAGATCGCCTCTATGTTGGGCCGAAGTTGGCGAAAAGCAACTTACCGGGCCCGAAATTGTTCAAGAAACGACGGATAAGGTCTTTCTGATAAGAGAACGTCTCAAAGCGGCACGTGACCGACAGAAAAGCTACGCAGACATGAGGAGGAAGCCTTTGGAATTTCAAGTCGGAGACAGGGTCCTACTAAAGGTGTCACCTTGGAAAGGTGTCGCGCGCTTTGGGAAGCGCGGAAAACTAAACCCACGATATGTTGGACCATTTGAAATCCTGTCCAGAGTAGGCCCCGTAGCATACAAGCTCAAGTTACCACAAGAACTTAACGGTGTACATGACACGTTCCACGTGTCGAACTTGAAAAAGTGCTTATCCGACGAAACCCTCATCATCCCCGCAGACGAAATCCACATTGACGACAAGTTACACTTCGTCGAAGAGCCAATCGAAGTAACCGATTGGAAGGTCCAAAAGCTAAGACGCAGTAAGATCAGATTGGTCAAAGTGCGTTGGAATGCCAAGCGTGGACCGGAGTTCACGTGGGAAAGGCTGGACCGGATGAAGCAAAAGTATCCCGCCCTATTCGAGAAGACCCCTATACCGGAGAGCTCGAAGTGAATTCCGGGACGGAATTCTCTTAACGGGGGGAGAATGTAACAACCGGCAAAATTAAGGTAATCCCGTACTAATTAATTAAACGCAATTAACGTAATTAACCGTAATTATGTGCTGATTATTTAATTGAGGCCTTAGAAAGATAGAAGTTCCCAAATAATGCATAGGAATGCATAAGTTTAATAGCAAAGCATGATAGGATCATGCGCAGGCAAAACTATCCGGTATGGACACTGGCGATTACCCGGTAAAACTTAAATAAGCGAAACGAACTCCGGACACCCGGAATATAAAATAAATAATATTTTCACAAAATATAATGAGTTTTGGAAACCCAAAGCCATACGTGAAAGCTTATTGTACAAATCTCCCGGTAACGAATAAAGTGCGCGTACCGCACCCGATACGCGCGTAACACGTAATTTCACCCGGCAAAAGCCGAAATAAATTATCAGTAATTTAACTGGGCAAAATTTAATGAATATTAACGGTATTTTAATATTTAGGTAACCCACGGTTAAAATTCAAGAAATACCCGGGCGGTACCCGAAAAAAAGTAACTTAAACATATTATGGAGTAATATTTAGCAAAGTGGACCCCACCAACCACCCTATAGGGGCCGGCCAAGGGCCCACACAAGTAGAGATTACTTGAGTTTTCTTGTAAATCCATAATATTATTACTAATGATTAGAATGCATGTAAAGTTATTGGGTAGAAGATTAACCAACACACCTCTCCCTCTCTCTCTAAAAACTCGGCCCAAACACCCTCTAAATCCCCAAGATTTTCAAATATCTTTCACAAATCTTCCATAATATTACACTAAGATCTCTAACCAATCCTAGCAAGATACACTTGATCTTTGAAGATTGAGTAAGATAATATAATCACTTGATGAACACTTGAAGAAATCACAAAAACTCTTCCCCTTTCTTCTCTTGTTGGCCGTGAGTTTGCACCCCCACCAACACTCTCTTTCAATTTTCATACCTCTAAATCATCTCTAAATCATCATTATTCAAAACCCCTTTTGTGTGTTCAAGAGTTTGGAGCATAACCCACTTGGAAGAACACATTAAACCTCACCCAAATCCAAGATCTTTGTCTTCCCTAGCCTTGAGCTAGTAGTAAGTCTTACATTGTTTTATTACTTGAATGTTCATGTTTTGTGCTATGAAAGCAAGTTGTACATTATTGGGTAATAAAAATAGATTTTATAAAGATAATGGGTTTTGTTAGAATAAAAATGGAAGAATAATAAAACATTGATGAATCTTGGATTTATATTAATAAATGTAATGTTTGAAGAAATGATGATGAAATGCACATACACTTGAGAAAAATGATGATTTGGGTATAATTAATGAGAAGGACTTGAATGAGATGAAGATGATTTTAATCATCATAGGATGATATATTAATGTCAAAAAGATATTAAAATGGGTTAGAAAGTCATAGGTGAAAAAGTTCCATCTTCAAAGTCCACTCACTTGGATGAGTGAAAAATGGGTATTTTGGATGAAAATATGGAATAAACATGTTAATGACATCTAGGATGGATTAGAAGATCATTAAAAGTAAAAAGAAGTAAAAACAACTAAGCATTAAGAAAATGGTTCTTCAAAGTCCACTAAAGTGGAAGAAAAATATTAACTTTGAAAGTTAGGGTGAAAAATGCAACAAGTATAAGTTAAAGGACTAATATGGCAACTTTGGAAGTTGAGGGACTAAAATAAATATTTTGGAAACTATTAGTCCAAAAACACAATAATGGAAAGTTTGGTGTCAAAAGTGTAAGTAATAATTTTACAAGGTTGATTTGGTAAATACTAGTAACATACTTGGGCATTTTGTGTAAAAAGTATATTTTTATAAAATGGACGTTTTATAAAAATAAATGGAGTAACGCAAGTATTTTATAAAATAAGATTTTATAAAATAAAGACTTGGGAAGACTTGTACAAAAATAGGATACTTTTATATAAATGGGAATATAAAAGTATCGGAAACATTTTTGAGTAACAAGTTGGACAAGTTGGGCTAAAACGTACAAAGTATATTTTTCCAAGAAATAAACGTTCGGAATCGGAAGTAGGAACAATACTTCCATGAGGACGCGCAACGGAAATAAATATGAAAAACGCTAACTAACGAACTTAGTTACACGAACCAACGTAAACGGACATATAAGAAAAATGCCATTACGACAAGATAAAAATATACATATATATTTTAAGAAAATAAAATATATATAACAAGGGTGAAACGTGCGACACACTTTCCTAAGTGTAGAAAGAATATTCGTGGGAAAGGAAAAACACAACGTAACAAATTAAAAACGCTAAACGACACATGAACTTAACAAGTAGTATCCACGCGATGGTATATGTACATATACTCGTTTTCGACGAAATTCTAGTATATCTATTTGAATGGGAAAATAGATATGCGAGAAGGAAAACCGAGACGAGTAGGTGAAATATATCTACGAACGCGTGAATACCGACAAGATCCTAGTACATTTATTTAAATGGGAAAATAAATGTATGGTGTGGTAAGTCTAGTCGGGCGTTAAGATTATGTTACCAAACGACAAGAACTTAGCATATTTATTTAAATGGGAAAATAAATATGTGGCAAAGTGAGTCGGGTCGGATAATAAGAAATCACATTATATCGAGCGAAACGATCCTAAGTATAATTATTTAAATGGGAAAATAATTATACGTTGGGTAGAGTCGTGTCGAGTATAATATTGTACAAGTCATAAAGAATATTAATGAGAATAATATATGACTTGTAAGGAAAGGGTAATCCATCGCCATTGAACCTAGGATACGAAACTATTAAACGGGAATTGGGATAAAGACGTGGTCGGGAAGTTGGGTGTACAACTTGCCAAGGCACATACACCATAGGTGTAGTGACTTATACGCCTAGAACCTTTGTAGGTGCGGGATCACAAACTTTACTATTTTCTTCTTTGAGCCGAGCACAGTTACAGGTGAGTCTCACGGCCCCATTTCTAAACTATTTAATGTTTTTACGGGGGAAAGATATGTTGGGATTGTATGACGGGTTGGATACTTGAGTAAAGATCGCCACTCGGGGTTGAGACCTCCCCACTATAATCATTAATTCAGGAAAGAGAAACCAAAGGAATATTTGGATAGTACTATTGGTGCCTGACAAGGCCCACCCCTAATCGATAGCGTCGATTATGCATCGGCGTATGCCTGGGGTGCACGTATTCTGAAATAAAGTCGTAGGAATACCGAGTAACGACTTGGGGCGGGGGCATTATTAATTGTCTTGGTTTGGTTATAGGCTCAAGTAAATTGTAGGACTTTGCAACTCCTATAAATGTCATAACAAGGATATTCCCACTTTATAAAGTTTTATTAAATCAAAACCTGTGAACTCACCAATATTTATATATTGACGATTTTCAAACATATCTTTCAGGTAATTGATTGATGGAGGATAGCATGGCGAGCAGGGTCGGGGGTGTCTCCAAGTTGGGCGTTGGAATGTCGTAAAAGGGTCTCATCTCTTTATTCCATGGACTTAGGGATAAAGGGAGGAGCCTCCTTATTAATTTCAAAAACAATTTATAATTATGTACGGATAATTTGACATGATTATTAGCATTGAATAAATGCCCGTTGTTTAATTACTATTGTGGTTTGCATTAATCTTGGCTTAATACTTTTGAACCGTCGCGCCACGTGTTTCCGCCATAGGCGTGGTGTGACAGAAAGTGGTATCAGAGCCAAGGTTATAGCGAATTAGCATTTTTAAAATCTAAACTATAACCGGATTTGGTTCAAAAACTTTCAAAATAAATGCGAAACGCAATAAAATAAATTTTTCCAACGACCATTTGGGTATATGGAGATTCCGACCAAGCTAGCCATGGTAAGTATACGTATTATTTTGTGTTAGAAGGTTAGGAAGAGTACCGTAGATATGTGCCTTAACTACCTAACGAATAATACTTAAATATTAGTACGGTTCTTTTGCCAGGATGTCAGACGCAGGGAGCGTAGCACCGAGCTACGACAGTAGCCTTCAGATCATCCCAGCACCGCCAGCAGAGCCGATCGAGGTGGTGATACTCGATCCCGAGGATGACGAGATGGAGGTTGATGCCGCCATGGAGGGCGCCGACGGAGATAGCTCCGACGAGACAGACCCGAGCGAGGACCCAGCGTGGGCCCCGCTGGAGGCGACATGGCCGCCGTGGCCGACCTACCGATGGCCGAGGCTGACTTGCCTCTAGTGCCATTCCAGGCAGCACCACTGCCAGCACTCCCCATCCGAGCCGTCAGGGACTTCCCTGTAGGCTGTGCAGGTCCTTCGAGGCCTATCCCTACACAGTCGGAGACTGTTGAGTCTCCATACGACCGACGCGCACCTGTCGATCGTGAGCCCTTACCCACCCCACCTATCCCCGTTCCCTCAGGCATGAGACTCGTGCCTGTCTGCCGAGGACACAACGGGTGGATATCTGATGACTCCGATGATGAGTCGACTGCATCGGTAGAGCACATTGCTGTGCCGATCCCACCAGCAGACCAGGAGGAGCACGTCGCTCCGATGATAGGGCATGCCACCACTACCCCAGCCACCCTACCCGCCATGCCCGAGCCCGTACCACAGGATGGGCCAGCTTCTACTGGGCACATCCTTGAGGGCAGCTCAGCCCGTAGTTCTGAGCTGCACCGAGCAGGTTTGGCAGCTCACGCCACTGCTAGCCCTCCCACCCCTACCACTGTGATATCCGCTCCAGAGTGGGTCGCTGTCACCCAGCCTCTCATGGTCCCACTCGCCGAGCTTATAGTCCCCTCACCCATATCCATGACACTACCCATCACCACTTTTCCCACACTACCACCCCTACCCGAGATGCTCCCTACACCACCACCTGCACCATTCACTATGGATGCAGGAGCCCCATTTCTGATACCCCCATTTGCACCATATGCACTAGGTGCGGGAGACCCGTACCAGGTACCACCCTACTGCTTCACCGGACTACCGGGCTTTGCCCCACCCTTCACACCCCTACCCATACCTGATATCGTCGGCCCGTCCCAGCCGACGTATACTGACATCCCCGGGCCGTCGCAGCCCCACGGGATGGCCCCACTGTCAGGACCAGCATGGTCCACGGTGATCTCACTGGAGAGAGATTTCCAGACCCTCACCGACACGGTGCAGCGCACCGTGAGCCAGATGGAGCAGCAGGCCCAGCTCATGTGGGCCAGGATCATTGATGCCAGGGATGCACTGGCACATTATGCTGAGGAGTTGCTGAGCATGGACGCTCATTGTGGTATTACGGGCGACGCACACTTTGCGCATCGCCAATTCTTGTACGATCGCATTATGGCGATCAGTATGACCATTAGCATGTGCGCACCCCAGTATCAGTACCCGCCGCCGCCGCCACCACAGTAGCGATACATCAGGGACGCTTGGGAGATCACTTACGGACATAGTAGTAGTAGTAGTAGTAGTAGTATGATATCACAGTATGGGTTATAGCACCCATCTGCATTTTTGCCTAGCCGAGCGGGATTGTGCCGGTATATGACATTATGTTTCTAGTATATTTCAAAGGAGCAATGTATGAGGAAGTATCCTCGTTTTTTTTTTGTGATTATGAACAAATCATTGTACTCATGGTATTGAAATTAATGAAAATTTTGTTATGGTAAAACATGTGTTGTGGTTGTCTACGATTATTATTACTTGTTCTGTTTAAATTGTGATTGTGTGATGTTGTATGGTGATTGTTGTGTTCGTATGTTGTGTTGTTATTTATACTTTATGTGTGACGATATCGTATGAATGATCGCCAAAATTAACCTTTGATATTGATTATTGAAGAAAAATGGCACCAGCCACCAGAAGCAACAGTGGAAATGAAAGACTGCCCACGACACCCGAGGAGCTTGAAACCCTAGTTTCGGGACGTATCGCCCAAGCTCTCGCAGAACACAATGCCACGCGCACCGAAAGGTCGCGAGATCGAACCGGGAGCGACAGGCGCGAAGCCTCCCCTACCGGTAAGAAGACTTCGGGTATATACAACAGGAGTCTTCGTAAAACTCCTACCTCATATAACATGTTGCTTTATTATTGCAGAAACGGCCTCACGAGAACGTGGCTGCACATTTAAAGCTTTCCTGGACTGCAAACCGCTCAACTTCAGCGGCACTGAAGGTTCTGTCGGACTAGTCAAGTGGTTCGAGAAGACCGAAGCCGTGATTCGTATTAGCAGCTGTACCCCGCGACAGGCTGTCATGTACGCCACTAACCTGTTTCTGGACCAAGTTCTAACCTGGTGGAACAACCAAGTGCAGACACTGGGAGATGATGCTGCTTACTCCTTGTCATGGTTGGAGTTGAAGGAACTAATGATCGCCGAGTACTGCCCAGCAAGTGAAGTGCAGAAGCTAGAGACTGAGTTCTGGAACCTCGCCATGGTTGGATCGGACGTAGCTGGGTACACGTCCAGATTTCATGATCTCTCCCGGTTAGTGCCTCGCCTGGTCACCCCGGAAAGCAAGAAGGTGGAAAGATACCTCTTCGGACTGGCACCACAAATACGCGGCATGGTCACTGCTTCCAAACCTACAACCATGCGCGAAGCTATCGACCTCGCCTTAAGCCTCACTGAAGACGCCATCCGAATGGGCACTCTAATCCGGAAAGTATCAGGGTTGAAGCTTACTGAGTCCAGCAGTGTTGAGGGTAAGAATCTGGGTACAAGTTCAGTCGTTGGGTCAAGCGAACAGGGAAATAGGCCAAGGTTTGGGAAGCGTAAGCGCGATGAAAGGAAAAAGGATGGATCATCAGGTTCAGGGAAGAAAGGAAAAGGGTATGTGGCCACTGGGCGTGGAAATAATGGAAAGCAAGGTTACCAGGGCAGGAACGAAGTGATCTGCGGTAAGTGCCGTCGTTCGGGGCACAAGACAGAAGACTGCAGATCGGGAGCGCCAAAGAACGGAGGAGCGAGGCCCTGTTTCTCATGTGGATCGCTCGATCATTGGAAGAGGGACTGCCCCAAACTTAACAACCAAGCCCGTGGGCGGGCATTCGTGATTGGTGCCGGTGATGCACGACAAGACCCTAATGTGGTCACTGGTACGTTCCCTCTAAATGGTCATTATGCTTCAGTATTGTTTGATACTGGCGCTGATTTTAGCTTCGTATCTGTCGAATTTAAAAGATTACTTGGTTTAAAGACTAGTAAGCTAGACACACCATACTCTATCGAACTAGCTAACGGTAAGACTATAGAAACTCGAGAGGTAGCGAAGGATTGTAAGTTGGATCTCTGTGGTCACGAGTTTGGCATTGATCTATTGCCAGTCGTACTGGGTAGCTTTGACATAGTCGTTGGCATGGATTGGCTATCCGCACACCGCGCCATCGTCGTGTGCAATGACAAAGTAATTCAAGTTCCCCTCGCAAGCGGTGAAACCCTATCGATCCAAGGGGAAAGGCGTGGAACACCATTGAGAATTATTACCAGCATGAAAGCCAGGAAGTGCCTAAGGAAAGGTCTCGTCGCATTCTTGGCGCACGTAGTAGATAAGAAGGCCGACGAGCGAAAGCTAGAAGACATTCCGATAGCCAGAGACTTTCCAGATGTGTTCCCAGAAGATTTGCCGGGATTGCCACCACCCCGACAAGTCGAGTTTCGCATCGACCTTGTTCCAGGAGCAGCACCGGTAGCGCGATCGCCATATCGCCTAGCTCCTTCTGAGATGCAGGAACTGTCTGGTCAACTGCAAGAGTTGTTGGACAAAGGTTTCATAAGACCAAGCTTCTCACCCTGGGGAGCTCCCGTCTTATTTGTAAAGAAGAAGGATGGCACTTTTCGAATGTGCATCGACTATCGAGAACTGAACAAGCTAACTATTAAGAATCGCTATCCTCTTCCCAGGATCGACGATTTGTTTGATCAACTTCAAGGATCCAGTTTCTACTCCAAGATTGATCTAAGGTCCGGCTATCATCAGTTGCGTATCAAGAAGAAGACGTGCCGAAAACAGCATTCAGGACTCGTTATGGGCACTATGAGTTTCTGGTTATGCCATTCGGTTTAACCAACGCACCAGCTGTTTTCATGGATTTGATGAACCGCGTGTGTAAGCCATACCTGGACAAATTTGTCATCGTCTTCATTGATGATATCTTGATCTACTCACGCACTAAGGAAGAACACGAGGATCATCTTCGATTAATCCTCGAGGTACTACGCAAAGAGAAGCTCTATGCTAAGTTCTCGAAATGTGACTTTTGGATTCGAGAGGTTCACTTTTTAGGCCACGTGGTGAATGAAAAGGTATACATGTCGATCCCGCCCAGATCGAAGCAATCAAAAATTGGGACGCCCCTAGAACTCCTACTAAAGTACGACAATTTCTTGGCCTTGCGGGTTACTACAGAAGGTTCATCGAGAACTTTTCTAAAATAGCACAGTCTTTAACCATGCTAACCCAAAAGGATAAGAAGTTTGAATGGACGGAAAGGCAGGAAACAGCGTTTCAGATGCTAAAAATAAGTTATGTGGCGCCCCGATACTATCACTCCCCGATGGTACGGAAGACTTTGTAGTTTACTGTGACGCCTCTCACCAGGGATTGGGTTGTGTATTGATGCAGCGAGAGAAGGTCATAGCCTATGCTTCCAGGCAGCTAAAACTTCACGAGAAGAATTACACCACACATGATCTGGAATTAGGAGCCGTGGTATTCGCGCTCAAGATATGGAGACATTATCTGTACGGAACCAAGTGTACAATCTTCACTGATCATAAAAGTTTGCAGCACATCTTTGACCAAAAGGAATTGAACATGCGACAACGGCGATGGGTCGAATTATTGAACGATTACGATTGTGAGATAAAATACCATCCCGGGAAGGCAAACGTTGTAGCCGACGCCTTGAGTCGCAAGGAACGGGTTAAGCCATTGCGTGTCCGAGCTTTGGGTCTAACCATCCACACGAACCTGACTGACCGGATTCGTGAAGCTCAAACTAACGCTCTAAAACCCGAGAATGTCAAAGGTGAAAGATTGCGGAAGATGGTTGAATCACTGGAGTCAAAAGCGGATCAAGCTCTGTATTTCATGAATAGAATTTGGGTACCAGTGTACGGTGGATTGCGTGAACTGGTCTTAGCCGAAGCCCACAGTTCGCGATATTTGGTTCACCCTGGAGCAGACAAGATGTTCCATGATCTAAAGGAATTTTACTGGTGGCCAAATTTCAAGAGGGATATAGCGGCGTATGTTGCGCGATGTTTGACTTGCGCGAAGGTCAAGGCCGAGCATCAGAGACCGTCCGGCTTGCTCCAGCAATCGGAAATACCAGAATGGAAATGGGAAAGGATTACTATGGATTTCATTACCAAGTTGCCCAGGACAACAAGCGGCCATGACATGATCTGGGTAATCGTTGATCGATTGACAAAATCTGCACATTCCTCCCCATTCGCGAAACGGATAAGTTGGAGAAACTGACCCGTTTGTATATTAAGGAAGTTGTGTCAAAGCACGGTGTACCTATTTCCATCATCTCCGATCGAGATAGTCGTTTCACCTCAAGATTTTGGGAGAGTTTAAATGAAGCCCTCGGTACTCGCCTTGACATGAGTACCGCATATCATCCACAAACCGATGGTCAGAGTGAACGAACCATCCAGACCTTGGAAGATATGCTACGGGCATGCGCAATCGATTTCACCGGAAATTGGGATACACACTTGCCACTGGTAGAGTTTTCATACAACAACAGTTACCACACGAGCATTCAAGCTGCACCTTTTGAAGCTTTATATGGACGCAAGTGTAGATCGCCTCTATGTTGGGCCAAAGTTGGCGAAAAGCAACTTACCGGGCCCGAAATTGTTCAAGAAACGACGGATAAGGTCTTTCTGATAAGAGAACGTCTCAAAGCGGCACGTGACCGACAGAAAAGCTACGCAGACATGAGGAGGAAGCCTTTGGAATTTCAAGTCGGAGACAGGGTCCTACTAAAGGTGTCACCTTGGAAAGGTGTCGCGCGCTTTGGGAAGCGCGGAAAACTAAACCCACGATATGTTGGACCATTTGAAATCCTGTCCAGAGTAGGCCCCGTAGCATACAAGCTCAAGTTACCACAAGAACTTAACGGTGTACATGACACGTTCCACGTGTCGAACCTGAAAAAGTGCTTATCCGACGAAACCCTCATCATCCCCGCAGACGAAATCCACATTGACGACAAGTTACACTTCGTCGAAGAGCCAATCGAAGTAACCGATTGGAAGGTCCAAAAGCTAAGACGCAGTAAGATCAGATTGGTCAAAGTGCGTTGGAATGCCAAGCGTGGACCGGAGTTCACGTGGGAAAGGCTGGACCGGATGAAGCAAAAGTATCCCGCCCTATTCGAGAAGACCCCTATACCGGAGAGCTCGAAGTGAATTCCGGGACGGAATTCTCTTAACGGGGGGAGAATGTAACAACCGGCAAAATTAAGGTAATCCCGTACTAATTAATTAAACGCAATTAACGTAATTAACCGTAATTATGTGCTGATTATTTAATTGAGGCCTTAGAAAGATAGAAGTTCCCAAATAATGCATAGGAATGCATAAGTTTAATAGCAAAGCGTGATAGGATCATGCGCAGGCAAAACTATCCGGTATGGACACTGGCGATTACCCGGTAAAACTTAAATAAGCGAAACGAACTCCGGACACCCGGAATATAAAATAAATAATATTTTCACAAAATATAATGAGTTTTGGAAACCCAAAGCCATACGTGAAAGCTTATTGTACAAATCTCCCGGTAACGAATAAAGTGCGCGTACCGCACCCGATACGCGCGTAACACGTAATTTCACCCGGCAAAAGCCGAAATAAATTATCAGTAATTTAACTGGGCAAAATTTAATGAATATTAACGGTATTTTAATATTTAGGTAACCCACGGTTAAAATTCAAGAAATACCCGGGCGGTACCCGAAAAAAAGTAACTTAAACATATTATGGAGTAATATTTAGCAAAGTGGACCCCACCAACCACCCTATAGGGGCCGGCCAAGGGCCCACACAAGTAGAGATTACTTGAGTTTTCTTGTAAATCCATAATATTATTACTAATGATTAGAATGCATGTAAAGTTATTGGGTAGAAGATTAACCAACACACCTCTCCCTCTCTCTCTAAAAACTCGGCCCAAGCACCCTCTAAATCCCCAAGATTTTCAAATATCTTTCACAAATCTTCCATAATATTACACTAAGATCTCTAACCAATCCTAGCAAGATACACTTGATCCTTTGAAGATTGAGTAAGATAATATAATCACTTGATGAACACTTGAAGAAATCACAAAAACTCTTCCCCTTTCTTCTCTTGTTGGCCGTGAGTTTGCACCTCCCCACCAACACTTCTCTTTCAATTTTCATACCTCTAAATCATCTCTAAATCATCATTATTCAAAACCCCTTTTGTGTGTTCAAGAGTTTGGAGCATAACCCACTTGGAAGAACACATTAAACCTCACCCAAATCCAAGATCTTTGTCTTCCCTAGCCTTGAGCTAGTAGTAAGTCTTACATTGTTTTATTACTTGAATGTTCATGTTTTGTGCTATGAAAGCAAGTTGTACATTATTGGGTAATAAAAATAGACTTTATAAAGATAATGGGTTTTGTTAGAATAAAAATGGAAGAATAATAAAACATTGATGAATCTTGGATTTTTTTTAATAAATGTAATGTTTGAAGAAATGATGATGAAAGGCACATACACTTGAGAAAAATGATGATTTGGGTATAATTAATGAGAAGGACTTGAATGAGATGAAGATGATTTTAATCATCATAGGATGATATATTAATGTCAAAAAGATATTAAAATGGGTTAGAAAGTCATAGGTGAAAAAGTTCCATCTTCAAAGTCCACTCACTTGGATGAGTGAAAAATGGGTACTTTGGATGAAAATATGGAATAAACATGTTAATGACATCTAGGATGGATTAGAAGATCATTAAAAGTAAAAAGAAGTAAAAACAACTAAGCATTAAGAAAATGGTTCTTCAAAGTCCACTAAAGTGGAAGAAAAATATTAACTTTGAAAGTTAGGGTGAAAAACGCAACGAGTATAAGTTAAAGGACTAATATGGCAACTTTGGAAGTTGAGGGACTAAAATGAATATTTTGGAAACTATTAGTCCAAAAACACAATAATGGAAAGTTTGGTGTCAAAAGTGTGAGTAATAATTTTACAAGGTTGATTTGGTAAATACTAGTAACATACTTGGGCATTTTGTGTAAAAAGTATATTTTTTATAAAATGGACGTTTTATAAAAATAAATGGAGTAACGCAAGTATTTTATAAAATGAGATTTTATAAAATAAAGACTTGGGAAGACTTGTACAAAAATAGGATACTTTTATATAAATGGGAATATAAAAGTATCGGAAACATTTTTGAGTAACAAGTTGGACAAGTTGGGCTAAAACGTACAAAGTATATTTTTCCAAGAAATAAACGTTCGGAATCGGAAGTAGGAACAATACTTCCATGAGGACGCGCAACGGAAATAAATATGAAAAACGCTAACTAACGAATTAGTTACACGAACTAACGTAAACGGACATTTAAGAAAAATGCCATTACGACAAGATAAAAATATACATATATATTTTAAGAAAATAAAATATATATAACAAGGGTGAAACGTGCGACACACTTTCCTAAGTGTAGAAAGAATATTCGTGGGAAAGGAAAAACACAACGTAACAAATTAAAAACGCTGAACGACACATGAACTTAACAAGTAGTATCCACGCGATGGTATATGTACATATACTCGTTTTCGACGAAATTCTAGTATATCTATTTGAATGGGAAAATAGATATGCGAGAAGGAAAACCGAAACGAGTAGGTGAAATATATCTACGAACGCGTGAATACCGACAAGATCCTAGTACATTTATTTAAATGGGAAAATAAATGTATGGTGTGGTAAGTCTAGTCGGGCGTTAAGATTATGTTACCAAACGACAAGAACTTAGCATATTTATTTAAATGGGAAAATAAATATGTGGCAAAGTGTGTCGGGTCGGATAATAAGAAATCACATTATATCGAGCGAAACGATCCTAAGTATAATTATTTAAATGGGAAAATAATTATACGTTGGGTAGAGTCGTGTCGAGTATAATATTGTACAAGTCATAAAGAATATTAATGAGAATAATATATGACTTGTAAGGAAAGGGTAATCCATCGCCATTGAACCTAGGATACGAAACTATTAAACGGGAATTGGGATAAAGATGTGGTCGGAAAGTTGGGTGTACAACTTGCCAAGGCACATACACCATAGGTGTAGTGACTTATACGCCTAGAACCTTTGTAGGTGCGGGATCACAAACTTTACTATTTTCTTCTTTGAGCCGAGCACAGTTACAGGTGAGTTTCACGGCCCCATTTCTAAACTATTTAATGTTTTTACGGGGGAAAGATATGTTGGGATTGTATGACGGGTTGGATACTTGAGTAAAGATCGCCACTCGGGGTTGAGACCTCCCCACTATAATCATTAATTCAGGAAAGAGAAACCAAAGGAATATTTGGATAGTACTATTGGTGCCTGACAAGGCCCACCCCTAATCGATAGCATCGATTATGCATCGGCGCATGCCTGGGGTGCACGTATTCTGAAATAAAGTCGTAGGAATACCGAGTAACGACTTGGGGCGGGGGCACTGTTAATTGTCTTGGTTTGGTTATAGGCTCAAGTAAATTGTAGGACTTTGCAACTCCTATAAATGTCATAATAAGGATATTCCCACTTTATAAAGTTTTACTAAATCAAAACCTGTGAACTCACCAATATTTATATATTGACGATTTTCAAACATATCTTTCAGGTAATTGATTAATGGAGGATGGCATGGCGAGCAGGGTCGGGGGTGTGTCCAAGTTGGGCGTTGGAAAGGTCGTAAAAGGGTCTCATCTCTTTATTCCATGAACTTAGGGATAAAGGGAGGAGCCTCCTCATTAATTTCAAAAACAATTTATAATTATGTACGGATAATTTGACATGATTATTAGCATTGAATAAATGCCCGTTGTTTAATTACTATTGTGGTTTGCATTAATCTTGGCTTAATACTTTTGAACCGTCGCGCCACGTGTTTCCGCCATAGGCGTGGTGTGACATTTTCGCAGCCTTCACTGAAAAGAACCCTAGTAGTGGTTTTCATCTCTTTACCTGTAAACTCATATCTCAAGCCGGTGCAAGTTATGTTGTAGCTCATATGTTATTATCTCTTCTCTTATTCTCTCTTTCTCAAGTTCTCGATGGATTATTGCTCTCATATCGACTCTCACAATTATTCACAATTTTATACATACAACACACCTTCATCGTTGACCGTACTGTTCTTCTTGATCTTTTATGTATGAATAGTGACCCTCTGGCAAACCTACCTCTGTTTTGAATTTGTTGCTTCCATAGAGAAGTTATCAATCTCACTGTAATGATCAGGAACATTCCAAATAACTGTATAATTTCGTACAAGATTCCTATGCAAACAAGTCAAATTTAGTTGTTAGACCAACTTGAGATATGAGTTTGATTAGCTTGAATCTCTTTGATCCATGGTATCCAGTCTTCTTGATCTTAATCTTCACACTTGCTTTTGACAAAAGGTCTGGCTGACCTGAAGTTCCTTTGCAACCAGGTAAAAAGGAACTAAGTTGCAGATATAAAAATCCATCACATCACGATTATACTCTTTATGTATGAATAGTGACAGATATCTCTATGAGATGATAGCTTCTCTTCAGATTCTGAAAGTGGATACCATGGATCAGAGAGATTCAAGACGAATGTTGCAACATGAGTTCGACCAAGATGACACACGAAGCTTTAGACTCGAACCGGATCCAAGTATTACTGTAATGTTCAGGAACATTCCAAATAACTGTTCAATTTCAGCTTTTTTGACAACTTTTTGCTCATACACACAACTTTTTGCTCTAGTGGTGTGCTCTACCTTTTTGACAAACACCTGGCTAACCTGTCCAGTTATCAATCTCACTGGCAATCATCGTTGGTAGCTATAGGTAAGAACATTGTGGATGAGGATTGTTTATCTATCTTCCCATTGATTTCAAAGGATATTTATGTGAGAATGATTTCGTTACTGTAATGATCAGAAACATTCCAAATAACTGTAATTGATTTCCACGATCTACCTTGACTGCTACAACATAACTTTCACGGCTTGAGATATGAGTTTAATTAGCTTAAATCTCTCTGATCCATGATATGAGAGCAATAATCCATTGAGAACTTGAGAAAGAGAGAATAAGAGAAGAGATAATAACATATGAGCTACACATAACTTGCACCGGCTTAAGATATGAGTTTAATTAGCTTAAATCTCTCTGATCCATTGTATCCACTTTCAACTAAATCTTTTTCTGATATACTCTATATCAACCGAAATTGAGTATCATCAATCTGGTATTAGTGGTTGGAAACTGTGATGAAAAAGCTGGTGTGTGTTGAACAAGAAGATGATCAAGGATGCTACAACATAACTTGCACCGGCTTGAGATATGAGTTTAATTAGCTTGAATCTCTCTGATCCATGGTATCCACTTTCAGGTTGTCTTCATCGTTGACCGCTATCTCTCGGATAACAACTGAAAAGTAATTACAAGAAGATGATCAAGGATGCTACAACATAACTTGCACCGGCTTGAGATATGAGTTTAATTAGCTTAAATCTCCCTGATCCATGATATGAGAGCAATAATCCATCGAGAACTAGAGAAACAGAGAATAAGAGAATAGATAATAACATATGAGCTACAACGACGTCGTGTTTTGGAAGCTACAACATAACTTGCACCGGCTACTTTTCAGTTGTTATCAGACGAGGACTTGCTTGTGTTGCCGCATTTAATGAAATTTAACGCGCATACCGCATTCATTGACTTTACGTGGTTGATGATGTCAAGTTTAAGTCATTGACAATGTTGAGGGTTATTACTTTGTTTTTTAAATTTTTTTAACTTTTTATAATTATTAAATTAAAAAAAAAACAACTCAAAACATCAAAACAACTACCAAAATAAATTACCCCCTCGAAGCGCCTCGCTTAGACCACCCGTAGTGGGGCGTTTTTTTGAGAAATTTTAAAAAATAGCGCCCCTGTACACCATTACAGGGGGGCTCCATGACCAAAATTCAGCTAGGGGCTTTATATATATAGCGCTAGGTTTGTTTTGCCCCCTCCAATCAGATGTTGCCACATCAGCAACCTCTCTCTCCTCTTATTATTTTATTATTATTTTTATTTAAAAGATATAATAAAATATTAATAGGGGCTTTATAAATAAAGCCCCACCACTACACCCCTTTTTCAGTTTCTCTCTCCACGCTGACTCAGCAGCCACGTGGACCAATCACATTCAGGGGCTTTATAAATATAAAGCCCCACTACACATGGTCTTAGTTCGAATTTAAAAAAAAAAACAGCTTTTTCTGCCCCTCGTACTGACCTCCTCGAATTCAGCTCCAAAGCGCCTCGCTAAATAGAGGGGGGGGGGGGGGTGTTTAAATATCACCACCCCATAAAAAACATATTAAATGTAGGATGATTTGCTATTGCTGAAACAGTAATCACCTTCGATCTGACACCGTCGGTAGCCCAGTACCAGGATAAGGCCATCAATGCTGCAGGGTTGTTCTTGACCTGACATTAACGACATTCATCAAG
Source organism: Ambrosia x helenae (assembly GCA_030844895.1). Taxonomy (NCBI): domain Eukaryota; kingdom Viridiplantae; phylum Streptophyta; class Magnoliopsida; order Asterales; family Asteraceae; genus Ambrosia; species Ambrosia x helenae. Next base: position 30,672,773 of record CM061228.1, on the reverse strand, counting down.
TCTAGGTTCTATGTGAATTAGAGTGAACACGGCGAAAGTAGCAAAAACGATATGTCCAAATTCTCTAACTTCTAGCTTTTTTTTCAAAAAGGATTAAAATCTTGAAAAAACGTATTGTCAACCTATTTCAGATTAAATGATTGGTTGGGACCTATCTGTCCCATTTTCAAGTTTATGGACTGGTTCTATAGAAACGAGCTTTGTCTAGGACCGTACTTCAGTCACATTCTAGGACCAGGCCTTGTGCACCATGAAAGCCTATGGAAATACAAAAAGAATCCACGGTTGTAGTGGTCAAGAAAGATTACAGAATATGGATCAAAAGAATAACATTTGCACAGTTAGTATATATATTTCTTGGAATCTTGTCCTACACCACAATATTATTAACATTTTAAGAATAAAGATTGGATTTTGTTGGGTTAATCTTGACTTGGGCTTGCATTGGGTCAATAAGAGTTTAGTTTAATGGGTTAAATAATAATGGGTCATAACCCAAATAATGAGTGAGTCCATGAGTATGTTTTGAGTTAGTAATCAGTAAGTAATCTTAGTCAAAGTATCCGTTGGTTTGTTAGGTTGAGTCAATCTATTCTTTAGGATGATTCCTTTGGAATAGGTAAAAGTAAGTAGTCTTTTGTGTGTTGCAGTAGCATGTGTGCCTATTTAAGGCTTGTTTTTATTGATAATAAAGTACCACCTTTTGTTTTCACTCTATAATTGATTTTTTTGCCAAACTAGTGCCACAGTGCATTTTTTTTGTGCATTTGGAGGGTGTCAGCAACGAATTTTCAAAAATGGTGTATCCGCAACATGATCCTGCGGATTTGATGATGTGGCGGGGAGAGGAGAGAGGCTTTTGCTGACTAGGAAAGATGGGGGTAAATCCGCAACACCATCTTGCGGATTCATAGGTTTTTTTTGTAGGATTGTTAATTCTTCAAGGGGGTGTTTTGTAACTTATATGGATGTTGGTATATGATCTTGCGGATTCAACATTAAATCCGCAACATGATGTTGTGAGTTCAATATAAATGGACGAAATGTTAATTCTTCAAGGGTGTCTTTTGTAACTTATGTTTTGTCTTCTTGTCTTTTATGTCGTGTAAGAAGCAGATGGATTAAACCCAACCACACATATGTTTGCAGGTGTTGCAGGGGGCAGCATGTACACTTGCGCATGACCATGTTGCGGTTTCCATATATTATGTATGTTATATAATATTGAGACATACGGTGTTCTCATCTCATATCTCATTTACATGATGTTCAAAAAAAAAAAATATGATGTTTTCATCCAGTAGATGCACAAAAAAAAGTTCATTGTTTTCATTTTCTCATTTCATTTTGTTACATCCACATTCCATCATTGGTGGTGACAGGAGAAGTTTCGTTTGGAACATTGGATCGATGTTACATCCACTTGGAGTTATAACAGTATTGGGCGGGGATGAGCCATGCTTAAAGGCATTGATGCCCGTTTCATCCCCCGCGTTGCATCGCTTTTCTGGGGTCCAAAAAAGCGGTGTCTTTGGATCGGTGTTACATCCACATGAAACTACTTAGATCGGTGTTACATCCACACGTGGTATAACACGTGTAGAATGCAACACTGTCACTGTAGTTTATAATATTTTGCCGTTGGTTGTCGTTGCTAGTCTCAATCTCTAGTCTACCAAACCCCGACATTCCAACGGTCTCTTTAGGGGGGTCAACTTTCCAGACAAAGCCTGTAGGGCAAGGCCATCCGGTGTTGATGAATCACATCATGTGATTAGCGACGTCGGCGACATCGGATGATGCGATTCTTCAACGTGCTACTTTAGAAATGAATCCTGGGTTGACCATTGGGTACCTGTTTGAAGGAGCACGGTTGGAATCCCAGCTTGATCCCGAGCCCCCTGTTTGACTTCAATAAAGCAATGGAGATGGAAGGCGCGAAACAGAAACTCAATGAACTCTGCAATAAGTTTTTGTTTTGCGCCTTCCATCACCGTTGTACACTAATTTTGGCAGCAAATTTAATCGGCTCTGCGGCTTCTACACCTATAGCGGAATGCACCCCGGTGTTGTAGAATCAAGGTCTGTAATTAGCGACGTCTGGGAGAATATTGGAATTGGTGGTCTCGAAAATAGATTGTTTTGTAACTCGGTAGATTGTATATTTAACGTTTTAGTGCATAAATAAATTTACGTGTGTTTCAGTCATTTTCAATTTATTATTATTAAATAACCTTGTTAAAAACAACATATCTTTGTTAAAAACAACATATTATAATTTAAGAAAATTACTAAACAATATTCTAAAAAAGACGCCATATTAACTAAAAAAATACGATATATTCTGCTTCGGAAATAGATTGTTTAAAAAACGCCATATTAACTAAAAAAATAACCTATTTTCTGCTTCGGAAATAGATTGTTTAAAAAACGACATATTAACTAAAAAAATACCCTATTTTCTGCTTCGGAAATAGATTGTTTAAAAAACGACATATTAACTAAAAAAACTAAATATTTAAAAAATTTAACAATATTAAACAATATTCTATATAGATTGTTTAAATATAATTTTTTCTATGACTTTATTAAAAAAAGTGTGTTGAATTTTTTTTATTTTTTAAGTACGGTATAGACATTTACTATGATTATCAAAACCGCAAGATGATGTTGCAGTTTTACTTTAAATACGGTATGGACATTTACTATCATTATGAAAACCGCAAGATGATGTTGCAGTTTTACCTTTCTTAATATTGTCAATTTCACCTATAAATACATATATGTGAAGTTTCATTATCATTCATTCGAAAAGAAACGTTCGATAGTATGGAGAAGGACGAAGAGGTCGGGTCATATTTCTGTTCTCAACCAGTTGCTAAGAAATCGAAGTGGACGGAAGATCTTTGGAGGCGTATGAAGAGGACGTCGTCATCCACGAAGGCTGGGTCGTCTACGGAGATTCCGACTGAAAAGCCACAGGAAAATGAGCCCGAAAAAGGTAGTGCTATAGTTTCCAACAAAGATTCAAAGAACTGGTCCCCAGATGTTTTAGAGTTTTACCTCAACGGGGACTCTCCATACTGCTACAGTCGTTTCATTACAAAAAAACTCGACAGATCTTTTTGGGGTGCCCTACTAGGGAATGAATCTGGCGGTCATCTGTCATCTACGGTACACTTAACACGACATATTAATTTTTATAAGTTTTTCACATGCTTACATAGTTAAGTTATAGTGTTTTTTTCTACTTTTGCAGCATGTTGAAGCTTGGACTGTAAGATTAATGCGTGTACGGCAGGCGATGCTCTTAAAAAACCCCAACAAAGAATTACGATGGTCGGTGTTACCTCCTGATTTTTATGATTACATGCAGGATGATAAATCCACTACCCCCCTTTATTATGCCGGACAAAAGGACCCGTATCCTCCATTCTGGGAGGTAGACTGCATCTACCTTCCTTTGTGGATTCGCCAAACAGACTGGCTACTTGTCCGTATTGATATGCAGAGCATGGTGATTACTCAATACTGGACCGATAAAAGGTGGAGAAATGGAAAACATCGAGATGTTAGGAACTACCGTTTACGTAGGTAACGTCACCACCCCAGTAGAGTTTTACAATGAAAGGGTGAAAGTTTGCCATGATTTGTTTGGTAACAGAGGATTGTGATGGTCCGTAGTTCATATTGCACATACATATATATATTAGATAAAACCGGAGGATGGTCTTGCGGTTTTATTCACCCCAAAAAGGTTGTACTATTTTAGATAAGTAGCAGGATGGTCTTGCGGTTTTATTCACCCCAAAAAGGTCGTACTATTTTAGATAAGTAGCAGGATGGTCTTGCGGTTTTATTCACCCCAAAAAGGTCGTACTATTTTAGATAAGTTGCAGGATGGTCTTGCGGTTTTATTCACCCCAAAAAGGTCGTACTATTTTAGATAAGTAGCAGGATGGTCTTGCAGTTTTATTCACCCCAAAAAGGTCTTGCAATAATAATGCAAGGGGGTGTTTTGTAACTTATAAGGTTGTTGTAATATCATCTTGCGGATTCACCAAAAAGGTCTTCCATAAATACTCATTACATACTAAGTTGCAGATATCACCAAACGAAACCACAATATGGTTTATTGCAATTGTGGTTCTTCCATAGTAGTCCGTGTATCATCAACTTCAAGAAACCCAGGTCGTCGATTCTACTGCTGTAACAGGAAACCCCGTGGCTGTGGATTCGTATGTTGGGCAGACCCACCTGTAGTAGAGACCCTACCTAGCAACACCCCCACTTCGGGTATGATTAATGAAATCACCAATCAGTTTCATCGTTCTGTAAACATCACTGACCAACAACGAAGAAACCCCGTCCTGTAACACTTCCATTTGCAACAACCCTACCCATACCGTCCGTCTACTCCACCAACACCAAACCATAACCGCCCAGTAATTTTTCAAACACCAAACCATAACCAACCGACATCTCCACAACCACATTCCTCTACGGTGACAACGGTCACCAACCAAATCCACCACCCATGGAAGATGACGAGGAGGACTTTGATGAGTCGGTTCTTGATGAAATCCTATTTAGGAGGTGGCGCAAAGAACGAGCTCGTGAAGAGTATGACCCAGAATCGGCCCCAGTCTGATTGTTCACCATTTAATGGACTTATGTTTTATTAATATAGTGTGTGTCTTCTGTAAGAGGTTAGGTAGGTGGTGTGTTATGGTTGACTTTATTTTAGCATGCTTATGTATGGTCCAGTTAAATAAATTGACTTCTTTGGTAAAAATTAAGTTAAGTGGCGAAATGCCCCGGGGGCCACTTTCGGGCCTGTGATTCGATTCCCCGGCCCGGGATTACCAGACACCGGACCCGCCATCGCGCAGTGCTTAGCACATAGTTTACCGTTGATGCAAGTTTAGGCCTCCAAAATTATTGGTCGGCATCAATATCTGCGTCACAAAACGATGAAAAGTCACATTTTTCGCAGTGCCACTTTTTAGTGTTGAGGAGGTGTATTACCTTTGGAGGTTTAAGTTAAGTGGCGAAATGCCCCGGGGGCCACTTTCGGGCCCGTGATTCGATTCCCGGCCCGGGATTACCGGACACCGGACCCGCCAGCGCGCAGTGCTTAGCACATAGTTTACCGTTGATGCAAGTTTAGGCCTCCAAAATTATTGGTCGGCATCAATATCTGCATCACAAAACGATGAAAAGTCACATTTTTCGCAGTGCCACTTTTTAGTGTTGAGGAGGTGTATTACCTTTGGAGGTTTAAGTTAAGTGGCGAAATGCCCCGGGGGCCACTTTCTGGCCCGTGATTCGATTCCCCGGCCCAGGATTACCGGACACCGGACCCGCCAGCGTGCAGTGCTTAGCACATAGTTTACGTTGATGCAAGTTTAGGCCTCCAAAATTATTGGTCGTCATCAATATCTGCGTCACAAAACGATGAAAAGTCACATTTTTCGCAGTGCCACTTTTTAGTGTTGAGGAGGTGTATTACCTTTGGAGGTTTAAGTTAAGTGGCGAAATGCCCCGGGGGCCACTTTCGGGCCCGTGATTCGATTCCCCGGCCCGGGATTACCGGACACCGGACCCGCCAACGCGCAGTGCTTAGCACATAGTTTACCGTTGATGCAAGTTTAGGCCTCCAAAATTATTGGTCGGCATCAATATCTGCGTCACAAAACGATGAAAAGTCACATTTTTCGCAGTGCCACTTTTTAGGTATAAAAAGGTAAAACCGCAACATCAATTCTCGGATTTAAATTCAAAAGGTAAAACCGCAACTTCAATATGCGGGTTTAAAAGGTCTATAAAAGTACATGTATTTCCATCCTTTTACTACCACCAAATATCACCCCAACTAATTATGGCAAACAACAGTCATACACAAATCCTAATGGATCTCGACGAATCAAACCCCGAATTTGAGGACATAGTCCCTGACACACCACCGCATAAGATTCCAAACCAACCCCGATGGTATCGTCCTACCAGAGAGTCGAAGAAATGGTCTCCCAATGTCATAGAATTCTACCAGAATGGTGACGCCCCTGTCTGTTGTAGTGTTTTTCTTGGCCGGATTCCGCTAAGAAAGGATTTTTGGGGAACCCTATTGGGATATGACGGTGAGGGTCACCTTTGGCCACTTGTAAGCATTCTTTTTTAAGGTTTTTAAATATTAATATATATATTCCCCTCTATTTTTATTTATGTGTATACATTTTTTTATTAAAAATTGCAGCACGTGGGAGGCTGGGTTACGTTGTTCATGAGGTACAGATGGGTATTGATCAATAAATCTAAGAAACCTGAACAATTGTATCCGTGGACAATACTACCCCCACAATTTCTCGACTTATTGTCTGAAACTCCCAACTATCGTGCGTTGCCATTTTCCATCGGGATTAAAGACAACTACCCTCCCTTATGGGATATTGATATGGTACTATTCTTTAGTGTAACTTAACAAATATATTTATTATTTTGGGAAATAATATACGCTAATCTACCTTATGCAGTTGTATATCCCATTATGTGCTGAACAAAGACAGTGGTTTCTTGTTCAAGTTGATATGCGGACACTTCGTACGACGCTGTACTTTGCTAGCTCTTGCGCTTTGTCTACTTTCGGTGAACCGACGCCAATCCAAGTGTTGATTTACCCAACATTTGTGAAGTTCGAGACTTTATTCAAGCAATTCCTGGATGAAATTTCATACTGGGAAAATTCCGGAAGAAATTATGTGGAAAAAATAATAGTGTCCGATACAAAAGTCTGGCCGACTGAAGATCACGGCTCAGTTGGTGGTAATTCTGGAGTCCTTATATGTATGTTAATGAAGAATCTAATTAATGAGGAATATATCAACTTTGAAGGAGATCTTGCGCATTCTTGTTCAGCATACCGTCGGTACATCGCTGATGAATTTTACCGTGGACGTTGGACACCAAATAATATGTAACAAATATTGTTGTTAACGTTTGTGAGCATGTGTGTTGCTTATTATAAATCTCATGTGTGTTGTGTGACATTTATCTACCAAAGATGTGTGTTTCATGTATGTTATGTTGCATGAAAACTAACATTAACCATTAAAACATAAACGCTAAAACATGAAAATTTAACATGCATAAACGAATTTAAAAACTATGCATCATTATTACAATAACCAGGACCACCACAACTAGGCTGATTACAGTATCTAGAACCGGTACCACATCGAGTACGCTGGCGATTTCTGGGTGGATTACGACGTTCATCATATTGAAAGGGTACATGCGTCCAAGAATTATTAAAACCCGTTGGTTGTTCACTTTGATTTGGTGCCCAGTAAGTGAACGAGGATTGCTGGGTGTTAAACGGGTTATCTGGTGTCAAAAATGTAGACGCCTGGGTGTTACTTAGGGGTAGGGGGTATTATACATACTAGACTGTTGGGGAGTAGGTATGAACCCCCTAGAGTGTTGTGGATTAAACCCCCCTAACTGTTGTGGATCAAACCCCCCTAACTGTTGTGGATGAACGGGGTTTTGTGAGGAACTAGCCCCTTCAAAATTACCTCTCCCACTATCATCATCATTCAGAAAACTTGTGAAATCAAAATTCGACCAGTCCATGTCCATAGACTGGTCATCATTCCTGGGAGGGTCTTGAGTTGCTGAAGAAGGCCCTGCCTGGTCCACCCGACCAGTTGCTGAAGAAGGCCCTGCCTGGTCCACCCGACCAGTTGCTGAAGAAGGCCCTGCCTGGTCCACCCGACCACGTCTACGGTTTATACGCCCTGAAACCCTATTAGGTCGGCTTCTGTCAGCCTGGCTACCGACCGGGTGATCTTGTAGACGCGAAGGATGATTCAAACGATCTCCTTCGCGAATTGAAGTCAACACTGCGGTGGCAGTGTTTTGTATCGCTGCGAATTGTTTAGGAGCGTGTTGCATAAACCGAGCCGCTTGACTATACATCTCTGCATAGCCTTCCATCTGCATTAATATTAAAATAAAGAACATTAAAATAATATTTTTGCATTATATACTATTGTGTAAATTTATTAAAGTGATATACAAACCATTAGTTGGGTGATTGACCCATCATCTCGGAACCCGGTTTGTGGTACCGGGTCATTCGCCGGGTTGGTCACAAATCCAACCGTTTGTTCCAGATACCAACTCATGTAATCTGGAAACACGGAAGGAAACCCTGCCAACATCGGTTGCCCCACCACTCTATTAAATCTGCGATTGTCCCAGGAGGATACATAGGTTTCATGTCTGTTTCTCCAGTCTGTATCTGTATGCCCGGAACGCTTCAATTTACGCAGGGAAAGGTGCTCTTCATGGCTAAGGGGGGATTTTGAGGTTTCCATTGGCAGAACCCGTACTGTCTAAGGACCCGAGATGGTGAGTGGTATTCCACCACTTGATTCCACAAGATATAACACTCACAACACCAGGAATCCTGCCCTTCTAGACAATAATCCGCCAAGGAACCCATTTCTTCTTCATATGGACGCCAGACAAACTGGTGCAAAAAAATAATTAATTATTAACGCATTGTACGGAATTCAACAGTAATTTAGTGTAACTTAACTCTTACCGAATCCTCGTGAAGATTGGCTAGTTGAGAACGGATTGCGCGTAACGAGTGTCTGGTCGTCTGCTTAAACCGGTGTGGTACACGCCACCTTTTAAAAAAAATTATCAAACGCAATAGTTAGCAAAAATATAAACTTGTATGCATATAAAACTTTTTTATATGTTTAAAATCTTGTATGCATATATGTTTATATGTATATGTATGCAATTATACATATAAACCTACAAATGTAAATAACATGTTTTAATATAATCAATAATATGCACGCATAAAATACTACTTACTTGGCACCAAATGGGAGTCTATCGGCGCCTTCTTCTTGTTCTTCCGGAACAATTATGGGAGCTAATACCCGGATTCGGGTATACGCCCACAACTGTAACAAAGACACACACCCACACATTGCTTCGCCGTCCATTACTGCTGCTTTGCACAGGTTGCGATACAACCATGCCAACACAGCACTACCCCAACTAAAGGTCCGACATTCATTGAGGTCCTCTAGGTATGGTAAAAAGGACAGCTTCACCGTCCCGTTGCTTGAGTCATTAAACAAAGAACTTGACAACAAGAGTAATATCACACAACGGGCGCGTTGTATGATCTCGACGCCAGTCGGGTCATCGGGCAACGGACTCGAAATTCTCTCTGTAACATCCCGTACAAGCATCTTGTTTCCAGTAAATTTGTTGGTTGTTATACCCAACAAATTGTAGACAAGTAGTGCCCGTTCATCATTATTCATCACGTCAAGTACTTCTCCTATCACGGGGGGGGGGGGGGGGGGGCATTAATAGGAAGACCTATTATGCATGCAACGTCCTCTAACGTTACTGTCACCTCACCTCACCGAATCGTAGGTGAAACGTGTTGGTCTCGGGACGCCATCTTTCAACGAGGGCAGTTATCAACCCTCGGTCAATCTTCCGGTAACCACACTCAATAACTCCAAGAAAACCTGCAGTGCGCAGCATATCTTTAATACGACCATCCAATGAAAAGTTGTTAATTGTCGACCAAAAGGATTGGTCGCCGCGTCTAACATTAACATCTGCATCTACCACATTTCCTTCAAACAACATCGCCGAACGATGTCGTGATTGATCCCATAGAAGTTCATTGCTGCGAGGACCAGGGTTTACAAATGCCATAGTGCAAATTATAAGAGTGCAAGATATGTGTATACAGATTGAGAGTGAAAGGTAGATATCTGAAATATATGTGGTCTTTGGCTTGGATGTTTGAGAATGCAGATTACTCGTTCACTTAAAATTTATAAGACTACTACTGCATTGTTGCATGTCCTTGCATGCATGCAATTATGGCATTTGTCTAGTCAAATCTTACTGAAGAAAAGCATTCACCCCTTTGTGTGGTTGGGGTGTAATGCATGTGAACCTATTTCTTACACACACTGCTTCTTACACGACATAAAAGACAAGAAGACAAAACATAAGTTACAAAAGACACCCTTGAAGAATTAACATTTCGTCCATTTATATTGAACTCGCAACATCATGTTGCGGATTTAATGTTGAATCCGCAAGATCATATACCAACATCCATATAAGTTACAAAACACCCCCTTGAAGAATTAACAATCCTACAAAAAAAACCTATGAATCCGCAAGATGGTGTTGCGGATTTACCCCCATCTTTCCTAGTCAGCAAAAGCCTCTCTCCTCTCCCCTCCACATCATCAAATCCGCAGGATCATGTTGCGGATACACCATTTTTGAAAATTCGTTGCTGACACCCTCCAAATGCACAAAAAAAATGCACTGTAGCACTAGTTTGGCAAAAAAATCTCTATAATTCATATACTTCATATACATCGTTCTATTCTTATTATTTCTACAAGATAATCTTGAGTGCTTATTAGAGTTCAATCCAACATTTGGTATCAGAGCTTCGGCTCATACCGGGATCGTGAGAAGGTTCTATGTGAACCGTAGTAAGGTTGAGAGAGTCGAACAAAGCTCTGTGTGAGCCGAGTTCATGCGAAGAATAGGGGGTATTGAAAGTGTGTCATGTGAAGTGAGCAAAACCAGATCTGTGTGGTGCGGTTGAGTAGAAGATATTAGGAATCTGTGTGATCGAAAGTTACCTGCTGTGTGTGGGTTGTATGTTTATTGAAGCAAGAAAGAGGGTTCTAGGTGAATCGATAAGAGGTGTAGATCTGTGTGATTTGAAGGAAGAAATTCTGTGTGATAAGTGTAGGAAAAGACCTGTGTGGTATCAAGGTTTTGTGTGAACGTTGAAAAAAAAAAGATTGAGAAATTGTTTCTTTGATGGTGATATAACCTAAGAAGATAGAGAAAGTTTCTTGGTTACTTCTTAATAGTTTGTTTGGTGGTGATATACTGTACGCAGAGATAGTTTCTTGGGGGTTGAAAAGTCAAACAAACTTTTGGTGGGTGGTGAAGTATAGTAGGAATAAAAGCAAATTTATTTGCTTTATTGTTTCTAACTTGTTTGGAAGTGCACTTTACGAGGAGAACAAAAGAAAACATTATTTTTCTATTTTGTTTGTTTATTTTTGGACAGGTTTAAGTAAAAATGTTGGGTGCGAAAACCGGAGGAGGCGATGCGATTGTACCCGTTAGTAGCCAAGGTAGTAGTATACCGTTGCAATGTCCCAAGTTAACGGCTACAAATTACACGAGTTGGTCGATTATGGTGGAGTCGATCCTACAAGCATACGGTTTGTGGGAAGCCATTGATCCGGTAATGGGAGGAACGGTAGATGCGAAGAAGAATTCGATGACAAGAGCATTCGTGTTTCAAACCTTACCCGAAGATCTATTGCTTCAAGTGGCTAAGTATAAAGATGCAAAAGACGTGTGGGAAGCGCTTCGTGTGCGGTACCTAGGAGCTGAAAGAGTTCAAAAAGCGAGACTTCAAACGCTTAGAACCGAGCTAGAGATATTAAAGATGAAAGAAAATGAAACGATAGATGATTTTGCGGGCAAACTTAGTGGAATTGCTACAAAATTCAAGAGTCTCGGGTCAAGCATAGAAGACGAGTTATTGGTAAGAAAACTACTAAATTTTGCTCCTAAAAAATATAGACAAATTGTGGCATCTATTGAGCAATATTCGGATATTGATACTATGCCATTCGAAGAAGCCGTTGGGAGGTTGAAGGCGTATGAAGAAAGAATTAAAATTGATGATGAGGAAGAAAATGATCAAGGGAAGTTGTTGCTTATAAAAGAGGATTGGGAAGCGAGAACAAAGCGTGGTGAATATGATCAAGACCACTATGGACGCGGTCGTGGTCAAGGAAGGGGTCGCGGTTATGGTAGAGGACGAGGTGGTCGGTTCCAAAACAATGAAGACCGAAGGGATCAAGGTTCTTATCGAGACAAAAGAAATATCAAATGCTACAATTGTCAAGGGTATGGACATTATGCGGCGGAGTGTTCTAAAAAGGAATCAAAAGAAGAAGAAGCTAATTTGATTCAAGATGATGGTGATGAGCCGACACTACTTTGATGAAACGGGTCAGGAGGTCAAAATTAAGGGGGTGAATGTTGGGTTAATCTTGACTTGGGCTTGCATTGGGTCAATAAGAGTTTAGTTTAATGGGTCAAATAATAATGGGTCATAACCCAAATAATGAGTGAGTCCATGAGTATGTTTTGAGTTAGTAATCAGTAAGTAATCTTAGTCAAAGCATCCGTTGGTTTGTTAGGTTGAGTCAATCTATTCTTTAGGATGATTCCTTTGGAATAGGTAAAAGTAAGTAGTCTTTTGTGTGTTGCAGTAGCATGTGTGCCTATTTAAGGCTTGTTTTTATTGATAATAAAGTACCACCTTTTGTTTTCACTCTATAATTCATATACTTCATATACATCGTTCTATTCTTATTATTTCTACAAGATAATCTTGAGTGCTTATTAGAGTTCAATCCAACAGATTTGACTTTTAAATTATAAAGTAAAAAAGAAAAAGAAAGACGCATAAGATGAGAAGTCGTAGGATACCACTTTAATAACAGAAATAATTAAGATTATTATTTAAAGGACTCATAACACCAAATAAAAATAGGATTATTATACAAATAGTTAAAAAATAATCCAAAATAGTCATGGAAATTTAGCTTTCATAAAAATAGTCTGATATTAATCGATGGATCTGAGATTAGAAGTATGAAACATTTTGTACATAAAATGGATTTGAGGCACACAATGGATATGTAAAGAAAACTCAACCCATTCTCTATATATGTCACTATACAGAAGTGTTTATTTTATGTTTATAACAAACACTACGAAAAAACCATTGATTGTAGCTGGGCTTAACTCGTATATCTCCATTTACAACCATCGACTATCTTCGCTACCATTACTATCTAAGCCATTGGAACCAGAGATAATCTCAAACACCCTCTAAATTATCAGATCATAATAAAGAAATTACATCATTCACCTATTTTCAAATTATAACAAGATAAGCAATCTCAAACACATGGTAATAAAATTCGCCCACGTGGTTGATCAACAATTATATACACTAAATAAATACAGTAACTGATTAACTAATTACTAGTACGGAACCCGCGTGTTGCGGCGGGGTGAACAATTTACAAGTATAAGCTTGGCTGTATAGCTTATAATCCGGTGAGACGTAGGATAAAGTAACTACTTTAAATCAAATATTTGGAAACCCGATTCAATAGACCGTTTACAAGTTAAACCGAGTGTGTTTATATAACGTCATAAAAGTAACCAAAGTGTGTAAAGTAATAAAATCTATTAGCTTTATTTATAATGTAACGGGTAAAAGACAAAATGCATAAGAATTCCTTACGCTGTCACTCACAAGTCGATCATTCATCGCGTAACACCTCCCGATAGACAACGTTTGAGGTGTATTCTCCGTGTTGTTTGAAATGTTTGGTAGGATGTACTAATACGTTTGAGGTGTATACTCCGTGTTTATCCTATTATTATTTTTTTGATCCTAACTCCTAAGGTATATTAAATTTGTATACGTAGATTTTGATGATCCAACACTATAGTTGACACGGTAGGCCTATAGTGTGTCACATTGAACCTTTGGTTTCCAAGAGAAACAACTTCAACTTTTGAACTCCTCCTCAAGTTTCAAACCCAACTTAATTTTAATAAATACCAAGTAATATAGATTAAATAGTGTAGAAAAGACAACTTTACCCCTAAAATAAAAAGTGTAGAAAAGACAACTTTGCCCATAAAATAGTCTCATTTACTATTGTACCATAAGCATAAATACTTGTATTTTCTTAACTTTTGCGGTCATCCCTCTCTCATGCTTTATAATATAGTATAGATATACACTAAATAAATACAGTTGTGATTCCAATCTAACCACTACAATAATTTTGTGATAAAACTTAACACATCATTTTTATCTTAAGATCAGATCTATAAACTATAAAAAAAACTTATTGGATAATCGAAAACTGAGTATAGATCAACCCTAAACTGTTATGTTGTGGAAATTGGAATGTATAATAAGAACAAAAATGATAATTGTAAACAAATTTAGGCAATTGAATGCAAAATTGGAACATAAGATCTAAATTCGAAAACCTCGAATCAAACTAGCAGGTTGGTACCTTGCAAATCGGAACGAGCGGCTGTGGTGTCGGAAAACGGGGCGGCTACGGTGTGACGATACATTACTTTCTTTTAACACTCGAAAATTCATACCATAAGTACAACATCATCCAATAGGAAAATTAATAACTACTTAACAGAATTAAAATAGCTTAAGTTAGATGCAAATCGGTATAACTAAACTGATATAGGAATGTGTTATCATCCACAAATTAATAATCCAATAGATATATAATATTATGTTATCCTCTACAAGCAGTTAAGTGAACGAAAAGAACAAATTAGAGATATTACCAGTGCCATGAGTGAATCAATTGGGAACGATGAAGCTATGAAGGTGAGTTAAAGGCTTTTTGGATTGTTGAGCGGGGACAAAATGAGCAGTCGAATATCATTGATGGCTGTTACTCCAATGGGTTAACGACAGATATGTATATAAAACGGTTCAACATTGGTAATTAATTGTGGGAGTAAAGATAGAAGAAGGCAAAGGATCGTGAGGGCAAGAATGGGAAATGAGGGTATTATTGTAAAATTGTTTTGATATTATAAATGATTAGGATGGTGAAATGTCTAGATTACCCTCCTATGTGTCTTAATGTTCCACAAAGTTTCAATTATACCCTTATTATGCAAGCATAAATCACTTGTGCATGTTGCTTCTTAAGTTGTACAGAATTGAAAATTACTATCCTAGCCGTCACTCCTCCTTAATAAGATAATATAGATATAGATATAGTGAAACAGTTGTTTTATCTGATCAAAGGTTTGAAACAGATTTTTCAACCAAACAGTGGTTGTTTTATCTGATCAAATGTTTGAAACAGATTTTTCAACTAACAGTGGATAGAAAGGATGAAACAGTGGTTGTTTTATCCTTAACAGATTTTTCAACCAAAATGCTATTTTTAAGGATGAATTTTGATTTTTCTGAAACATTTTAATGTTTTTATTTAACACATCCTTGTTGTTTAGTCCATGTTTAGCATACCAATTCTAGAAATCGGATTTGTGAAGGTAGATGTGTCTAAAGCTTTTGTCAACACATCTGCCAACTGATCCTCTGTTGGAACATGGTGCAGAGAAATCAAACCTTTTTCATAGCTATCTCTGATAAAATGATGTCTGATGTCTATGTGCTTTGTTGTTGAATGAGATACTGGATTTTTGATGATATTTTCAGCAGCTTGACTGTCCAACATGAGTGGAGTTCTTAGTGCAGTTATCCCAAAATCCAGCAGTTGATTTTGAAGCCACATGAGATGGGCTGTACAGCTTGCAGCAGCAATGTATTCAGCCTTAGTTGTTGAAGTTGAAACAGTTGCTTGCTTTTTCTTTACCATGAGACTAAGGCATTCCCTAGAAACTGGCACCCTCCTGATGTAGACTTCCTTGTGGTGTGGCAGCCAGCAAAATCACTATCTGAATAACCTGAAAGCTCAATGTTTCCATTAGCAGGATATCAGATACCAAGTGTGGGAGCACCTTTTAGGTATCTGAATATCCTTTTCACAACAATAAGTTTTGACTTTTTGGGTGAAGCCTAGGATCTTGCACAAACACAAGTGGCAAACATAATATCTGGCCTAGATGCAGTTAAGTACAATAAAGACCCAATCATGCATCTGTAATGTGTCTGGTCAACCAGTTCATCCTTGTCATCAATAGTGAGTAGCTTGATTGTACTCATGGGTGTACTACATGGCTTACAGTCATTCATCTCAAATCTAGTTAACAGATTCTTTACATATTTGTTTTGATGAATGAATGTGCCATTTTGCAGCTGCTTCACTTGGAGACCAAGGAAGCCCTGAAGTTCACCCATAGCACTCATTTCAAACTCTGCTGTCATGAGTTCCCTTAACTCTTCACACATTTTGTTACATGTGGATCCAAAAATGATGTCATCCATGTATATTTGAACAATCATTAAGTCTTTCCCTCTCCATTTCAAAAATAAGGTTTTATCAATTTTGCCTCTTGTGAAACCAATGGATAAGAGAAAGGTGGAAAAAGTTTCATACCAGGCCCTAGGTGCTTGCTTGAGTCCATACAAAGCTTTGTTAAGCTTATAGACATGATCAGGATGGAATGTGTCTTCAAAACCAGGTGGTTGACAAACATAGACTTCCTCCTGAATTTTCCCATATAGGAATGCACATTTTATGTCCATCTGATACACCTTGATGTTGTGGTTGACAGCAAAGGCTAGGAAGAGTCTGATAGCCTCTAGCCTTGCTACAGGAGCAAAGGTTTCATTATAGTCTATCCCCTCTTCTTGTCTAAAGCCTTGAACCACAAGCCTGGCTTTGTTCTTGACAACTATACCCCTTTCATCAGTTTTGTTTTTGAAGACCCACTTTGTGCCAATTGGACAAACATCCTTAGGCAGTGGTACAAGTTCCCATACTTGTTGTCTTTTAAACTGAAGGAGCTCTTCCTGCATGGCTTCTACCCAACTGTTGTCTTTTAGTGCCTCTTGGTACTTGACAGGTTGTGTGAGAGATAGAAAGCCTGCAAAAAGAAAGATATTTGAGGATTGACTTCTTGTGAGCACACCCTCTCTGATGTTGCCAATGATTTGATCTGGTGGATGAGCTATTAGGTAGATTAGATCTCCCTGATATGGTATGATGGCATTTTGAGGTGAAGGACAGAGGTTTGGTGACTCTGTTGATGTAACATCTGTTTACACTTCTGTAGTGCCAACAAATGTTTGAAATGGAAGTGGGGGAATGGGTCCAAGTGGTGTAAAACTGGATTGACTTTTGTCAACAGAGGTTTTACTTTTGTCAACAGATGATTGAGCAGTGGATGTAATTGGTGAAGCAGTGGTTTGATGATAAGACTGGTCAACAGTGGCTGACTCAGCTATGGCAGAGTTTTGACAGGTGTTTTGTACAGTTGCTTCCCCTGATGCAGAATAGACTTTATAGTGACTTGGAATCACAACATCTGTTCTGTAATCTTGTTATGGAGATTGTGAAATACCTGCACTATTAGTTTTGATAGTAATATCTTCAAATTTGAATTTATCGAAATCAAACAAATCAGCAGGATTTGCTGGGATTTTTAGGGATGAAAGTTCATTGAACTTTACATTCAGAGTTTCTTCTATTGTCTTGGTCCTTGTGTTAAACACTTTGTAGGCCTTGGCAGTAGAAGAATATCGCAAAAAATATCCACAATCTACTTTGCCTGCAAATTTTGAGATGGAATCTTTAAGATTTAAAATGAAACATGGGCAGCCATAGATTTTGAAAAATGAGATTAATGGTTTGATTTTGAACAAAATTTCATAAGCAGTCTTTTGATGTCTTGGGTTGATTAAAACTATGTTTTGAACATAGCAAGCAGTGTTTACAGCTTCTACCCAGAAGGACAGTGGCAAACCAGAATCTGCTAGCATGGTTCTTGCAGCTTCAATGAGAGTTCTATTTTTCCTCTCAACCACCCCATTTTGCTAT
The DNA here is from genome assembly GCA_030844895.1 of Ambrosia x helenae. Taxonomy (NCBI): domain Eukaryota; kingdom Viridiplantae; phylum Streptophyta; class Magnoliopsida; order Asterales; family Asteraceae; genus Ambrosia; species Ambrosia x helenae. The sequence continues at coordinate 30,655,092 of CM061228.1, read as the reverse complement.
GGTGTTCTTGGGATGCTGTACTGCCTCACAATCCCTTTTGACACATAGTTATCATCCAACTCATTATTTTTAAACTCTGTCCCATTGTCACTTCTAAAGACTTTTACTGGCAAGTCATATTGTTTTTCAACTTTGGTGACAAAGTCCTTCAAGATACCTACAGTCTCATCCTTAGAGTGTAAAAAGTAAGTCCATGTAAACCTAGAAAAATCATCAACTATGACAAGACAAAATCTCTTTCTTCTTAGACTCATGATTTTAACTGGGCCAAACAAGTCCATGTGCAACAATTGTAGACATTGACTTGCTTTGGATGCATCAATGGATTTGTAAGAGCTTTTATGTTGTTTTTCTTTTAAGCAGGAAACACAATGCTCATCACATTTGAATTCTTTTGATGGTAAACCTCTGACAAGGCTTTGTTTGGAGAGTGATTTGATAGTTTGAAGGTTGGTATGACCCAGTCTCCTATGCCACAATTCTGTCTCCTTTGTGGAGGCAGCAGAAAACAGACAGACATTTGCCATAGGATTGTCCTTCAACATATCAACCACAAACACATTGCCACTCCTGTGAGCAACAAGTTATGCTTTGCTCTCAGCAATGATGGTATCAATCTTTTTCACCACTTCTGGCCCAATAATCTTACAAGTTTTCTTAGTGAAGAATGAGCCATACCCTTTGTCACTCATTTGTGATACACTAAGAAGATTAAATTTAAGATTATCAATATGATTGACATTTTCAAACATGAGTTTTCCAGCCTGAACAGTCCCTGAACCCAACACCTTACCTTTTGAATCATTACCAAAGGATATATCACCCCCTCCATGAGCTAAGAAGTCCAGAAGAAGCGCTCTACATCCTGTCATGTGCCTGGAGCCTCCACTACCAAAGGCTATCTAAGCAAGAAGAAGCTCCCTGCACATTAGTAATTGATTAGTTTTGGTGAGTGTCCAAAGCCAAGTTGGCTTTGGATGGGTCCACAGACTTTTCAGCCTCAAGCTTAGGAAGGTGATCAGTGGTTTGAACTAGTTTTGAATCAAGTTCAACAACTGTTGCTGACCATTTGCCAGTGCTTGGATGTCAACACTTGGTGCAACAGATGTTTGATCACTTCCTGACAGATGATAGTATCCATAGGGATTTCTGTTCACTCTTGGTTTAGAAGACCTTTTGGGTTCTTCATAAACATGTGGAAGATTATGACAAGGTGGTTGTCCATATCCCCCAGGGTACTTGTTGGTGGGTGGAGCATCTGTTACTTGAACATCCCTGGAAGCAGATGTTTCTAAATTTTTGGTAACAGATGTTTGAACTGGAGCAAAAGTCTGTTTGGGCTTTCCTTTTGAAGTACTCACCACTTGATTTGCAAGAGTTTTAGCTTTGTATTCTTGTATTTTGACATCAAAATTTTTGAGATACAGGCACTCTTTAGTTTTGTGATTCTTCTTACCACATATTGAGCATGTGGTCTTAGAATCACACACACTTGTTCCTTTGTTGATGTCATATGCTTTTAGAAGAAAACAGTTTTTAGTAACATGATTCTTCTTTTCACAGAAATCACAGAACAAGTAAACATACTTTTCTTTCTTTTTTCCTTTTTCAGTCTTCTTTTCAACAGATGTTTGATCATCTGCTGGAAGATCTATCAAGGGAATGACCTTTGCCTATGGTGCTTTCTTACCATCAGGGGTTTTGAATTCAACTGGTTTGAAGTTCTCAAGAGTACCACACTCATCAGACCAAGTAGGTTTAAATTCATATTTTTCAAGTTTAGTGAATGATGAGGAACCTTCTGGTTTTTCAAGAACAATTTTCTTGCCATTAGGTTCAGTGATTTTAATCTCTTGACCCTTCAAATTAGTTGGTACTACCTCAACCAACTTTTGATCCCTTTTGTCAGTGTTTGCAAAAGCTGGAGCAGTGGTTTCAAAACCAAAACCAAACTTCACATGACTTTTGGTTTGTTTGTTGAGGAGCATCTCAAAACCTTTACATGATTCCACCCATTTCTGACATTCAACTTGGGTGGACTCAAGCTCACTTTTGCAACTATGATATTTAGTTATCATAGTTTGGAGCTGGTCTTTGGTTATGGTCGCTTCATGTTTTAAGCTGCTTATTTCAGATTCTTTTTCAGTCAATTTTGATTTTAACTCTTTTGAAAGGTTTTCATTTTCTTCAAGTTGTGATTGGTCCATAGCAAACCATCGCTGAGTTGGGCGTTGGGTCTTGAACAGATGGTTGCACTCCGTGTGTGGCCTTGCAGGTCTTAGGCTCCGCGGAGGTCTGTTGTCTTAAGTACTTAGCCTTGTGAATTGCTTTGGTGATTCTTTCCACAGAGATCTTGTGAGTTCACAAAGTTATGGGGTAGGGCCCGTCTCCGCGCTAGGAATTAGGACCCAATCCCTTCAAGTCCCCCCAATCCAGTGCGTCTCCTACTCTTGTGGAATGGTTGGGTGGGGTGCTGGACTATAAGTAATGAGAGATGGATGAAAGCTCATCCAAATTTGTTACTTGAATCCAAAAACCAACTCTGACTTTATATTGAGCACATCCGCGGAGATCTGACTCTTTTTTCATTTTCAAAATGTATGCTAAAAAGTGGATATGACAGCTTTTTAACATATATCAAGATAAAAGCGACCCATTCCTTCCATGGTGTTTAGAAAGTAGTATGGTTGATTAAGATCAATGCGGATGATGTCTTTGTTGTTGTATGTAGGACCATCTTTAAGTGATGACGTGGTAGGCGTTACCTTGAGGAGGAATCATGTGGAGAACGCCTTTTGGTTTGACGTAAAACCAGTGCCAACTGATTACGTGGCAGGCATTACTCTGAGGAGGAATCTTGCGGAGAACGTCTTTTGGTTTGACGTAAAACCGGCGCCAAGTGATGACGTCGCAGTCTTGATATTGAGGACGAATCATGCGGAGAACGTCTTTTGGTTTGACGTAAAACCAACGCCATGTGATGACGTGGTACGCATGGTTGTTGAGATGTATTCCCGCGGATGACGTGTCTCTCCCTTTTCAGAGTAGTTAATGCACAACCTTCATATTTAAAGTGGATATGATTAGGAGTAACTGTGCCAGAATTTGAAACGGTGTGTAATTAATTTTGGAGGGCTATCAAGGAGGCGTGTCGTGGAAGTCGAGGAGGTTGGTGGACGTGTCAGCTGACAGAAGGTATGTCTGTCAGTCATGGGATGACGTGCAGGCACGTGACAAACGAAAAAATTGTCATGTGTTAGGCGCGTGGCTGTCCACGCGTGCAAGTGTAACTGCAGGGGGCAAGTGTGACACATGGCACCTTTTTGGTGGCTCGTTAACTGAACCGTCAGTCTATTTTACAGCTGTTTACCACGTCGCAATTAATGCGACGGGTATATATAGTTGTTTGCTTAGCCACTTTTCCACTTCCAAAATTTTTTCACCTAAATTTTTTCTCTGAAATCTCTCTTATTCTCCGGCCACCCTTCAAACTTTCCGTGCAATCTTCAAGTTTTTCGGCGACCAGTTCCTTTTTCTTCCACCATTTCCATGTCAGAAAACTCACAAACTATAGAGAAGGCCACTGAACCTATGGCTGAGAAGATGAAGACCTTCAAACTTATCAGCAACACCACTGTAAAGTGGTTCCAAGACCGGTTCGATGAGTTTGTCCGGAAACAAGAATTAGAGGTTGCTTGGGATCCAGAGCTGCTGGAGCCTGGAAAGACGGCCCTAACGAACCCAAAAGGAAAAATTGACATATACGAAGCCCACTTTACCAAGTGTGGGTTTCGTCTTCCGGACACCAAGTTTTAGATTGATACTTTGGTGGCCTATGGGATACACATAACCTAGTTAAGTGGGTTCGGCATGCTCAGGCTTGTGCATTTCGAGTCCTGTTGCCATGCCTTGAATGTTGAACCGACCTTCGAGAGGTTTAACAAATTTTATGTTATGACCAAGGACCAGTCTTGGTTTAACTTCGCGCTGCACTCGAAAGTGCAACCCATGGGAACGACTCCTCCCAAGTCTATGCACGACTGGAAGGAGAAGTTCTTATACATTAAGTGGGGGCTGATCCCTGTGGAGATGCCTTGGAAGGTTCACGGGGAGCGCCAGAAGCTCCCTGAGTACCCAGTGATGCAGGGTTACAAGGACCAGGAGTGGTTCGTGACCTTAACCTTGAATGCCTCCCCTTTTAACGCGAATATGTGTCAGGAGGCGTTCTGTGTTCTCATTGAGATGAGCCGGCTGCGCCTGGTGCCGGGACAGGTGTAACACCCCAACCGATGGCGGAAACATCGAGGTGTCACGTAGTGATGATTGTTCAATAGCTCATGGTACTAAATGAAAGTTGAATAATATTAAACAATTTACAATTTATCTTACAAGTAAAGATTACAAAAGTTGATTTATATAAACTAGGTCCAAAACTCCTATGTGTTCCAGAACTTGTACAACTTCCAATAGCAAATAAACCTGAAACATGTTAAGTTGGAAAGATGGGGGGGTCAACTATAAATAGTTGGTGAGAATACATAGGTTTTGCATATGGTTGGAAACAATATGTTGCATAACAATCATTGTTGGAGTATAATAATGAGTAATGATAGAATATGAGTCCGACATGTAACAATGCATCTTTTGTACAATCAAACCTTGAGTCGACTGAGACCTAACTCGCAAGTTAGTAAAAGTGTAAGTGTTATCGATCATCCCTGAATTTATGCGGGGGTGGGTTTGTCAGACCTATAGCGCTATAATCTAAACAGACGGCTTGATCAATATTAATGATTGTACTGTGTCTTTTTTGTTACAGTCAAATTGAATCAACAAGTTTCAACAATGTAAGACTGAGTAAATGCTAGTGTATAAAATGTTTAAACATGTTTAACCCCAAAAATGTAAACAGAAAAAGGGGCTATGTAAACTCACCTTGATGATAGTATTGAGTCCCTTGATATAGAATAAATGTGGCACAACGATCCCAAGTATACCCTAAGTTCAAGACAATAATATAAGTCTAAGTTTTCTAGTCTAATGGTATTCTAGGGTTCCTAATTTGGGGATTGACGAATCGTTTAAATAATAGTTAATTAAATAATAGATAAAGAAATTGGGAAAATAAATAAATAAAAAGAATTTTTGTAAGATCTTGATCAAAGGTGATTGTATTAAAATGTTGTAATGTGAAAATAATCTTTATAAGATTATTTTCTTAATTAATGAATATATAATACATAAATATTCATTTGTCAAAATATAGTATTAATATCTAAAAATATTAAAATTTATAAATTTCACATCATAAATTTATATTTCTGCTCTAAATGCACAAAAATAATTTATGTAAAATTTTGATAGAAAAATAGTGAAAAACGGATTTATTATGAATTATTTATGACTAAAAATAGTAAAAATTAATTAAAAATATTAAATAAATGTGTTTCTGAAATTAAAGTTCAAATCTGGAAAGTTTATTGATTTATAAGTTTCACGTAATTATTGTGAAATTTTATAAAACTGTTTAGATATTTTAATAGATTTTTTTGATTTATTAATGAATAAACTTGTAATATATTTTATATATATTAACTAAACGATTTTTGAAAAGCTAAAAATTGTATAATAACTTTTACCATAAGAACAACTTAAAATAATTTTTATAGAATTTATAACCTTCTTTTGATATTTTAAAACTATTTTAATTTGTAACAAAAAAAAATATAAAAGAAAGGTTTTAAAAAAAAATTGTTTGAGGTTCATGGGAATCGAACCCGGGTCAAACCCGGTCTAAGTGTTTTAAATCACAAGCTAGCACCAACTGTGCTGAACCTGAGAACATGTTTATGTTGGATTCAATTAATTATAAACACTTATTGGATAAAAACATAATAATTGGAAAATAATAAAAATGGTGTGCCCGGGCTCGAACCCCATACCACCTTCGGTTCAATGCTTAACATAAACGAGTACCACCAACTGATCTGAGTATCAGATCTATTCGTGTTTCAGTTTTCAAAATATTTATTAAGTATACGAATTGCCCATCTTCCCCAAATAAATAAGAACAAACCCTAGAACTACAATATGTTTTAAAACTACGATATAGGCCAATTAACCATGGGGTTAATCGAGTGTAAGGGTCGATTAGCTTATAGGAACAAAGAATTGGATCTTACCCGAATGCAAGGCTTCCAAATCGCGATTCAAAGGCACGGCCAAACAAGCTTCAAATTCGTTATTTTTGAGTGAAATAAAGGGGTAATTGAGGATGGCTGTGGGTTTTTCGGCACTGTTAGGTTGTTGAGGATGCCTCAATTTATAGATTCATTCTCGATTTGGAAGGTTTTTGTGATTAGATCCGAGCTCGGTCAAAACCGAGTCACAAGGCTCAATCAGGAGCTGTTAAAGCAGAATTGACAGATTGGATTTATGAGAGATTGATTGTCAGTCAGAGCTACGTGATTTAATTGGGTCAACGTTTCCTTATCAGGCTCGATTACGCGTTAGTGTTCTTCCGGGTCGGGTCTGGGTCTGATGCCTTCGTGAGTATCAGGGAAGAAAGGAGGGTTAAATATTTTTGCGTTGGAAATCAGACACAATATGGGTTGTAGCCTAGCTGGGTGGAGATGTTTGTGTACTTGGGGTCGGCCGTGGACGCGGGTTCGAGTCCCGGTCCACGCAAAACATTTTTTTTATTTTACTATTATTATATTATCATAAGTATATAATATGGTTATATAGGCCCAAATATGTCACAAAATATTTTTTTTTTTGAAGCGTACTAGAATGTCTAAACGCATCGTTTTATTGATAGAATAATCATACATACTTGAAAATACGAAATGTTACAGTCTCCCCTACTTTTGGGAACTTCGTCCCGAAGTTAATGTTGGAGAGGTTGTTGAGAGTAGGTTTACAAGTTACAAGCTAGGGTAGCTATAGTTTAAGCATAGCATAAGTTTAGGAGTAACACGATCAAGGGTTTGGGTAATATTGATCTGAGATAAAGGGTCCTATGGAGCACTAAAATGTAAGTTTCATGAATACACAAGATGACCGTTGAAGTTAAATAGACCATTAATTGACTAGGATTTATAATTGGGTATCTACTGAAGACCCTGATAGAATTTCACACTACCTCAACGTACCTGTAAATTCATGATTACGTTCCGGACCCCAATCACCAATTTACCTTACATTAGGGTTTTGTGTCCTTCTATGACTCTAACACACATGTAAGTAATGCAAAAATAATCCTGTGGTTGAACCTTTGTATTAATGAGTCTAACTATTGAGCAGGAAAAAGACTCCTACCAGTTAGTGAGTAGGAACCTCTACCGATTGTTGAGTAGGTTCGATAGCCTCCACCAGTCGTTGAGCAGGTTGTAGGGCCTCTCCCGACTGTTGAAAAGGCATGATGACCTCTACCAATCGTTGAGTAGGTGATTTGGTACTCAACTAACTGTTGAGCAAGTACTTCATCCTCTATCGGTTGTTGATTAAGTGTAACAATTATTCCACACATAAATTGCAAAATGTAAGCACCAAGTGTCAAGTATAGTATGTGAGTTGTGATTATATTATCCTAGACAAGGTCAATGGGTTAGGATATGAATATAGCAATTAGTTCATACTCAAAAATCGTATGTCCAAATATATTAGATGACTAAATTCTTATCTAAGAGACAAAAATATTCAATAATAAAATTTATTACTTGAATCAAATGAGTCATTACATGGAATTCAAAGTAATTAACATTCTAAGAGTATGGGTTTGTCATTAGGCAGCTGGAGGGTCTTGATCTCGGTTTAGTTTAGGGCATCGGTTACGGAAGTGATTTGGGTCTCCACATTCATAGCACTGACCATAGTTGTATCTGTCGGGACGATTAGGGTTAGCAGCCAGAGCAGGGTTGGTTGGTTGGTTGGTATTGGGGTTTGGGGCTTCACGACATGTGTTGACCAGATGGCCATACTTACCACAATTGGTGCACAAGCGACACGTTGAAGCAGTGGGATGATGTCGTTTGCATGTGTTACACAATGGAAAGTTTCCTGTACAAGGTTTCTTGTTAGAAGCTTGTGTAGTGAGGTTTGCATCAGGATCCCTGGTCTTGCGCTTCTGGTTCTCAGTAGTTACCGCGGCTACAATACTTGCTTTCTCGCCTTTCCGAACTAAGGTCCCGTTCTTTACGTGGTTGTCAGTTAGAGTAGCTGCTAGATGCTTGGCTTCCTCCAAGGTGGCAGGATTCCTTCCCCACACCGTGTCCTGAATTTGCATAGGTAAACCACTGATATACTTCTCGATGGCTACAGATAGGAGAGTGACCTTATGGGGTAACAACAGACTGAGCTCATGGAAGCGGGTATTATAAGCAAGGTTTTCCCCACTATCCTGAACAAGGGTGTGGAACTAATCCTCCAATTTCTTGACCTCGTTACGTGGGCAAAACTCAGCTTTCATTATCTCCTTGACTTGATCCCAAGTCATAGCAACCGCGACTTCAGCTTCGCGGGTGCGCTTTTCCTCATTCCACCAAGTGAGTGCTCGTTTTTGAAGAACAGTCATAGCATAGCGAAACTTAAGGTTATCGGGACACTCACTATTTATGAACGTATTCTCGATACCCTCGAACCATTGAAGGAGACCAGTAGCTCCTTCGTCCCCGCTAAACTTAGGGGGATTACAGGTATTAAAGTGTTTGAGGGTGCAGACTGGGTGACCATTCTTGTTTCCATTCCCGTTCCCATTGTGATTCCCATTGCCATTTCCATTTCCATTGCCATTTCCATTCATTTGGATGACTTGAGCCAGCAAATTAGGAACCAGAGTTGCTATTTGTTGCGCCATTTGCTGGGTAATGATCGCAGCCAGTTGGGCATCACTTCCATTGTTGTTGTTAGTGTTGTGGTTGTGGTTGTGGTTGCTGCTCCCTTCATCATGATCGTCGCCACTATTAAGGCGAGTGCTGCGACGTGGAGGCATGATCTGTAAGAGACACAATGAAGGTTCAATGAGACATGAAATGAATGAGGTAATATAAGAAATGTAATCATTTATCCATTAATTAAAACGAATAAACGAAGACGTTGACTTATCAAAGATTCTGGATTCTAATAACATAGTGAAGACATGCTTTAGCCTATAAGTGAACACTCATCCCGAGAATTCCTAAGTAGGCATCCGGGTCCCTCGTCTGATTGGGATATATGCGCAATGCCAGTCCTAGACAGAAAACTCAGAATACAGGCGTTCACCCTTCCAGATTGCACGTGTTCGTTATTAAAATCTAGAACTTCGACGAGATCTCAAGGTGGTTCAGGCTAAATCTGAGGATTTTGTCCTATTAGTCTAAGAGTAGATCCTGTGATGGAGAGCAATTTTCTTGTAAGGATTAATGTAAGGATAAGAAGTAGGAGGGAGATAGAGAATAGAAATAAGTAAGGTTGCAAGTAAAAGGAGCCAGTACTAGTTAAAATCCTATGGTTATAGACTAGATTATTTTTCTAATAACCTAATTCCCTATAACCATGGCTCTGATACCAATCTGTAACACCCCAACCGATGTGTCACACCACGCCAATGGCGGAAACCCGTGGCGCGACGGTTCAAGAGCATAAAGTCAAGGTTAACGCAAATCATAAGTAATTAAGAAAATGGGTCATTTATTAAGACGTCAAAACCATGTTTGATGTTCACACATAAACAAAAATTGTTTTTAATACATTAAGGAGGCTTCTCAAATATATCCCAAATCCTTGGGAAATAAAGATGAAACCCTTTTGAAACACCCGACGCCCAATTGAGAGATTCCCCCGACCCAGCTTGCCATGTTGTCCATCATCGATCAATTACCTGAAAGATATGTTTAAAAGTCATCAATATATAAATATTGGTGAGTTCACAGGTTTTAGTTTATCAAAACTTTATCTCTTGGGAATACCATGTTATGACAATTTATAGGAGTTGCAAGTTCCTACAATTCTACTTGAGCCTATAACCAAACCAAGACAAATAATAATAATGCCCCGCTCCAAGTCGTTACTCGGTATCCTACGACTTGATTTCAGAATACGTGCACCCCAGGCATACGCCGATGCATAATCGACGCTATCGATTAGGGGTGGGCCTTGTCAGGCACCAATAGTACTATTCAAATATTCCTTCGGTTTCATTTCCCTGAATTAATGATTATAGTAGAGAGGTCTCAACCCCGAGTGGCGATCACAACTCAAGTACTTAACCCGTCAAACATTTCCCTAACATATCTTTCCCCCGAAAAACATAAAATAGTTTAAAATGGGGCCGTGAGACTCACCTGAAACTGTGCTTGGCTCAAAGAGGAAGATAGCAAATTTGTGGTCTCGCACCTACAAACGTCCTAGACGTATAAGTCACTACACCTATAGTGCATGTGCCTTGGCAAGTTGTACACCCAACTCCCCGACCACGTGTTATTCCAATTCCCGTTTAATTAAACGCGTATCCTATGTTCATTGGCGATGGATTACCCTTTTCTTACGAGTTATGTATTATTCTCGTTAATATCCTTTGTAACTTGCATACTATTATTCTCGACAGGACTCTACCTAACGTATAATTATTTTCCCATTTAAATAATTATACTTAGGATTGTATCGTTCGATATAATGTATTCTTAATACCCGATCCGACTCACTTTGCCACATATTTATTTTCCCATTTAAATATATATGCTAAGGTCTTGTCGTTCGGTAGCATATTCTTAACGCCCGACTCGACTTACCATGCCGTACATTTATTTTCCCATTTAAATAAATATACTAGGATCTCGTCGGTATACACATATATATAGGTATATTTTGCCTACTCGTCTCGGTTTTCCTTCTCGCATATCTACTTTCCCATTCAAATAGATATACTAGAATTTCGTCGAGACGAGCATATATATACATATATAAACGTGTGATTTTTCTTGTTAAGTCCATACGTTGTTTAACGTTTTTAATTCTCTACGTTATGTTTTCTCCCACGAATGTTTTCTCTATATATATTTTACTTCCTAAAATATATATTTTCACATTTTGCCGCAATGGCATTTTTCTCTTGTTTGTCCGTTTATTCACTATAGTTAGTTTATGTAACTAAGTCCGATAGTTAAATTTTTCCAAGTATCTTCCAATATGCGTTCTATAGAAGTATTATTTATACTTCCAATTTCCAAACACATATTACTTGGAAAAATATACTTTGTATTTTTAGTCCAACTTGTTAACTTATATTCCAAAAATGTTTCTGACACTTTTATATTCCCATTTATATAAAGTATCCATTTTTGTATAAGTTTTCTCAAGTTTCTACTCTTGTCCAATATTTTTATAAAAACCTTTATTTTTATAAAATCCTTATGTTAATATATATCCATGTTTTTATAAACTTCCATTTTTATAAAGATACACTTTTTATAAAATGCACAAGTAGTTTACTAGTGTTTACCAAAACTATTCTTGGAAAAATCATTATTTATGCTTTTGACACCAAACTTTCCGTTAATGCATTTTTGGACCAAAGTTTCTAAAATATTTATTTTAGTCCCTCAACTTTCAAAGTTACAACATTAGTCCCTTAACTTATAAATGTTGCATTTTTCATCCTAACTTCCAAAGTTAGCATTTTTCTTCCAACTTAGTGGACTTTGAAGAATCATCTTCTTAATGTTTGGTTATTTTTACATCATTCCACCTTTAGTAGTCTTATATTCCATCATTGATGCTATTAACATGTGTGTTTAATGTTTTTATCCATCATACCCAAATTTCATTCATCCAAGTGAGTAGACTTTAAATATGTAACTTTTATATTTATGAACATCTAACATATTCCCACTTATTTTAGACATTAGATGGCCATTTTATAGTGATTAAAACTATCTTTTAACATATTCAAGTTACTTTCATAAATCATTTCCAAATCATTATCCTTCATAAGTGTATGTATAAGTTTCATAATTTTTAGAGATACTACATTACTAGTATTAAATCCATGATCCATCTTCATATTATTACTCTTCCATTTTACTCTTGTAAAATATATCAAAGCTTTTCAAAAACCACATTTTACCCATTCATGTGCAACTTGCTCCTAAGAACACATAACATGAACATTAATGATCAAAGCAAGGTTAAAAACTTACTACTAGCTCAAGGCTAGGGAAGACAAAAACCTTGGATTTGAATGGGGTTTAGTGTGTTCTTCCAAGTGATTAAGCTCCAAGCTCTTGAAACACACAATGAGGTTTTGAAACATGAAGATTTAGAGGTGATTTGGAAGTGTTAAACTTGAAAAGAAAATGTATGTGGGAGGGATATATGTTACAGCCACAAGGAAGAAGAAGAAGGAGATTTTTTTGTTTTTTGTTGATTCAAGTATGCAAGTATTCTTATAATATCTTCTCCAGATCCTTCAAAGATTACTTGAATCTTTAATAGATTGTATAATATCTTAGGAAGATTATATTAGATATGAAAAATCTTGGGGGATACATTAAGAGGGTGCTTGGCCGTGAGTTAGAGAGAGAGGGGAGGTGATTTGGTGATTTTTGACCAATGTTAATCCATGCAATCCTTTAAACCTCATGATTAGCTCTAATTATAATTGGATTAATAAATAAAAGAAAGGATTAATCATATGGGGATGGCCCTAGGCCGGCCCCTTGGGGTGTTTGGGTGGGGTCCACATCACTAAATATTACCCATTATTTGTTATGTTTAATTCCTTCTCGTTCGGGTGTCGTCCGGGTATTTTTCGGGTTTTAACCGTGTGTCATCCGGATATTAAAAACTCCTTTAATAACCCTTATACATAGTCCAGTTTAAGCGTTGATAAGTTATTTAGGCTTTTGCCGGGTGAAATTATAAGTTATGCGCGTATCGGGTGCGGTACGCGCACTTTATTCGTTACCGGGAGATTTGTATAACAAGCTCTCACTTATGGCTTTGGAGTTCCAAAACCCATTATATTTTGTGAAATTACTCTTTATTTTATATCCCGGGTGTCCGGGATCCTTTTCGCTTATTTAATTTTTACCGGGTAATCGCTAGTGTCCATACCGGATAGATTTACTCGCACATGATCCTATCATGTTTTGTCATTATACATATGCATTCCTATGCATTATTTGGGAATTGCTATCTTTCTAAGGCCTCAGTTAAATAATCAACACATAATTGCATTTAATTACGTTAATCGCGTATTAGTTAATTAGTACGGAATTACCTCATTCTCCCCCTGTTAAGAGAATTCCGTCCCGGAATTCACTTCGATTTCTCCGGTATAGGGGCCTTCTCGAATAGGGCGGGATATTTTTGCTTCATCCGGTCCAGCCTTTCCCACGTGAACTCCGGTCCACGCTTAGCATTCTAGCGCACTTTGACCAACCTGATCTTGCTGCGCCTTAATTTTTGGACCTTCCAATCAGTTACTTCGATTGGTTCTTCGACAAAGTGTAACTTGTCGTCAATGTGGATTTCGTCTGCAGGGATGATGAGAGTTTTGTCGGATAGGCACTTTTTCAAATTCGACACGTGAAACGTGTCATGTACACCGTTAAGCTCTTGTGGCAACTTGAGCTTGTATGCCACGGGGCCTACTCTGGAAAAGATTTCGAACGGTCCAACATACTGTGGGTTCAGCTTTCCGCACTTCCCAAAGCGCGCGACACCTTTCCAAGGTGACACCTTTAGTAGAACCCTGTCTCCGACTTGAAATTCCAAAGGCTTTCGCCTCATATCGGCGTAGCTTTTCTGCCGGTCACGGGCCGCTTTGAGACGTTCCTTTATCAAGAAGACCTTGTCCGTCGTCTCTTGAACAATTTCGGGCCCGGTAAGTTGCTTTTTTCCAACTTCAGCCCAACATAGAGGAGATCTACACTTGCGTCCATATAGAGCTTCAAAAGGTGCAGCTTGAATGCTCGTATGGTAACTGTTGTTATACGAAAATTCCAACAGTGGCAAGTGTGTATCCCAATTACCGCTGAAATCGATTGCGCATGCCCGTAACATATCTTCCAAGGTCTGGATGGTTCGTTCACTTTGACCATCAGTTTAGGGATGATATGCGGTACTCATGTCAAGGCGAGTACCGAGGGCTTCATTCAAACTTTCCCAAAATCTTGAGGTGAAACGACTATCTCGATCGGAGATGATGGAAATAGGTACACCATGCTTAGACACCACTTCCTTAATGTACAAACAGGTCAGTTTCTCCAACTTATCCGTTTCGCGAATTGGGAGGAAGTGTGCGGATTTCGTCAATCGATCAACAATTACCCAGATCATGTCATGGCCGCTTGTTGTCCTGGGTAACTTGGTGATGAAATCCATGGAAATCTGCTCCCATTTCCATTCAGGTATTTCCGGTTGCTGAAGCAAACCGGATGGTCTCTGATGCTCGGCTTTGACCTTCGCGCAAGTTAAGCATCGCGCAACATAAGCTGCTATATCCCTCTTGAAATTTGGCCACCAGTAAAGTTCTTTCAAATCGTGGAACATCTTGTCTGCACCAGGGTGAACCGAATATCGGGAACTGTGAGCTTCGTCCAACACTAGTTCACGCAACCCACCATACACTGGAACCCAAATTCTATTCATGAAATACAAGGTTTGGTCCGCCTTTGGTTCCAGTGAATCAACCATCTTCCGCAACCTTTCACCTTTGACATTCTCGGGTTTAAGAGCGTTGATTTGAGCTTCACGAATTCGGTCAGTCAGGTTCGTGTGAATAGTTAAACCCAAAGCTCGGACACGCAACGGCTTAACCCGTTCCTTGCGACTTAGGGCGTCAGCCACAACGTTCGCCTTTCCGGGATGGTACTTTATCTCACAATCGTAATCGTTTAGTAACTCAACCCATCTCCGTTGTCGCATGTTCAAATCCTTCTGATCAAAGATGTGTTGCAAACTCTTGTGATCAGTGAAGATCGTGCACTTGGTTCCATATAAATAGTGTCTCCAAATCTTGAGAGCGAATACCACTGCTCCCAATTCCAAATCGTGTGCAGTGTAATT
Organism: Ambrosia x helenae; assembly: GCA_030844895.1. NCBI lineage: Eukaryota > Viridiplantae > Streptophyta > Magnoliopsida > Asterales > Asteraceae > Ambrosia > Ambrosia x helenae. Next base: position 30,640,041 of record CM061228.1, on the reverse strand, counting down.
CTTCTCGTGGATTTTTAGTTGTCTGGAAGCATATGCTATCACTTTCTCTCGTTGCATCAACACGCAACCCAAGCCTTGATGAGAGGCGTCACAGTAAACTACAAAATCTTCCGTACCATCGGGGAGTGATAATATTGGAGCGCCACATAACTTCTCTTTTAGTATTTGAAATGCCGTTTCTTGCTTTTCCGTCCACTCAAACTTCTTATCCTTTTGGGTTAGCATGGTTAAAGACTGTGCTATCTTAGAAAAATTCTCGATGAACCTTCTGTAGTAACCCGCAAGGCCAAGAAATTGTCGTACTTCGGTAGGAGTCCTAGGGGCGTCCCAATTTTTAATTGCCTCGATCTTGGCGGGATCGGCATGTATACCCTTTTCATTCACCACGTGGCCTAGGAAGTGGACTTCTCGAATCCAAAAGTCACATTTCGAGAACTTAGCATAGAGTTTCTCTTTACGTAGGACTTCGAGGATTAAACGAAGGTGATTTTCGTGGTCTTCTCTGGTGCGTGAATAGATCAAGATGTCATCAATAAAAACAATGACGAACTTATCCAAGTACGGCTTACACACGCGATTCATCGAGTCCATGAAAACCGTCGGTGCGTTAGTTAAGCCGAACGGCATTACCAAAAATTCATAGTGTCCATAACGAGTCCTGAACGCCGTTTTTGGTACATCCTCTTCTTGGATACGCAACTGGTGATAGCCGGACCTTAGATCAATCTTGGAATAGAAGCTGGATCCTTGGAGTTGATCAAATAAATCGTCGATCCTGGGGAGAGGATAGCGATTTTTAATGGTTAACTTGTTTAGCTCTCGATAGTCAATGCACATACGAAAGGTGCCATCTTTCTTTTTCACAAATAAGACGGGAGCTCCCCAAGGTGAGAAACTCGGTCTTATGAAACCCTTGTCCAGTAATTCTTGCAGTTGGCTGGATAGTTCCTGCATCTCAGATGGAGCTAGGCGATATGGTGATCGTGCTACGGGAGTAGCTCCAGGAACAAGTTCGATGCGGAACTCGACTTGTCGAGGTGGTGGTAACCCCGGCAAATCTTCTGGGAATACGTCAGGAAAGTCTCTAGCTATCGGAATGTCTTCCAACTTTCGCTCGTCGGCCTTCTTATCTACAACGTGCGCCAAGAATGCGATAAGACCTTTCCTTAAACACTTTCGGGCCTTCATGCTCGTAATAATTCTTAATGGCGTCCCACGCCTTTCCCCTTGAATCGATAGAGTTTCACCGCTTGCGAGGGGAACTTGAATTATTTTATCGTTGCAAACAACGACGGCACGGTGTGCGGATAACCAATCCATGCCAACGACTATGTCAAAACTACCCAGTACAACCGGTAAGAGATCAATACCAAACTCGTGACCACAGAGATCCAACTTACAATCTTTCGCTACTTCTCGTGTTTCTATAGTTTTACCATTAGCCAGTTCTATAGAGTAAGGTGTATCTAGCTTACTAGTTTTTAGCCCAAGTAGTCTTTTAAACTCAACAGATACGAAGCTAAAATCGGCACCGGTATCAAATAACACAGAAGCATAATGACCATTAAGAGGGAACGTACCAGTGACCACGTTAGGGTCCTGTCGTGCATCACCAGCACCAATCACAAATGCCCGTCCACGTGCTTGGTTGTTAAGCTTAGGGCAATCCCTCTTCCAATGGTCGGGCGATCCGCATGCGAAGCAGGGCCTTGCTCCTCCAGTCTTCGGTGCTCCAGATCTGCACTCTTCCGTCTTGTGCCCAGAACGGTAGCACTTACCACAGATCACTTTGTTCTTTCCTTGATAACCCTATTTTCCACCATTTCCACGTCCTGTGGCTACATACCCTTTCCCTTTCTTGTTCGAACTACCTGATGATCCGTCCTTCTTCCCGTCATTACGCTTCCGTTTCCCAAACCTTGGCTTGTTTCCCTGATCACTAGACCCAACCACTGAGTTTGAACCCAAATTCTTACCTTCCACACTACTGGGCTCCGAAATTTTTAGTCCTGACACCTTCCGGATCAAGGTGCCCATTCGGATGGCATCCTCAGTGAGGCTTAGAGCGAGGTCGATGGCTTCACGCATGGTCGTGGGTTTGGAAGAAGTGACCATGCTGCGTATTTGTGGCGCCAGTCCGAATAGGTACCTTTCAATCTTCTTGCTCTCTGGGGTGACCAAACGGAGAACCAGTCGTGGAACCTGGACGTGTATCCAGCTACGTCTGCTCCTATCATGGTGAGGTTCCATAATTCAGTCTCCAATTTCTGTACTTCACTTGCCGGGCAGTATTCAGCAATCATAAGTTCCCTTAGTTCCAACCAGGTTAGGGAGTATGCAGCATTGTCTCCCAGTGACTGAACCTGGCTGTTCCACCAAGTTAATGCTTGATCCAGGAACAAATTCGTGGAGTACATAACGGTCTGTCGGGGGGTACAGCTGCTGATGCGGATTACCGCTTCAGTCTTTTCGAACCATTTGACTAGTCCAACGGATCCCTCAGTGCCGCTGAAGTTGAGTGGCTTGCAGTCCAGGAAGGCTTTGAATGTGCAGCCACGCTCTCGCGAGGCAGTTTCTGCAATAATAAGGTGGTATGTTATTATGGGTTAGGAGCTTCATGGTAATCTCCTATTGCTTTTGAAATTATTCATAAACCTCTTACCAGTAGGGGAGTTCTCACGTTGATCACTCCCGGTCCTGTCCCGCGATCTCTCGGTGCGGGCAGCCTCGTGTTCCGCGATAGCTCGGGCTACACGCTCTGAGACCAATGTTTCAAGTTCAGCGGGTGTCGTGGGCAATACGTCGTTGCCACTGTTGCTTCATGTGGTTGGTGCCATTTTACTTCAATAACAATTATTAAAGTTAATCTTTGACAAACATTCATACAAATATTGTCATAAACAAGCATAAATAGCAACTCATCACATGCACATAATAATTAACAAAGTCAACACCACACAATCGCACAAACCTCAATATGTAAAGTAAGTAATAACAATCACAGACAATCACAGTCATACAATCACACATTTTACCATCATAACAATAAGATTCTCATTAATTTCAACAATACGAGTACAACGCTTTGTTTACAATAACAAAATGGGGATAGCATCCCTCATACATCGTTTTGAAATAAATAAAAACATCATGTCATATGCCGGCACACCCCTCACGGCTGGGCAAAAATGCAAACTAGCGCTGTAATCCCTGCTACGCTATCATGTTACTACTACTATATATATATCGGGGATGTCTCCCCGTCTACTGCGGTGGTGGCGGTGGGTACTGGTACTGGGGAGCATACATACTGATGGACATGCTGATGGTCATAATGCGCTCGTAGAGGAACTGACGGTGCGCAAAGTGCGCGTCGCCGGTGATCCCACAGTGTGCGTCCATTCGCAGAAGCTCCTCTGCGTAGTGTGCCAGTGCATCCCTGGTGTCAATAATCCTGGCCCACATGAGGCGGGTCTGCTGATCCATCTGGCTCACGGTGCGTTGTACCGTGTCAGCGAGAATCTGGAAGTCGCTCTCTAACGAGATCACTGTGGACCAGGTTGGTCCGGATAGTGGGGCCATCCCGTGGGGCTGTGACGGCCCGGGTATGTCAGTGTATGTCGGCTGGGATGGGCCGACTAGGTCTGGTATCGGTAGGGGTGTGAAGGGCTGGGCAAAACCCAGTAATCCAGGGGTGAAGTGGGGTGGCATCTGGTACGGGTCTCCTGCACCTAGAGTATACGGTGCAGGTGGTGGTATCATGAAGGGGGCTCCTGCACCCATAGTGTACGGTGCAGGTGGTGGTACGGTAAGTATCTCGGGGAGGGGTGGCAGTATGGGAAAGGTGGTAATGGGTAGTGTCATGGGTGCTGAGGAAGGTGCTATGAGCTCGACCAAAGGGACCATAAGGGGCTGTGTAACAGTGGTCCACTCCGGAGCGGATATCATGACGGTGGGGTAGTGGGGCTCGTAGTAGCGAACGCCGTCAAGCCTGCTCTGTGTAACTCAGAGCTACGGGCTGAGCTACCCTCTAGGATGTGCCCTGCAGAGGCTGGCCCATCCTGTGGTACGGGCTCCGGTAGGGCGAGAAGGGCTGTAGGTGCAGCAGGGGCGTCCTCCATCATCGGAGCAACGGGCTCCTCCAGGTCGGCTGGGGGAATAGGTATGGCAATGTGCTCCACAGACACTATCGACTCGTCGTCGGAGTCGTCTGAGATCCATCCGTTCTGTCCTCGAGCAAGAGGCACAAGCCTCAAACCCGGGGGAACGGGAATGTGAGGGGCGGGTAACGGCTCACGATCGACGTGGGCATGTCGATCGAATGGAGACTCTACGGTCTCAGACCGGGTGGGGGCAGGTCTCGAAGGACCTGCGCAGTCCGCAGGGAAATCCCCGACGGCGCGAATGGGGTGGGTTGGTAATGGTGCGGCAGGTAGTGGCACAAGAGGCAGGTCGGCCTGTGGTGCCTCTGCTATCGGTAGGTCTGCTATGGCGGCCACGTCTCCTCCAGCGAGGGCCCACTCTGGGTCCTCACTGGGATCTGTCTCCTCGGAGCTGTCGCTGTCTGCTCCTCCCATGGCGGCGTCTACCTCCATGTCATCATCCTCCGGGTCGAGTACTACGACCTCGATCGGTGGAGCTGGCAAAATCTGGATGCTACTATCGTAGCTCGGCGCGGCACTCTCAGCGTCCGACATCCCTGGCAAAAGAACCGTACTAATATTTATGTATTATTCATTAGAAAGTTAAGCGTACATTTAAGGCATTCTTCCTAACTTCTAATACTAACGTAGCACACACTAATACCCATGGCTAGCTTGGTCGGAATCTCTTCATACCCAATGTTCTTTTCTTTCGAAATAATTTATCTCATTGCGTTTTATACACATATTTTGAAAGCTTCATCTTTTGAACCAAGTCCAGTTATAGTTTAGATTTTAAAAATACTAATTCGCTATAACCTTGGCTCTGATACAACTTTCTGTCACACCACGCCAATGGCGGAAACACGTGGCGCGACGGTTCAAGAGCATAAAGTCAAGGTTAACGCAAATCATAAGTAATTAACAAAATGGGTCATTTATTAAGACAACAAAACCATGTTTGATGTTCACACATAAACAAAAATTGTTTTTAATACATTAAAGAGGCTTCTCAAATATATCCCAAATCCTTGGGAAATAAAGATGAAACCCTTTTGAAACACCCGGCGCCCAATTGAGAGATTCCCCCGACCCAGCTTGCCATGTTGTCCATCATCGATCAATTACCTGAAAGATATGTTTAAAAGTCGTCAATATTTAAATATTGGTGAGTTCACAGGTTTTAGTTTATCAAAACTTTATCTCTTGGAATTACCATGTTATGACAATTTATAGGAGTTGCAAGTTCCTACAATTCTACTTGAGCCTATAACCAAACCAAGACAAATAATAATAATGCCCCGCTCCAAGTCGTTACTCGGTATCCTACGACTTGATTTCAGAATACGTGCACCCCAGGCATACGCCGATGCATAATCGACGCTATCGATTAGGGGTGGGCCTTGTCAGGCACCAATAGTACTATTCAAATATTCCTTCGGTTTCATTTCCCTGAATTAATGATTATAGTAGAGAGGTCTCAACCCCGAGTGGCGATCACAACTCAAGTACTTAACCCGTCAAACATTTCCCTAACATATCTTTCCCCCGAAAAACATAAAATAGTTTAAAATGGGGCCGTGAGACTCACCTGAAACTGTGCTTGGCTCAAAGAGGAAGATAGCAAATTTGTGGTCTCGCACCTACAAACGTCCTAGACGTATAAGTCACTACACCTATAGTGCATGTGCCTTGGCAAGTTGTACACCCAACTCCCCGACCACGTGTTATTCCAATTTCCATTTAATTAGACGCGTATCCTAGTTTCATTGGCGATGGATTACCCTTTTCTTACGAGTTATGTATTATTCTCGTTAATATCCTTTGTAACTTGTATACTATTATTCTCAGCACGACTCTACCTAACGTATAATTATTTTCCCATTTAAATAATTATACTTAGGATTGTATCATTCGATATAATGTATTCTTAATACCCGATCCGACTCACTTTGCCACATATTTATTTTCCCATTTAAATAAATATGTTAAGGTCTTGTCGTTCGGTAGCATATTCTTAACGCCCGACTCGACTTACCATGCCGTACATTTATTTTCCCATTTAAATAAATATACTAGGATCTCGTCGGTATACACATATATATAGGTATATTTTGCCTACTCGTCTCAGTTTTCCTTCTCGCATATCTACTTTCCCATTCAAATAGATATACTAGAATTTCGTCGAGACGAGCACATATATATACATATATAAACGTGTGATTTTTCTTGTTAAGTCCATACGTTGTTTAACGTTTTTAATTCTCTACGTTATGTTTTCTCCCACGAATGTTTTCTCTAACACTTAGGAAAGTGTTATATAATTTTCACCCATGTTATATATATATTTTACTTCCTAAAATATATATATTTTCACATTTTGCCGCAATGGCAATTTTCTCTTGTTTGTCCGTTTATTCGCTATAGTTAGTTTATGTAACTAAGTCCGATAGTTAAATTTTTCCAAGTTTCTTCCAATATGCGTTCTATAGAAGTATTATTTATACTTCCAATTTCCAAACACATATTACTTGGAAAAATATACTTTGTATTTTTAGTCCAACTTGTTAACTTATATTCCAAAAATGTTTCCGACACTTTCATATTCCCATTTATATAAAAATATCCATTTTTGTATAAGTTTTCTCAAGTTTCTACTCTTGTCCAATATTTTTATAAAAACCTTTATTTTTATAAAATCCTTATGTTAATATATATCCATATTTTTTAAACTTCCATTTTTATAAAGATACACTTTTTATAAAATGCACAAGTAGTTTACTAGTGTTTACCAAAACTATTCTTGGAAAAATCATTATTTATGCTTTTGACACCAAACTTTCCGTTAATGCATTTTTGGACCAAAGTTTCTAAAATATTTATTTTAGTCCCTCAACTTTCAAAGTTACAACATTAGTCCCTTAACTTATAAATGTTGCATTTTTCATCCTAACTTCCAAAGTTAGCATTTTTCTTCCAACTTAGTGGACTTTGAAGAATCATCTTCTTAATGTTTGGTTATTTTTACATCATTCCACCTTTAATAGTCTTATATTCCATCATTGATGCTATTAACATGTGTGTTTAATGTTTTTATCCATCATACCCAAATTTCATTCATCCAAGTGAGTAGACTTTAAATAAGTAACTTTTATATTTATGAACATCTAACATATTCCCACTTATTTTAGACATTAGATGGCCATTTTATAGTGATTAAAACTATCTTTTAACATATTCAAGTTACTTTCATAAATCATTTCCAAATCATTATCCTTCATAAGTGTATGTATAAGTTTCATAATTTTTAGAGATACTACATTACTAGTATTAAATCCATGATCCATCTTCATATTATTACTCTTCCATTTTACTCTTGTCAAATATATCAAAGCTTTTCAAAAACCACATTTTACCCATTCATGTGCAACTTGCTCCTAAGAACACATAACATGAACATTAATGATCAAAGCAAGGTTAAAAACATACTACTAGCTCAAGGCTAGGGAAGACAAAAACCTTGGATTTGAATGGGGTTTAGTGTGTTCTTCCAAGTGATTAAGCTCCAAGCTCTTGAAACACACAATGGGGTTTTGAAACATAAAGATTTAGAGGTGATTTGGAAGTGTTAAACTTGAAAAGAAAATGTATGTGGGAGGGATATATGTTACAGCCACAAGGAAGAAGAAGAAGGAGATTTTTTTGTTTTTTGTTGATTCAAGTATGCAAGTATTCTTATAATATCTTCTCCAAATCCTTCAAAGATTACTTGAATCTTTAATAGATTGTATAATATCTTAGGAAGATTATATTAGATATGAAAAATCTTGGGGATACATTAAGAGGGTGCTTGGCCGTGAGTTAGAGAGAGAGGGGAGGTGATTTGGTGATTTTTGACCAATGTTAATCCATGCAATCCTTTAAACCTCATGATTAGCTATAATTATAATTGGATTAATAAATAAAAGAAAGGATTAATCATATGGGGATGGCCCTAGGCCGGCCCCTTGGGGTGTTTGGGTGGGGTCCACATCACTAAATATTACCCATTATTTGTTATGTTTAATTCCTTCTCGTTCGGGTGTCGTCCGGGTATTTTTCGGGTTTTAACCGTGTGTCATCCGGATATTAAAAACTCCTTTAATAACCCTTAAACATAGTCCAGTTTAAGCGTTGATAAGTTATTTAGGCTTTTGCCGGGTGAAATTATAAGTTATGCGCGTATCGGGTGCGGTACGCGCACTTTATTCGTTACCGGGAGATTTGTATAACAAGCTCTCACTTATGGCTTTGGAGTTCCAAAACCCATTATATTTTGTGAAATTACTCTTTATTTTATATCCCCGGTTTCCGGGATCCTTTTCGCTTATTTAATTTTTACCGGGTAATCGCCAGTGTCCATACCGGATAGATTTACTCGCACATGATCCTATCATGTTTTGTCATTATACATATGCATTCCTATGCATTATTTGGGAATTGCTATCTTTCTAAGGCCTCAGTTAAATAATCAACACATAATTGCATTTAATTACGTTAATCGAGTATTAGTTAATTAGTACGGAATTACCTCATTTTTGCCGGTTGTTACACGATGATGGAAACATCGAGGTGTCACGTAGTGATGTTTGTTCAATAGCTCATGGTACTAAATGAAAGTTGAATAATATTAAACAATTTACAATTTATCTTACAAGTAAAGATTACAAAAGTTGATTTATATAAACTAGGTCCAAAGCTCCTATGTGTTCCAGAACTTGTACAACTTCCAATAGCAAATAAACCTGAAACATGTTAAGTTGGAAAGATGGGGGGTCAACTATAAATAGTTGGTGAGAATACATAGGTTTTGCATATAGTTGGAAACAATATGTTGCATAACAATCATTGTTGAAGTATAATAATGAGTAATGATAGAATATGAGTCCGACATGTAACAATGCGTCTTTTGTACAATCAAACCTTGAGTCGACTGAGACCTAACTCACTAGTTAGTAAAAGTGTAAGTGTTTTCGATCATCCCTGAATTTATGCGGGGGGGTGAGTTTGTCAGACCTATAGCGCTATAATCTAAACAGGCGGCTTGATCAATATTAATGATTGTACTGTGTCTTTTTTGTTACAGTCAAATTGAATCAACAAGTTTCAACAATGTAAGAATGAGTAAATGCTAGTGTATAAAATGTTTAAACATGTTTAACCCCAAAAATGTAAACAGAAAAAGGGGCTATGTAAACTCACCTTAATGATAGTATTTAGTCCCTTGATATAGAATAAATGTGGCACAACGATCCCAAGTATACCCTAAGTTCAAGACAATAAAATAAGTCTAAGTTTTCTAGTCTAACGGTATTCTAGGGTTCCTAATTTGGGGATTAACGAATCGTTTAAATAATAGTTAATTAAATAATAGATAAAGAAATTGGGAAAATAAATAAATAAAAAGAATTTTTGTAAGATCTTGATCAAAGGTGATTGTATTAAAATGTTATAATGTGAAAATAATCTTTATAAGATTATTTTATTAATTAATGAATATATAATACATAAATATTCATTTGTCAAAATATAGTATTAATATCTAAAAATATTAAAATTTATAAATTTCACATCATAAATTTATATTTCTACTCTAAATGCACAAAAATAATTTATGTAAAATTTTGATAGAAAAATAGTGAAAAACGGATTTATTATGAATTATTTATGATTAAAAATAGCAAAAAATAATTAAAAATATTAAATAAATGTTTTTTCTGAAATTAAAGTTCAAATCTGGAAAGTTTATTGATTTATAAGTTTCACGTAATTATTGTGAAATTTTATAAAACTGTTTAGATATTTTAATAGATTTTTTTGATTTATTAATGAATAAACTTGTAATATATTTTATATATATTAAATAAATGATTTTTGAAAAGCTAAAAATTGTATGATAACTTTTACCATAAGAACAACATAAAATAATTTTTATAGAATTTATAACCTTCTTTTGATATTTTAAAACTATTTTAAAAGTTTGTAACAAAAAAATATTAAAGAAAGGTTTTAAAAAAATTATTTGAGGTTCATGGGAATCGAACCCGGGTCAAACCCGGTCTAAGTGTTTTAAATCACAATCCAGCACCAACTGTGCTGACCCTGAGAACATGTTTATGTTGGATTCAATTAATTATAAACACTTATTGGATAAAAACATAATAATTGGAAAATAATAAAAATGGTGTGCCTGGGCTCGAACCCCATACCACCTTCGGTTCAATGATTAACATAAACGAGTACCACCAACTGATCTGAGTATCAGATCTATTCGTGTTTCAGTTTTCAAAATCTATATTAAGTATACGAATTGCCCATCTTCCCAAAATAAATAACAACAAACCCTAGAACTACAATATGTTTTAAAACTACGATTCAGGCCAATTAACCATGGGGTTAATCGAGTGTAAGGGCCGATTAGCTTATAGGAACAAAGAATTGGATCTTACCCGAATGCAAGGCTTCCAAATCGCGATTCAAAGGCACGGCCAAACAAGCTTCAAATTCGTTATTTTTGAGTGAAATAAAGGGTAATTGAGGATGGCTGTGGGTTTTTTCGGCACTGTTAGGTTGTTGAGGATGCCTCAATTTATAGATTCATTCTCGATTTGGAAGGTTTTTGTGATTAGATCCGAGCTCGGTCAAAACCGAGTCACAAGGCTCAATCAGGAGCTGTTAAAGCGGAATTGACAGATTGGATTTATGAGAGATTGATTGTCAGTCAGAGCTACGTGATTTAATTGGGTCAACGTTTCCTTATCAGGCTCGATTACGCGTTAGTGTTCTTCCGGGTCCTGTCTGGGTCTGTTGCCTTCGTGAGTATCAAGGAAGAAAGGAGGGTTAAATATTTTTGCGTTGGAAATCAGACACAATATGGGCTGTAGCCTAGCTGGGTGGAGATGTTTGTGTACTTTGGGTCGGCCGTGGACGCGGGTTCGAGTCCCGGTCCACGCAAAACATTTTTTTAATTTATTTTACTATTAATATATTATCATAAGTATATAATATGGTTATATAGGCCCAAATATGTCACAAATTTTTTTTTTGAAGCGTACTAGAATGTCTAAACGCATCGTTTTATTGATAGAATAATCATACATACTTGAAAATACGAAATGTTACAACAGGAGCCCTACATCCGCGATGAGGGTAAGTAATCGCCTACGCGCACTCCTTTTTTTATTTAACCTATATATTTGTGAAATGTAGGCTAACTGTTTAGTGCTTTGCAGGCGTGATAAAGTTTGACGCCTTCCTGGCGCGTGACAAGGCCAGGATGAGGTGGAGAGTTCCTCCAGTAGACCGGCCGTCAGTTGTGGAGGAGATGTTGGGCAGGTTCTATCGGCCCAACTTAGAGAACACGCCTAAGCACTTCCGCGCCATAGGCGAGCTTCCTATAAACCATGATCCTGTGTCATTTTGGGTGCCGGGAGAAATCCCGTGCATGATCGTTTCTAACGAAGAGTCTACCGGGTCTTCAGAGGAGCTGATTCATCCCACGCGGCCCTCTAGGATCTCGAGCACTCGTGGTCGTTGGAAAATGGCGCCCCGGTATCATACTTATAAATAAAAAGATGACTATGTTGAATTATTTGAGACGACGCCTTTGAGTGCATGTGGCAAAGGTCCCTTCACTTTCCAGAAGGAGAAGCGGAAGGATTCCTTTTCGTCCAATGCTGTGGAGACTGAAGCGCCCACGGAGAAGGCGGGGAAGAAGATGAGATTGGTGAAGGGGCCGAAGAGTACGCCGGAAGGACGGAGGGGGAGGCCATTCAGACTAAAAAGTCTATCCCTTCCCCCCAAAAGGAGACTGCAAAGGAGACGGAGTCGGCGCCGTATTCCTTCAACATTACCCCCTCCAAAGCGCCAACCTATTTTCCAAAAGACTCTAAAGAAGGGGCCCAATAAGTAGTTTGTGTTTTAATTTGCTTATTTATTTCTATGCCTTTACATTCTATAATTTATTATACTTGTGTTTTTCTTTTGCAGCTCCTAATGGACCAAATATAGTCCCAACCTCCTTGCCGGTGCTCACTGAGGAAGAAATTGCACAGAAGCATATGCAAGAAAAGCTTGTGTACGGCGAGGCAGAGAAGAAGAAGGAAGAGGAGCGGGTTGCCCGCGAGAAGGCGGAGGCGGCTGCGAAAGCCAAAGCCGAGGCCGCCTCCAAGAAGGCCAAAGTAGATCGCCTTCGTGAGGAGAAGGATCATGTGTGTTTCGAGGTTGCGGATCTGTTTCCACGTGCCCTCATCACGGTTATCATCATTGTTGTGGCCCCGCCCACCCCAGTAGGTTATGTGTGTGTTCTCGAGAGAGTGAACTCATTGGCAAAGGAGGTATGAGCTCCTTTATATAGAGGGTGCACGGGTCGGTTACCATTTACCCATAACCACGACGATGGGCTTGGGCCCGGGTTTTAGGCTTGCCTTCTTTTCGGCTCAATTAGTTAGTAATGGACTAAGGAAATCGGTGTTGAACTAAATGTAATAAATGCAAGAGAGGGAGAAAAGTGCATCGCCTTGCTGTTGGTCCACATGGCGTGTTGCTAGTGGCAGCAGGCGGATCTTTTCTGCATGCGTCAGAATGTGTCGGGCGGCGTCAGTCTGTGGCAGTCTTCTCCTTCAGGAAGATCGTCTGAGGTGACGCCTGACACAAAGGGGAACATTGCAGCAAGTGGGGATAAGGGGGATTGCACCTTCCTTGTTGGCGCGCAGACTTGGCGGGCCAGCCATGACACGCGTCAAGTTGCGATTGGTCCGTGGCAAACAATCGCTGAGTTGGGTGATGGGCCTTGCGCGGATAGATTGCACTTCATGTGTGGCCTTGCATGTCTTGTGCTCCGCAGAGGTTGAGGCTCCGCGGAGTTCTTTTGTCTTAATTACTTAGCCTTGTGAATGACTTTGGTATTTCTTTCCGTGGAGGTCTTATGAGTTCACAAAGTTGTGGGGTAGGGCCTGTCTCTGCGCTAGGAATTAGGACCTGATCCCTTCAATAGGCTATGTGCCTTATTTGATACTAGATAAAAGCATATACATGAATACATGAAGAGTTCTTGGAGAAGAAGAAAGACTTCACTCATATGTTGGGTGCTATATAGAGGAGTACTTTCTACCAAATTTCATAAGTTGTAACACTACAATTTTACCTGGTGTAACCTCAGGCGCGTGAGCCATCTTCGGCAGTACATACTGCTTCAGCTGTTGTACCCTGGGAGACAAACGCATTGTCTTTAGTAGAGGCACGAAATCTGTTTTAAGGGAAGCGTGATGAACATGTTCCTTAGCCACAACCGTCAAAATTATGTTTGTTTATTCTTGTAGCCAAGAATGATCGTACAAAAGGACATGGTTTAAGGTTTCGTTGAAGACTATGCAAAGAATGGTATAAAAAGACGCAATTCAAACTATTGTTTAAGACTTTGGTTTGAATCATTTTATGATGTATTTCATATTATTTTTGTTTGGATTTGTACACGGTACGGGTAATACAATTTCTCAAATGTATAAAGATCGTGTCTTTATTATTTTTATTAAATTTTTTTAATAAAATCGTGACTCATGTCCTACAAGTTTTAATCATAACATTTTACTTATTATTATCTTGTTTTATTAACTAGTGGTTTAATTTGTTTAGTCATTAAACAAACAAATGGTAGAAGTAGTCTTTGTTGTTGATTGAATTCATTGGAGACAAAATTGGAAGTGTACATTCAATTAAGAGATAGTGGGCTTAGTTGAGAACAAGGGGGCATGCTAACTATTTAAAGCCCTTTAGTTTATTGAATAGAGATGAATTTTCTTTGTTTTCTTTTAATCTTTTCATACAGTTCATTATTATCATATTTAAGGGCCCGAGTGTCTGCTTTTTTTTTTGGGAATTTAACTTTCATTAAAACAGGCTAAGTTCTCAAACCGAGGACCGCCAACAGAAAACTACAATATATACAAAGGTGAGAGACGCCAAGCCTCCCACTTTAAATCCTTAAATTTTGATCTATTTTTTAACCAAAACAACGAAAGGCTTTTAACATTGGAAACAATAATTCTCCCGACGAACGGTTTTTTGTTGAAATTCTTGTCGTTTCGAGCAAGCCAGATGCACCAACAAGAGACGATGCTGATACCTTTCACGATGCGTTTGCCCCATTTCCCCCAGAAGCTCATAAAGAGTTAAACAGTCCCGAGCCCCAAACACAATAACGTTGTCTAACCCACACCATTGACCAGTTGAAGACCATACCTCCAAAGTTATTGGAAAACTCGACAGCAGATGATCCACGAATTCATTTCCCCACTTGCAGCAGCATATTGGGTCGGCTACGTGCACATTTCTTTTTAGTAGTTCTACTTTAACCGGAAGCTGACCTATTTCCGCACGGCACGCCATAATATTACATTTAAACGAAAACCAACTAACCCATTTTAGAACAAACCAGTCCTGATTACTTCTGTCCTCGATGATCAGCTCCTTTACTTCTCTGACTTCAACTTCCGCACAACTCCGGTCACCCCATTTCCAACTATCCGAACCACTTTTATATTCCAATTCGGCCACTAACCCTAACAATACATTGAATTCAGAAGAGCATACCTCGGTCATCAGCTCAGTAAAACAAGACCGGATAACATGCCATTTATCATCCAAATTAGACTACCTTTCTGCCACAAGGCAGAATTTGTTTTTCTCCAATTCATAAAAATTAGGCAGCTTCTTAAACAGAGGTTTATCCATCAACCAAGAATCCAACCAAAAACGTGTATTTCTACCATCACCCAGAACTGCTGTATAATTAAAGTATAGAGGGCTCTCTCCCACCGTGAGTGATTCAATATTCTTAACATTAGCTTTCCAATTTCCACCAATTTGCGTGTTAACGTGTAAAGAGAACTTACGAGATCGAGATTTATGAATACAAGCAATCACTTTTTTCCACAAACATTGATGTTGCAATCTGAATCGGGAGCCCCACTTAAATAGCAAAGCGTCATTGGCTTCTTGCAAGTTCAAAATACCGAGACCTCCCTCTGTTTTGCAAGCTGTAACCCGTTCCCAAGAAACCCAATATATCTTATGATGCTCCGAAGTGCCCGACCAAAGAAACCTTTTCATAATCTTTTCCAATCTCGAGATGACTGACAAAGGAGATTTATAAAGAGAAAAAAAATATATAGGGAGACTAGCTAAAACCGAGTTAACAAGAGTGACTCGTCCTCCCATTGAAAGAGTCTTAGACTTCCAACCCAATAATCTTTTCTAAAAAATTTCTTTCTCCAATAGCAGTACCGATTCATGTTCGCACCCACCACAATGCCCAAATAATCAAAAGGCAATTCCCGTCTTCTACATCCCAACATTAAAGTGTTATTTTGTACCTCTTCTTCATTAATCCCAACACCCAAAAAATTAGATTTGTCCAGGTTAATTTTTAAACCTGGGCACAAATAAAAGCATCTAAGAATTCGGGCCAATCTTTCAACATTTGAATCTTCGGCTTTTCCCAGAATCATGGCGCCCTCCGCGTAGAAAAGATGGGATAAAGACCATCCTTCCTCCCGGAATTTTATACCCTCGAATTCACCCAAAGCACACGCTTTATCAATCATGCAAGAAAGAGCTTCCATAACTACAAGAAATAGAAAAGGAGATAGAGGATCACCTTGACGAAGGCCCTTTTGAGCATTAAACTCAAAAGTAGGCGACCCATTCACCAACACCGCCGCTCTAGCCGATACTAATATGCCTTTAATCCACACTACCACCTCTCCGGGAACCCCATTTGTTCAAGAATAGATAATAAAAAAGCCCAATTTACATTGTCGTAAGCCTTTTCAAAATCTATTTTAAGTGATAAAAGCTTAACTGCATCCCTTACTAAACTCCCCCGTCTCGAAGAAAACATTAAGAATATCCATAAAATCATCCTCCAAAAGGTGCCAATATCTTTTCACGGACTGAAAATTAAAACCGTCTGGACCTGGTGCTTTGTCTGAGCCACAATCAATTGTCAAATTTAGTCCCTATACTTTTCAACATTGTCGAATTTATTAAAACGTGAGTTACTTTTAAATCATAAATTTAAACGCTTACTAAATGTATGAAATTTTAGTCGAAACTTACGAAATACAAACTTAATTAGTTATTTGACAAGTTAAGTTAAAAAATTTAAGTTCTAAAAAGTTTGGTTTTGGTTTTGGTTAAAGTTTAGTTAGTTAGTATGGTTAAGTTTTAATAAAGAGAAGTTAACCAAAATTTTTGGGTTCGGGTCGGGTTGGACCCGTCAACCTGCGAACCCGACCCGTTAAGCGCCCATAGCAATCCGTTATAATTTTTTTTAATTAGAAATAACGTACCTTAATTTAGGATTACCTTCCCTGAACACTATTAAACGTACTATAGCATAACATATTTATTTAGTACGTCATTTAAAATAAAATTATTATTTTTTATATATAACCAATATCTACACATGTTGTGCATTTTAAGCATTTGTAGGTATTTATTTTGCCATGTCATTATCAAAAACTAAAATCAAAATTAATATAATTAATTTATCTACATATTTGTTTAAATATAATATGTGTTGGTAAACATAATCATTTACCTACACATATATTAGTTGTTTACATATTTGTAGATAATTTACCTACACATAACAAAATTTTACCATGTGTGTAGGTAGTTTAACATTTAATTGATGTCATTTTTTGGGGGAAATTTTCCCACCAACTCCAATGTGTAGGTAAACCGTATTACCAACATATATAAAGTGTTAGTTGTTATTTAACATAAATCATCAACAATTACCCACACATGTACAATAATGTGTAGATATTTAACCACACATTTACATGTGTAGGTAAGTTATGTGTGGGTAAAACACTCTAAATTCTTGTATTTAAAAAATAACAAAACTAACAAGGTTAAATATGAGGGACCAAAACTGCCAATTACCAAAAGATTTTAAAAATATCTTTCCCTCCTCTCTGAAAACGGTTTTCTGGCGATCAAGTTTCCGGCCACCGGAATTTCATTCCGGCTGATTATATAAACCCGATTTTTAACGCGTATTAAACTCGTTTTAAGGTATTATTTGAATGCCTAATTAGTTATGATAAGTTTAAGCCCGATTTGTACGTTATTATTAGCTGTTAATCATCATTTAAACCCATATAAGTAAAACCGTTTCTTTAATGTTCAAGTTATAATTTTTCGGTTTCAAATCACGTTATAATCATAAATTGATCGACTTTATGCATTCATAACATTGTCACGATTCAAACCCATAACAAAACTATCCAAAACGTGACCAGAATCGCTTGGATTTTGCTTCAAAGCTTCGAACCTTGTTGCCTCATTTTCAATCATAAAACATGTTTGTAAGTTTAAATTCTTGTTGCCGTTTTAATCTTGATGTTATTCCGATCGAAATCCCCTTAAATTCGTAATCCAAATGTGCCTGAAATGGATTATTGAATTTTGAATAAGGGTTAGGGTTCTTGGCTAGAATATTGGGGAAGAACATGAACTTTTATGATTGTTTAAATATAATTTTGTTTCAATCAAAACAACAAAAGCATTGCTTTGTCTAGTGGTTGAGTCCCTTGTTTCCTAAGCCAAAGGTCATGGGTTCGAATCCCAGGCACCCCACCCTTTTTCTGATTTTTTTTCCTTTTTATATTCCTTAATTAATTCTTTATTTTAATTATTTAAAATCCATTTAAACTTGAAATATTCATAATAAATTCGTTTTTGCACCAAACATTATGAAAATTTAGGTGTAATATCTTGACACCGTAAAAAAAATTACCACACTTTTAATTTCAGGAAAATATCTTATTTTTATATTTTTATTGATTTAAATTTTTTTTTAATCATAATTAATTGATTAAAAATTCATTTTAATGGTTTTTAGCTCAAGATTTTTGATAAATTATTTCTGATCATCATGAACTGAAATAAAAATTATTGGTTCAGAAAACATTTATTTTTATTGATTTTCCTATTTTTAATCATTTAAACATGATTTAAATTCATTAAATTAGCTTTAAATGCAAATAAATGGAGAAAATTTATGAGAAAATTATTTTCATTGATTTACATCAGAAAGCATTCATTTTCTGCAACAAAATAATATTTTTGAATCATGTCTTGTATTTTTAGTCTTATTTATGTTTAATTAGACATAATTAATCATTTATTTATTGAGTTAACTGCCAATTTAGTCCCTGAGGTTTGTCAAAAATTGCCACTTTCATTTAAATCTTTTTTTTTTTGTCAATTTAGTCCCCGTGGTTTCATTTTTTTTTTGTCATTTTAGTCCCTAAGGTTTGTCAAAAATTGTCATTTTCATCTAAATCTTGTTAGTTCACAGGGACTAAAATGACAAAAAAAAAATGAAACCACATGGACTAAATTGACAAAAAAAAAAGATTTGGATGAAAGTGCAATTTTTGACAAACCTCAGGGACTAAATTGGCATTTAACTCTTTATTTATCTATGTTATTTAACATCTATTTTATAAATACTTTTCTTATAAAATAGAAATGCTCTTATATTTGAAATGTTGATTCTCATTTGTTTGGATCATTGTGCAACTCATAATTATTTATTCAAATATTTATGATTATTGTATTTATTTACAATAATTTAGTTAAAGTAATTAACTAAATTAATTTGTCTTAACTATTCAAAACATATTTTATCTAAATATTCAATTGGTAATAATTATATTACATAAACCATATTTACAAACTTTGGTATATTATTTTTTTGATATACAACTTTTATATTAATTCGACTTATTATAAAAACTCTAATTCCCCAAATCGACATAGCAAACCCTAATGCCTTAGAACCCTAGATACCTTAGACTCTTAGACTTTTCCCTTATTGGTATTCTTAAACTTTATAGGTTGAATTCTTCGGAATTCCCATTACTTATCTCACAACCGCTTAAGTTGGATTTTGATCGCTTTCGCAAACTGTGAGTATATCTTTCCCCTTTTTCATGTTTTACACTTTTGGGGTGACTCATGTACGCTTATTACTTCACTCACTTAAACATGCTTTAGTCTATATTCACAATCGCAATTCTTGTATGTGTTTTACTTGTTGATCGTTGATAGTGTGTGCTTATGACCTTAATCATTAACCCGATGTGGGCCTAGCATAGCAATAAATAGTACTTGATTATTGTTATGTGTAAACTACTTGCTTTGTCGCATACTATATATAATCATACTATTGGGCGACTACTATACATATATACTAGATATCCCATTATTCTCGGATATCATTTCTACTCTAAGGCTTGATTTTGGGTGAGATTTGTAAATAGCTTGAACATTAAATTGTAGACAGTATAACACGTGAATTGCGAAACTCTTTACCTACTATATTTATTCAAACAGTGTATGCTCACCAATACATTTTGTATTGACAAAATTATTTTCGTACATGTTTCAGGTTGTTATGAGATCACTTTTAAGCTTTTGGAACTTAGACTAAGATTTAGATTTACTGTATTTTAGCTTAGATTGTTCGTTTTTAATCGTTGTATTTCTTTCCATGTAATAAACTATTCAATTTAATGTATTCAAATTTACACTTTAGTACCATGAGCTATTGAGCAATCGTCACTACGTGACACCTCGATGTTTCCGCCATCGGTTGGGGTGTTACATTAGGATTGCATGTTCATGTGTTAGGATGTGTTAAAAACGCGTTTAAACGAACAAAACTGGAAATTTGGGAAAACATAGAAACCGGTTCGACCTGTAGGGGGTTCGAACCAGTATCTGATGCATTCATTCGACCTTCATTCATCTTCATTCAACCCCTGCAGGGTACGAATGAAGATGGGGTATAAATACGATACTTTGCAATTTTTCATCATTTCACAAACCGTAAACGTCTCTAAGTGCTCTCTCTCGACCTTAACACATGGGGAAGAGTATTTTACCTTGTTTTTCAGAATCTAACCTACAAACACCTTCTATATCATACATAAGAGAAGATCTAAGGTGTGTTCTTGATCTAAAATCCTTTTCAAGCATTTTCATTCATTTTTATTAAACCCCAAAGGTCCAGATCTATTCTAAGATTGTTTTCATGATTAAAAACTCTCTAACATCTTTCTAAACGAAACCTCATCATTTATAATGGGTTTTTACAAAATAACATGTGTTAATGGTGCTTAATGATGTGTTATGTGTTGTTTGATGTGTGAATACTGTGTAGATATTATAACAATGATCTAGGGCTGTTATAAATGATGGGTTATAATTATCTTAGGTTACAAGTTGTTGGATGATGATGTTTTTTCTATTTTAGGGATTTTGTGTTAGATCTAGGGTTTGTTCATGATGTTATTGTTAATGAAACGATTAGGGGTTTTCATATACATGATAATCTGAGCATATTAAGCTAAATGTCAAGTGATTTCGATAAGTTTCCATTTTGGGTAAAGTTTACATGCATTGATGTGACATTTCCATAATTTGCCATTTTGGGTAAGTTATAAAACAGACTGATTTTGGAGTAAAATTAGTAGGGTTTTGGGGGGATAGGTTAATGATGCTTGCCTGCTATGATTTGTGGTGTTTCGTGATGTTGTTGGACTGTTTAGATGCGATTTGGTGCGTTTTATGAAATTGTGTAGCAAAGGGTCGAACCTGGAAACTCATTCAACCCTTCGTGGGGTCGAATGGACCTCCAGGAGGTCGAACCAACATCGGTCTGGTTGAATGAACCTTATTTTGGTCAAATGAACATGTGTTAGGCCGAATGAACTGGTATTTAGGTCGAATTAACATATGTTAGGTTAAATGAACTTGTGTAAGGGTCAAATGAACATTATATGGGTTGAATGAGGACCCATATGGGTCGAATGAACTTCCAAACATCCTGATTCAACCTTACACCTTGTTATGTGCGATTTTTGATGCAAACTAAGTGTTTTATGCATGAACCTTATGCGTAATATATATGTACTTGATTAGTTTATGTAATGGGTTACCAACAGGATGTCGGGTCTGTCTGGTGTGTCGGTTCAACAGTCAAACACGTTTTCAAACATACTTAGTCATGATCTGGACAATCGGGGACTAGTTAACCTAAGGGTTATTAGTCAAAACACTTATGCAAACTTTTATGATAGATCGTCGGTATTTGGGACTATCAGGATTGTGTCTTTATTTAAAGGAAGCAAACAAAGGTGAGTGTCACATCCCCATTATTTACTGTTTCCATACTTTTTGGGGAGAAACATGTGGTACGAACTTGCGAACTTTTAGACCAACATATTACATTATATCACATGGATACTTAGTGACATTTATTCATCGGTAAAGTCTCCTCAAACTTTTAGTGAACCATTAATATGTGGATACATAGCGGGGAAAGTGTGAATAGATCTATTGGTCCTGGCAAGCCCCACTCGGGCCGATTAGAGGTCGGTGGCGGGTGCATATTTGTCCTACCAAACTTACGGCACCGGGTGATGAACCGGTGATGGGTATAGAGGCATTCTAACGTTCAGCAGTGGTTCACGACACTATAGTATCATGTAACGATGTCTAGCTAGCATCAGGTATAGATGTAAGGATTGTTGGGTCTGGATTACAAACGTTATAAACTTTTGCAAACTTTATTTCTGTGACTCACCAGCACTGTATGTGTTGACTGACTTGCATGTTTTCTCAGGTCGCTAAGGTAGTAGGGAGTTTTTAGGCGCATTGGGTCTCACTGCGTCTCATTCTGGTTTTGCATGTTTTCAAACTTGTTGGTTAAACTACTTACTTTTGGATTTGGTCTGTAAAACTTATTATGCTTCCGTTGTCATTGTCTTGGTTTATAAAACTTTTAAACTGTGTGGTTGGTTTATTACGTTACTTTTCATATCATATAGTTGTCGTTTATTGTGAACGTTGACTTGGATCCTGGTATGTCACGCACCTCGCGGTAAAACCCTGCAAGTGTAATTTGAGGGTGTGACAAGCTTACAATCCTTTCCTTTTCCAGCTAAAAAAGTGAAACTATTCCCTCTCATAACATATTCCCCCAACCCCATCTCCTCAATAAAGTCATTAAAATCTGAAGCATCCGAATGTTTAAACACCGAATTTTCTCGTTCCTCCTGGAATGTTACGGTGTTAAAGTCCCCTAATAAAACCCAGTACCCAGGTTTCGCTCTCATAACCTGAGCCAACTCTTGCCATAGCATCTTTTTCTCATTACTCTTTTGTGGGGCATAAATATTGATAATATTCAGTAAGATGTTACCGTCTTTAAGAATACCAGTCGTAACCAAAAATCGCCTATTCTTAACCGAACCTTCAACTTTATAAACCTTAGGATCCCAAATTGAAACCAAACCCCCTGACCTCCTCACCGGTTCCACAAACTCAAAACTGAAACTGCCCCTGCCCCAAAAAGAATTCTATTTAACATCCCCCAAATTACCAACTTGAGTTTCTTGAAGAGCTAAAAAAACCCACTCCATTGTTTTCCTTAATCTCTCTAATCCACCAAGATTTCTTTTTCACACCAATCCCTCTAACACTTACTGAAAGAAAATTCATTTCTGAAAGAGTTGTTTACCTTTATTATGAATAACATTCTTAATCAAGTCTTCAAAAGACTGCAACTGAGCTCCTAACTTACGGCCGAGCGCGAAGGTATTGGTGATCTCCGCTTTCAAAGCATCATCTTCCTTCTCATTCTCTACACCTTCTTTACTCCCTTCAATCCCATTACGTAAGTCAACTCGGTGTCTCTCAGGGAGATGTTAAGATCCAAGGTCTCCTCCTCTTCTGAAAACCCCATATCCTCCCTCTCATTCCCAAAAAAAAAATCGATTTACTTAGGACACCTTCCAGTATGTTCTCCTCACTCAATATCTAATCGGTATTCCCTAGAATGTTATCTCCAATAATAACAGGTGAAATAATATTCTCATTTTCAACCTGAATACCCATAGGCCCAATGAATCGATCCAAGTCTAGTGGGTCATCTGGATCCATAGGTTTATTTCTTTTTAAAACAGGCTGGTTAAAAGAACCATTTTGGGCCGATAAAAAGCCAGTTTTTTTTTTTGAAATTTTTGACTTTCCTACGTTTCCTTGTACTAGCACATGAGAATTGATAGACGGTCCCACTTGAGCTGCCACTTTTAAAACCAGAGTCAACACCACAATAAATCTCACCTTCCTCTAATTCAGCACCAATATTCTTTTCAAAGTTGCCTTTTGAAGTCAAATATTCTTTATTGTAATTTTCTGAAATTCCCTCCCCATTAAATGAATGATTATTTCCACAATAACCGACATCTTCCTCGGATTTGCTGACATCATCTTCACCGGCATCGGAACCACCATCGGAATTCTGGTTTACCTCCTCTTTATACCTTCTTGAATACATCTTTGACGAAGAGTTAAGAAATTCCGGGTTCCATTCACCCAATTCTTCCATCACCCAAACCTGAAACTTTTTACCTTTCCAGCTAATAATCATTTCCTCATTAATCCGGTTACCCTCACCAACAAGCACTCCTATGTACTCAAACGACAATTCACCTTCCAGCCTATAAACCTGAGCTTTATGAATAATTGTTCCAAACTTGCTACCAATACGATCGACGACCTCATTTTCTAACAAATGTAACGGAATACCTTGGATTTTGATCCAAGCTAGTCTTTCAAAATAAAAAACCTGACCGTCCCATCTTGTCACAGACAAGAAAACATTTTCCATGTTCATAGTTTCCAACCTTACCGATTCTGCTTCATCTCTGTCGGAGAACGTAACAAAAACATTAAGTCCTCCTAGATATTGGATTCGACTCACTTCGTGAGACAACTTGTTCAACACCACATCCACCTTCTTCAATGATTCAAGATCTGCCATCCGCAAAATTAACGCCTTACCAATCCGATCACCGAAAGTTGCAATACTGTCGTCAATTTCAATCACCTCTTCTCCTAATAAAACCTTTTTAAATGATAGTCCTGGCTGCCAAGCATTCTAATTTGGCTGATGATCAGCGAAGTTTGTATTATAATATACCTTTCGAATGGGTTCTTCCTTCTTTTCTTGGTCAAGATTTTCCTTTGCAAACTTGGCTATATTAAATAAGTAAAAATTATAAAAAAAAAAACTTGCCAAAACCTAATGTTAAAAAAACGAAACCTACAAATTTTTAAAAAAACCGAAACCTTAAAAACACCTAAACATTAAATAAAAAACACAAAACATCGACATTAAAAAACGCATCAGTTGCCATGCGAGAAGATGAGGGATGCTGAATTCTTTGCCGTGAGCAGCCCGATAGTCTTGTTGTGTGCGTTGGATTCCTGCTCGTTGGGTAATACCCGGGTTCGACTCCATCATGGCTTGATATAGGTTGTTCCATCTCGCACACATTTTGTGTAGCTCCCGCCACTTAATAGTGAGTTGATCCACGGTATGGGGATTTGTTTGGCTTAATCGATTGTATTCCGCCAAAACATTGTTTCAAAAAGAAGACGTATTTACTTCGTCGGCCGTTGTCCCTTTGATATTGATCCAGGCCATCACCAACTTGATCTCGTTATCCGAAGTCCAAGTCATTTTTTTAGAGAAGAGGGTTTTGGTTTTTGGTGGATTTTATAAAAAAAAAAAAAAAGGGTAAAGATTTAGAGAAGAAATGAAGATGGTTTGTAAAAATTGTTTGAAATATAGGTGGGTTTTTATAATGGGATAAATGGTAAAAGATTTTACAACGGTTATATTTTAAATAGGAGGGACCCACCACATTCAAACAAAGCAATCAACACAGCCGGCCACAACCTCCGAAATTAGCCGTTTTAGCCGCGTGAGGTGCGGCGGGGGCGGTGTTGGCCGGCCCTAGACGCCATCGACGAGCCTTGGCCGCCCCCTACCACATAGTCTTATAGTCTTCACATATGCAAGGGGCGTGCTTGTAAATAATGGTTTTCTTGAACTTACTAAAACATGATTTAAGAGTAAAGAGGCCTCTCTAAAAATTTACATGTCACATCTAAATCATTAAAAAATATGTCCATTAAGATTTTAACGAATTAAATAATTTGAACTAAATTTTATGTACACTCAATAGTAAATTTACATGTCACATCTAAAAATTTACATGTCACATCTAAATCATTAAAAAATATGTCCATTAAGATTTTAACGAATTAACTAATTTGAACTAAATTTTATGTACACTCAATAGTGCAGCAATAATCATAACTAGTAACAAAATCATAATATTAGAATAAGTGAAATTACATACTGTAATAGGCTAATATTTAATCAAAGAATAGTGAAGCAACAATGTTTATTCTTTTTTTTTTTTTTTTATATTTAGTAAGCTAAATGTGTATTGAACTTATTAATGTTATGGGGCCTCAAGGGTTAATAATTTTTAAGATTTAAATTGATTATCATTTTACCCAACTTTAAGTGTTAAATGAGTTTTTTTATTTAAATAAAAACACACACACATATATATAGTAATTTTACAAAAGAAATTGTGCCCCAATAAAAATGGGCCCCAAACGGATGGTCTCCTTGCCTTTGGCCAAAGCCACCCATGCAAGACTATATGGTGTGGTGATGCCCTTATAGAGAGCATGAATCGACATGTGAAATTCTCCTCCAAAACCAAAAAATCACGGGCGGTAGTGGCGTGAACGGTTTTTTTTTATTAATTATAATTATAATTATATTTTTAATCAAACAACCAATCATAATCATTCATTATCAAAAACTAACACAACTATTCACCTCATCCTCGCATTTTGCTTAAATTTACCTTTTAATACTCCCTACGTCCCTATTTAAATGTTTATCTTTTCATTTTTTGTTGTCTCAAATTAAATTTCCATTTATAAAAATAGAAATGCAATTTCCAGTTTTGCTCATAAAAAACAAAACACAATTATCACTTTTGAGAATATTATTGTCATTTTATCACATACAAATAAAAAATTTATTAAAATGTGTGTTTTTGAATCCCGACATTTATACAAGGACGGAGACGGAGGGAGTATAATATTTTAGCTATACGAGTTTCCCTTAAATATCGTGTTAAAGGTAATTCATCTAAAAGATTTTTTTTCAAAGCGATGTTTTAAGGAGAATATTAATTTTTTTATTAAGATAATTTTTTTTAATTAAGATAATATTAATGAAATATATATCGTAATGCAATGACAGGGATGTCTTGTTTTTTTCTAATGTCGTCAGAATAGGAAGGCAGAAAAGAAAAACAGGAATACAATCGAGGGTGGGGGATCACATACGGATGGAAGATACAGGCAGTTGAGTGGCCTATGGCCTACTGTGTGCATCACAAGTTTCGTCAGATATATGTTTGCCAGCAGACCCCCTAGCACTCTAGACTGTTTCACGTGACAATATGATGTTTTTTAGAGATTTTCTTTTAGGCTATTTGGGAATTGTTTTTTTAATTAAGGGTATAAGTAGCTCTTGTACAGTTGTAGTTTTTTTTCACTGTTTTTAACCAATCCTGTAATGCCACATCACTTCACTGAAATATTTTTTGTAGGCAGCATGATAGGTTTACGGAGAAAACCTACAAACTCCCAAGAACACAAGAGTGGAAGAGATACATAAACCAAAGTTTTCGTCAATATTTTTTCTGCTCCTATTTCATCAAATTCAAACAACCTTTATAAGCTTACAAACGAATGCCAAGGACAACATGGAAAACATGGCATAGTGGAATTGTAAATAACTATTCCTCTACATGCATAACTTTGCTAACATGAGATAAACACTAAAAAGAAAATGAACTATGAAAACAAACGTGGGTTGTCAGTGAGTTGCATGGAAGGCGTGGGATATTGGTAGTGACAGTTATGCACGTATCAATTCCCGTGCTACTCAAAACGTTCTTGTTCTCAAGAACGGAACGATTTTGCCACGGAGGTCGCCATTCGAGTCTCCCAACGGCATTCGGTGCGTTCTCAACAATGGCTTTAAAGGCGGACTCCAAGGATCGTGAAGGTGGTTGCCATGGCGGCCTCCATTCTCATCTTTTGACTGCATTCGGATTCTCGTTGTTCAAAGGCAAGAACCGGCTGTTGTGGTTGCCATGTTTGATGGGTGTACGTGTGGGTTTAGGGGTTGGTTTAGTATGTTGAAGGGTGACATGTGAGGTTGATTTTGGTGCTGATTTGGGACCGGGTTTAGGTGAGGTTTGTGGTCTCAACGGGGTGGTAGAACAGGGTCTTTTCGGTATGGTTTTGGCTGTTGTTTTTTGGTGCCGACGGTTGCGTTTCTTGGATGCGAATGAGGATATTTGATGTAGGGAAGGTTTCGGACCAAATGGTTTGGATGGCGGTGTAGGAGGTGGTAGTGGCGGTTCGGGGCCGGGTGGTTCGGTGCCATTTGCTTCAGCGATGTAACACTTCACTTGCCAACAATAGTGTGCAACCTTTGCGGCAAACCATGCCTCAAACTCCGGTGAGACAAGGCGCGGGAACGAGAACGGCTCGATGAAAGCACCATTTGATAGGTTTACGGAGAAAACCTACAAACTCCCAAGAACACAAGAGTGGAAGAGATACATAAACCAAAGTTTTCGTCAATACTTTTTCTGCTCCTATTTCATCAAATTCAAACAGCCTTTATAGGCTTACAAACGAATGCCACTAAAGACAACATGGAAAACATGGCATAGTGGAATTGTAAATAACTATCCCTCTACATGCATAACTTTGCTAACATGAGATAAACACTAAAAAGAAAATGAACTATGAAAATAAACGTGGGTTGTCAGTGAGTTGCATGGAAGGCATGGGATATTGGTGGTGACATTTATGCACGTATCACAGCATTCCACTGATTATTTCATTATATTTCATTTAAATTTGAGAAAACTAACCGTTGTACAGGCAGACGGTAATTAATTTTGTTACCGTTACATTTAAACCGTTGCAACAATTTGGAATCTGTACCGTTACGATTTGGTCTATAAAAACACCTTAATCCAACACAACAAAATCACACAATAACCCGGTTATACTTTAATCGTTTCGTAAAAATGGTCCCATGGAATGCGAATGAGGATATCGCGTTAACGAGGGCCTACCTCGTAGTGAGAAACACATGGGTTCATGAAGTAGATACCCCAATTTCGTTTTAGCACCGGGTGTCGGGGATATTCAATAATTTAACCGGCACAAATAACCGCTCCAAGGATTCGATCGTTCGTAGGTGGTTTCTTCTCTGGTCTAGGTGTCTCAATTGGAACGTCCTTTATGAAGCCATGATGGAGAGGCACCCTAATGTTCAAGAAGACATTGCAATCCAACTCACTTGTGGCGACTTCTACCGTGAACAAATGACTAACTTCACCCATTTTGCGTCATGGCGATTGTTGCGAGATATAATTAATAATTAATGTTTACGGTTGTTTAATGCTTATTTTGTAATGGTGTTTAAATTTTTAATGAAAGCTCACCGTGTTTTTGTTATGTGAAAGTATGATTTGTATAGGGGTAAAACATATACCAAGGTCAAAATGTAAATGGTCAAAAATATAACACGGTCAAAATATCACGGTCAAAGGTGAATGTAAAACGTGGCATATTATCATTGGTCAAGAAAAAGAACGTTTCTTTGTACCAGCACGGTAACAACAACCAGAAAATGGTCCACGAAAACCCTGCCAGCACATGTGGCGGTGGTGTTACCGTGCTGGTAAAGGGGTATCCGTGTCCAATTCTTGTAGTGCGTCGTCCCCCTAATAGTAAGACAATATACACAATAGTGAAGCTTGAAAACAACATTAGTGGCAGGGGCCAATTTTTTTTTTTCTATCATTATATTTCGGGTTATGTATTTGGGTCAGTAATTTAATTTGGCCCTGGTCGAATCAAACAAATAATAACTATAAGAGGGTGTTTGGGATTGAGTTTGGAAATGCAAAAGTGTTTTTTATCAGAAGTGTTTATTGGTTTATGACTTTTTGAAAAGGAGTTTTAAAAAAATGTTTGAATTAGCTTTTGAGATGAGAAACGTCAAAAAGTCAATAGATTGTTTTTTTAATTGTTCGCTTAACTTAGTGTGAATATTGGTTATAGGTGGTAGATTTGTAATTTTTTTTCCAAAAGCCAGAATTTCTAACTTATCAAAAACAACTTTTCCACCATTAAAAGACAAAAGCTAAAAGTCAAAACAAAAAGTGTTTTTGAGTTACAGAAATAGCTTATTGACTTATTGGCTTTTTGGAAAACCAATAAGTCAATAAGTTGTTTTTTTTTTTTTTTTGAACAGCAAATTTCTACTCCTTGTGGGACTTGAACCCATGACCTCCCCTTAGGTGTTCCTAGAAGCTTTGCTTCTACCATTGGGCCACCAACCCCAATGGCAAGTCAATAAGTTGTTTTGAAACTCAATCCCGAACACCCTCTAAATGTATAACTTTTCTTCATTAAAAAAACCAAAAACCTAAAATAACTATGATGTTGCGAGAGAGAAATGGTGAGTACCTTACAACTTAGTGCAACGTCCTTTAAGATCTTTGAATTCATTGATTATGGATTCTGAATCATACTTATCAGCAATTTCTTTTTCTATGTAAATCGCCAAGCTATTCGCGAGATACTCATCTACCATCTTGTTGTGAAGGCAGTTCTTGAATATTTTCATTGCTGAAAATCCCCTCTCTGATGTGATGTTGCAATAGAAACTGAAAGTGTCAAAATTAGCTGAACCAGTCTATCAACCACATAGTAATTCTCACATTTCTGAGTTTCCACAAGACTTTTGCATAGATCAGCAAGAGTTGATACACTACCTAACGTATTCATTTTTATTTCATCTTCAAAATCTTGTATCTGATATGGTAATTAACTCCTTTCGTGCTCTGTAAAATCTCTAGGATAATACTTCTCAACAAGAAGACAAATGTCATCAACATTAATCTCTTTTGAAAGTAAACTAGAGTTAAAAGAGAACAACTCCATAATTTGTTTACTGAATCTACTATCCAACTCATCTATTTGTTTGTCTAGTGTAACTGTATAAAACTCTAGGTACTCAACAATGGTGATTCACCATATAAAGCCCTAATAATAACACCTAAGTGGCTAAGTTCAATTACGATTAATTGAAAGATCACTTGAATCTAATATGCAAAATTAATAACCAAAATACCAAATAACAAAATAAAAAAAGTCACCTTTTTTGGAGTTTGAAGAACATTCGATTCAACAGCAGTTTCTTTTGTTTCTTTCTCTCAGAATCATATGGTGTAAACTCTTTGATTTCTTTTTTTTTTCTTTTTTAATATTTAATCAAAATTTATAAAATCCCCCTCTTAAGTTTAAACTTATTTCTCTAAATGCTTGAAAGTTTAAAAACAACTTTTAAATATTACAAAAGTCCTATTAAGTTTAAAAACAAGTTTAGAATTTTTCTATAAACCCCGTTCTTCAAATATTTTTATATTGAAATACGTGTATATATATATATATAATAATTTCAAAAAGCATTGCTGGGGGCTAGGAAATCAAATCGGTAGGGGCCATAAAATCGAATCGGTAAGGGCCAAACTCTAATACATATAAACATTACATACGGAAATCGCGAACCTACCACTACTGAGCCAAAAAAAAAAAAAAAAACGGTAGGAGTCAGGCACCCCTGCCCCTTTATATACTTTGCTGAATATACAACCCTCCTACTATATCTCCCTCTGTATATACATGATAGACAAAGTGGGAAAAATGCGTATCAATATTAACAAACCTTTTAAGGGCCCGTCTACTTTCACCCTACGTCACTTCAAAGCGTCGTTTTTTGGCCATAGCACGGTGGTTTGAAATACAATTTCCAGAATTCTTTAGGCATACCTTGGGATTGGTGTGAGGGGTTGGGGTTGGGTTTCTTTTGGGGTTTTGGGGGTGGTTTTTTGTGGGTTTTTTTTTTTTTTTTTTTGTTAGATTTTATAAATTAAAAATAAATTTTGCAAATTGTTATTAAAAAATTTTAACAGATTTTATAAATTTTAAAAGTTTAATTATGGTTAATAATAAACGCGATTTATAAATTATTAGCAACGACCGTTGAAAGAATGAATCCCCACTCATATAGATTTTAGGGAAATTAGATTTTAATAACCTAAACTATTCGAAATTGGTCGTTAGCACCCCCAAACTAAAAAATTAGCCATATATAACATGTACTATTAACCTATTGAATTTTGACACCCAATTTGGGTTAAGTCAATAACCCAGTTAGTGTTTTAGCTGATGTGGCACCCTCAATCTGACATGGCACCCACAATCTGACGTGGCATGCTGACGCAGCACCCTTAATCTAACTAGGTTAGTGACTTAATCCAAATTGGGTGCCAGAGCCCAATAGGTTAATAGTACATGTTATATGTGGCCAATTTTTTAGTTTGGGTGCCAACTGCCAATTTCAAATAATTTAGGTTGTTAAGATCCAATTCCCCTAGATTTTATTTTGTGCTTTGCTATAACCTTCCTCGCTCATTTGACTTTTCTTTTGGTCTTGTGGGCATGAAAAAGAAAACCGGAAGAAGTATCAACACCCACAGTCATCAATAAGAGTATGAGCCATATAGGTATCGGTTAGCCTTTTCTTCCTCTAGTCATGTGTAATAGCCGGAGGTAGAATTCATATTTGTCTGTCTGTAGTCCTATGCAGGTATGCCCAGTGATCAAGCATGCCAATCAGTTGATAGTTTGATCGAAGCCATGATGGTACCTTCTTAAACTGAGATTTCAATCTATTTTTAAAGCATTTTTTATCACTTTCTGTTGGAAAGAAAGTATGTTCAAGGAAGTAAATATGTCATGGTTGCATGAATCTATTCATCGCATATAGAATGCAGGGACATCATGTGTGGAATAACCATCTAGTTGAAGTCGAGACCTAAAAGATCAAATGGAACAGTACATAGACAAGTCAATCTCTTATGATTGTGAAGGTAATCCCTTCATTTCATTACTAAAAATTCAGGTCTTCATCATTATAAGGGAAGTAGACTACTCAAGAATTTTACACTTAATCATTGAAATTGAAATTGAATTTTGTTAAGAAAAAAAAGACTAAATGAATGTTTATCTTTACTAGGAATTGAAATTGAATATTGTTAAGAAAAAAAAAGACTGAATGAATGTTTATCTTTACTAGGAACTTGAGTAAGGAGTGGATCCTTTTGTTGTTTGGGAGTTTTCTCGACCTTGCTTTATTTAGTGCACCTACTTGATCCGGACTAGGAGAAATTTTCATGTATGGAGCACTGAGTTACTTATGGAATCTCAAATCTCTCTCGCTTCTTTTGTTCCTGTTCGACTATCGGGACGGGGCGGGGAGCCCTCCTACATGAAGAGAAGAATAGTGAGGGGGTTATCCTACTTAAACTTGGGAAGTTTACTACTGGAAATTGGTAAGGGTTATAAGTAGGCCATTTGCTATTGCTATAAGGGTCGCTTGCCTTTATACGGCTTAGCTTCGTTATGCTTCTACTTAGTGTAGTAGTCGACCTAAAAAGTCGTATTCCCTCCATGCCTATTATCCACTGCTAAAAGCTTCGCCAGAAGCAACCAAGACGAGGTCGCTCTACTTCGTAGATAAGGCTCAGTCCGTACTTTACTTACGTGCTTGTGTAGTAGTCACCCCTATCTCTTCTCTAAAGAGGTGCATACCGATTTTATTGTTTATTTGTTATTTATTATTTAACATTTTATAACCATTTTAAACAAACATTCAAACATATTATACACATTCAAAACAAACATTCAAATAGATATAAGCATTCAAAACAAACATATATAACAATCAGTTTGTTATAAAATGTACTATAACCTAACATAAATACAAAATCAATCATGTTGTGGCGATCCCTATGGCGGTGGCCGTGGTTGTGGTAGTGGTGGTATCCTCGACACCCCAACCTGTTGTCCGATCGCCTATAGCCTCGCAACTGTCCACCCCTAAACTCCTCATAGTGCTGGAAGCGGTGATGTGCCGAGAAATTGATATGTTTTCACTTATAATTATCACTTGTCTTGTACTCTAAATCGTGCTTTTATCTATGTTTTATCATGATTTATCTTTCTTTGTTGATAATTGCAGGTTCGGAGGTCCGGTGACCAAAAGAAGTGGAAAAGCGCACAAAACGGCACTAAACGGACAAAGAATTGAAGACTTCGAAGCTCTGCCAGAGATGGCACAGCCGTGCAACTGTTCCGGGTCAACAAGTCAACATTTCCAAGTCAAAAGAGGTCAATTTCAACACTTCAGGATGTGCACGGGCGTGCCCCAGTGTATGGCACGACCGTGCTTTACTCTAGCATGTTCTCCAAGGCAAAAACCGACCAAAACTGACAGCAATGGTACAACAAAAGAAGAGCATGGGCGTGCCCAAGGATGTGGCACGGGTGTTCGAGACACAACAAGGGACATTTCTGCATAAAGGACCCTGGAGCAGTACGCATTGTCGAGCAGGGGCGTGCCAAAAATCCGTCAAGGGCGTGCTTGAGCTGGTGTGATAAACCTGTGCCAGGCTCGTGGCTAGGTTGCACGCCCGACACAAAAGTAAACGATATAAAAAGACAACGTCAGTAGTGTTAACCTTATCCCGGCTGCAGCCTCGAGTTGCGATCGACTTTGTTATGGCACGGTGCAGGTAGATGTATAGAGGGTCCCTCATGCGGCTAGCCTTCACCTAAGACTTCCCAAAGTGGGAAGTAGCGATGGCCCTCCAGAAACTGACAATAGACTGTCGGTCGAGCTCCATGATCCCGTTTGTATAAATCTCGGTCTTACGCTTCGCCGGCAGGTACAACCCTGAGACCACCGAGAACTCCTGTACAAATAAATTTAAAATATTAACTATTATAATCGTGGGTAAAGATGTAAATGTTTAAATGTAAAACAAAAACGAATGAACGATATAATATCGAATGTATCAAACCACCTTATTCACAGTCTCCATGGATCAAAGCGTCGTGCTTTGGCAATAGCGCGACGCTTTGAGGGGGGGTGAAAATAATTTATGGGGGTTTTCAATATAACCACCCCTTTTTAAATATTCGATCTTTTACTATAGGGTCCTTAAATTGGCACACCCCCTTAAGTTATTGCACACCCCATTACACTTATACGTAGTGTATGTATACATGACGTATAGGTTGCTTTATTGTATTTTGACTCAGTCAATGATTAGTGTCAGATCTGTCAACTTCAAGCAAACTTATACGCCTCATACGACTCTATACGTGGCGTATAGTGTCGTCTGTTTTTTTCTAACATGTTTTCTACACGTTATTCTTTTACACGCGGTGTGTAGGTTGTTTTTTAGGTGTAAACATGTTTTTTGTTTTAAACGTTTTACAAACAACTTATATACGAAATTTTTTCTTAGCGTTTTTCCAACTTACAATTGATAGTTATCCATTTTGTAATGTTTAACTCGGTAAATAATAAGTCATTTTAGATGTTTGTTGTTCAATGTTAACATTTTAACAAGTTCAATAAAATTTTAAGCAACAAACTGTCACACCCCGACATGCACAGCGGAAGACTTGTCATGCGGAAACGGAAGTTGTTACCATATAAATGTTTAGCAAACACACATTAATTACATAATGGACATTTTACTTCAAATCCTCTAGTCAAACAAGTTTAGTTTTCCCGTAAATAATTAAGTAAAAACATTGTTCGACCAAGATTTAAGTTTTAAAAGAGAAACATAATTCAACAACGAGGGCCAAGCCCTAAGAGTTAGGTCCGAAAAACATGTCCAAATATGCAGTGCGTGCCAAATCTTTCAAAACCTCATGCATCAAGTATCTGAAAAACATGCTTAAAAATATCAACATAAAGTTAGCGAGTTCATAGGTTTTTAAGGCAAATCCAATCATTTCCTTATTCAAAAATGTATGATCGAGTACCGACTAAACTAAGAACCAAGTAGACTAGCTAGATCATACAAGCATGATCGCAACCTAAGGCTCTTAATCAATCCCTGACATTTCTTTCCAAATGCGCAACTATGTACACCTAAGTGTGTCTCTCGGTGGCTTTCAATGAAATATATTCATCCCATAAGACCCAGTCCAATCCAACTAGTCTAGGAGGGGGCGTCAAATCGCATAGATCTATCAATATAATTCAAGGCTCTAAACCTAGAGTTAATGATTAAGCATGCAGGGAAGTATCCCCCAAAGGGATAGATATGCACCAAATCGCTCACGTCGTGCATATACCAACGACCATCATATGTTGTTCAAGTCTACCCATCATACAAGCATGTTAATCTCCCGATTAAAAAACGTTCCAAAACAATTAAAAGAAATGGGGCCGTGAAACTCACCTCGTTGTGTAGCACTTTAGCAAATATGTAGTCTAAATAACCATAATTTGTTCCTAATAATACCCTACACACGAAGGGCCATTTTAGTAAATGAACTTCAAGTCTTTCCCAAAAAGGTTTATGTTTTACTTAAAAACACGTTACCCAAAGGACCCGTTGGTGACCATGATAGATGGTTAAGTTTTAGACACCGAAAATATTTGTCGCGTCCGAACACATTGACCCTAAGGTTTTAGTTATATGTCCACACACATACTAGCATTCCAAGTAGTGTTCACATATTAACTTAGTAAAACCTGTCACACTTTCAAGGACAATACCCATCATATAACACACAAGTTTCACATAGTCATATTATTCGCACATAATATACAAATCGTGACCTTTAAGACTTGTTTTCCATAAAAAGCTGTTTTCACCAAAATGCTACATTTTTCATAGAACCCATCATTTCTTTTAAAAATGCATACCTTTATGGAAATCAAATGAGTTTATAAAACATCAAGTCTTAAATTGTTTTTGGATTTAAATAATCCATTTAAACCAACATACATGTTCAATACCTTAATTTCCTTAGTTCGCCACATACGCAATATAACTTTTTCCACATCAACGACTAACTTTACCAAATAAAATTTCCACAAATTTGATCCTCATAACCATATTGTTGGGTCTGCTGACATGGAGAAGAACAGATGATTGGAAAGCCAAAATATACTACTCAGTTGATCCTAGAAATAAACAGCATTTACAAGATACTTCTCCCAAAAGACTATTGACCCTAACATCTGCTGTACTCAACAACTGTTGGAAACAACTGCTGCTGCAAAGGACTGCTGGATAAACAACTGCTAGAGAACAATTGCTGACTAAAGGTCTGATGAAGAATAACTGCTGACTAAAGTGCTGAAGACTAAAGGTCTGTTGGAGCCAACATCACTTAGGCTCCAACAGATGATACAAGACCATCAGAGTTTTCCCCAACAGCAGTTTACCTTACAGTGTTTTACAATGTAACAGTAGTTTGTATTTAACAGATGTTTTATGTTTATATTCTGTTAGAGGTCTCTGTCTTAGGTACGTCAACTTAAATCATCAGTGGTTTAGATATTTCTATAAATAGAACAGTGCTTGTATTGTTCTATTCATCACTCGAAACATTATCTCAGACAAATAATCACAGAGTGATCAGGCTGAGGGGGAGTACTTGTAATATTGTAATCTTTCAATTAATGAAAGAATTCGATTAAAAACAATTATTCTCTAGTTTTGATTTATAGTTTATCATTTCGCTGCACTTTCCATTTATATTCACTTCGTTCATCACATCTTTTATATAAACAAATCAAAACAATCAAACTCAGATCCTAACAATTGTTATCAGAGCTTGGTCAATTAAATTCAATCCAACCAATCAATTTAATATAAACAAATCAGCTCACAATTATTGATATCGTTTGTTTGTCGGATTGAAAACAGAGTAATAGTTTATTTTCGATTCAACCGTTTGTAAACAGACTTTGTTTTCAAAAAATCAGAGAATGGCTTCAATCAATCACGATCCACACAACACTGGCACGAACAACAAGCCACCGATGCTTGTCAGATCTGAATATAATATCTGGCAACGTCGGATGAGACATGTTCTAGCTCAACAGAACACTGGGTGTTGGAAGTCGGTTATCTTCGGACCACATGTTCTGATGGTGCCGAGTACCGAAGATCCCAAGGTTCAGGAGCCCAAGAAACTTGAAAACTACTCCGACCAGGATTTCCAAAAGATTGAGTTAGATGCCAAGGCTTTCAGTATTGTAGCCATGGCTCTACCAAATGATATCTATGCTGGGCTGTTACACTGTAATAGTGCAAAGGAGTTGTGGGATGCACTGAAAGAACAATTTGGTGGGACTGAAGAGGTTATTGAAAACAACCATGAAATACTTAATCAACAATATGAAACATTCAGTCATGTCAAGGGAGAGTCATTAACTCAACAATTTGAGAGGTTTAACTGTGTCATTAGTGAACTAAAACTGGTTGGTCTAACTTACCCTCATTCAACTTTGAACCATAGGTTTTTAAGATCACTACCAGATAAATGGGACACTATTGCTATAGTTATGAGAAACTCAATTGGATTCAAGGACCTATCACTGACCTAGCTTCATGGTAAGCTCTTGACCTATGAGAGAGAGCTTAACCAGAAAAAGAAGCTCCAGGACTCTGTAAAAGTGTCTGATGACTATGTATTTGGTAATACAACACTTCTGGGTCATGATGAGGTGCCTGGTAATAGTAAGGATCAGAGTTATGATCATTTCATTGACATAACTTCAGGTTTTAACTCAGGTTTTAACTTTGATTCTTATTCACCAAACTATGCTTTTACAACAAGTGGTGGTGATATCCAGGCATCTGATAACATATCCTTTGAGTATGATGACTTAAAATACTTTGACCCTGATGATTTGGAAGAAATGGACATTATGCACCAAAAATCTTACCCTCAAACCACTGCTTCACCTATTACATCCACTGCTCAATCATCTGTTGACAAAAGTCAAACCTCTGTTGACAAAAGTCAATCCTCTGTTGACAAAAGTCAGTCCAGTTTTACACCACTTGGACCCATTCCCCCACCTCCATTTCAAACATCTGTTGGCACTACAGAAGTGCAAACAGATGTTACATCAACTGAGTCACCAAACCTTTGTCCTTCACCTCAAAATGCCATCATACCATATCAGGGAGATCTAATCTACCTAAGAGCTCATCCACCAGATCAAATCATTGGCAACATCAGAGAGGGTGTGCTAATAAGAAGCCAATCCTCAAATATCTGTCTTTTTGCAGGCTTTCTATCTCTCACACAACCTGTCAAGTACCAAGAAGCACTAAAAGACAACAGTTGGGTAGAAGCCATGCAGGAAAAGCTCCTTCAGTTTAAAAGACAACAAGTATGGGAACTTGTACCACTGCCTAAGGATGTTTGTCCAATTGGCACAAAGTGGGTCTTCAAAAACAAAACTGATGAAAGGGGTATAGTTGTTAAGAATAAGGCCAGGCTTGTGGTTCAAGGCTTCAGACAAGAAGAAGGGATAGACTATGATGAAACCTTTGCTCCTGTAGCCAGGTTAGAAGCTATCAGACTCTTTCTAGCCTTTGCTGTCAACCACAACATCAAGGTGTATCAGATGGACATCAAATGTGCATTCCTATATGGCAAAATTCAGGAGGAGGTATATGTATGTCAACCACATGGGTTTGAAGACACATTCCATCCTGATCATGTCTACAAGCTTAATAAAGCTTTGTATGGACTCAAGCAAGCACCTAGGGCCTGGTATGAAACTCTTTCCACTTTTCTCTTATCCATTGGTATCATAAGAGGTAAAATTGATAAAACCTTATTTTTGAAATGGAGAGGGAGAGATTCAATGATTGTTCAAATTTATGTGGATGACATCATTTTTGGATCCACATGTAACAAAATGTGTGAAGAGTTTAGGGAACTCATGACAGCAGAGTTTGAAATGAGTGCGATGGGTGAACTTCAGTGTTTCCTTGGTCTCCAAGTGAAGCAGCTGCAAAATGGCACATTCATTCATCAAAACAAATATGTAAAAAATTTGTTAACTAGATTTGAGATGAATGACTGTAAGCCATGTAGTACACCCATGAGTACAGTCAAGCTACTCACTATTGATGACAAGGATGAACTGGTTGACCAAACACATTACAGATGCATGATTGGATCTTTACTATACTTAACTGCATCTAGGCCAGGCATTATGTTTGCCACTTGTGTTTGTGCAAGATCCCAGGCTTCACCCAGAAAGTCAAACCTTATTGCCGTGAAAAGGATATTCAGATACCTAAAAGGTGCTCCCACACTTGGTATCTGGTATCCTGCTAATGGAAACATTGAGCTTTCAGGTTATTCAGATAGTGATTTTGCTAGCTGCCACACCACAAGGAAGTCTACATCAGGAGGGTGCCAGTTTCTAGGGAATGCCTTAGTCTCTTGGCAAAGCAAAAAGCAAGCAGTTGTTTCAACTTCAACAGCTGAGGCTGAATACATTGCTGCTGCAAGCTGCACAGCCCAACTCATGTGGCTTCAAAATAAACTGCTGGATTTTGGGATAACTGCACTAATGACTCCACTCATGTTGGACAGTCAAGCTGCTGAAAATATCATCAGAAATCCAGTTTCTCACTCAACCACAAAGCACATAGACATCAGAC
This sequence comes from Ambrosia x helenae, assembly GCA_030844895.1. NCBI lineage: Eukaryota > Viridiplantae > Streptophyta > Magnoliopsida > Asterales > Asteraceae > Ambrosia > Ambrosia x helenae. The sequence goes on along the minus strand of CM061228.1, from coordinate 30,600,233 downwards.
ATCATTTTGTCAGAGATAGCTATGAAAAAGGTTTGATTTCTCTGCACCATGTTCCAACAGAGGATCATTTGGCAGATGTGTTGACAAAAGGTTTAGACACATCTACCTTCACAAATCTGATTTCTAGAATTGGTATGCTAAACATGGACTAACATCAAAAATGTTTTAAATAAAAACATTAAAATGTTTTAGAAAATCAAAATTCATCCTTAAAAATAGCATTTTGGTTGAAAAATCTGTTAAGGATAAAACAACCACTATTACATCCACTCTATCCACTGTTAGTTGAAAAATCTGTTTCAAATATCTGATCAGATAAAACAACCATTGATTGGTTGAAAAATCTGTTTCAAACCTTTGATCAGATAAAACAACTGTTTCATTATATATATATATATACATATATCTATCTAAAAAAAACCAAGTGCTGTTAGCATCAGCACTTTGGTAAAACAACAACTGTTTGCATCAGACCTTTGGCAACAACTGTATACCACCGGATGTTTGGCCATCAGATGTTTGCCACGTCTGCTCCCAAAAGCAGAGTTTTGGCCACATCAACGGTTTCACCAGAGCCTATAAAAACCCTGTTTTACCACAACAGTCGTTACACTGTCTCATTGTATTCAAAATACTGAAACCGCCTTCTTCATCCTCAAAACCTTACTCCAATTCCACTAACTCTCACACTCGGAATCCATTACAATGGATCTTCAAGAAAAAGCCACCCACAATTATCTCCCATATCTGGTAAAAACAGATGAAAACGTTCCATTCCATTCCACCATCGACATCATCTTAAACTCCAAATACCTGACAATTCTAACCGTTGATGCTCCTATTCATCTCGATACCCTCCAAGAATTTTGGTTGAATGCTGAGTTTCTTCTTCAAGACAAAAAGTCTACATCCATTATCTCAAAAATTGGAGAAACAAGTATTGCCATTACCCCTGAATTGATATCCACAACCTTCTCACTCAATGATCTGTCAAGTAAAGACTCTTTCCCTAAGGCACGGCTTCACACAGAGTTTTAGGAAAGAGGTTATGATGCACAAATGACTGGGTCAACACTTTTCAAAAAGTTTTTCCCACCAGTCATGAAATTTTTCTTTCATACCCTCCTTCTCTGTGTCTCTGCTAAGTCCACTTCCTTTAATGAAATCCCATTGAGGATTCAGTACTTGGGATATGCTATGTTGTCAGATTCTGACTTCAATTTATCCTAGGGACTGTTTATGGACTTTGTATCAAATGTGAAAGACATAAAGTCTGGGTCTAATAATGCTTTTCTGATTTACCCAAGAATTTTGAGTGTAATCCTTCAAAAGGTTTTACCAAAAAAGATTTTAAAAAAGGGTGAGTCTGTTCAAATGAAGAGTCTAACTGATGAAACTTTCACAAGAATGTTGGGTTCAACTACCCAAGAAAAAGTGTCAAAAGTGTCAAAAGTTTCAAAAACACAAACAAAGAGGACCAAGACAACAACTCTTGTCCAAACCTCTGTTGTTGAGCCCACTGCTCTTGGTGATCATGGCACTACATCCAGTATTGTGAAACCCACACCAGCCACCTCCAAATGAAAACGTCCATCCATAAAAACCACCACTAAACCCAAAAGGGGGCTTCTGGAAGATGAGATACCAGAGGAAAACCCTGTTGCAACACAAAAGCAACAAGAAACCACTGTTGTTACTTCCTCACAACAGATGGATATATCTCAACCTGAACAAACTCCTTATCAATCCTCACAAAAGGATCATGTTGTAAGCCAAAGGGAAACCCATCATGATACATATGAGTCACTTGGCCATATGTTCACAAGCCCCTCTCCCAGGGCTAATTCTCTTTTCACTCCTCTACCTTCACCAAAACATGTCCCTCAAACCATGCAACCTCTGTTTGAGGCTATTGATAAAACTCAGGAAAATCCTAGTTCCTCTCCTTCACCCATCATTGAGAGTATACCTCCACATGTGACTAGGAATGAGGAAAATCAATCAGCCATCCCTCAAGCAGAAGAGGAGGTTACACCCCTAGAGTTCAATGAAACTCTAGGTGAGTTTTCAAGTGAAGCAGCCACTACTGATGTAGAGACCATTGTCTCCCAACAGGACAGTGGTTACATAGCTAAGACATCCTTGAAGGCAACAACTGATGAGGCCACTATAGTGTCCCCAAAATCAGTTGGAAGTCCCCAGTACCAAGAAAAAGGGACATCTGGTTCTCATCCTTTGGACTCACCTCCTAGGACTGAACCAGTTACAACTACCACTAGTAGGAATCCAGATGATCCTATTCACTTAGGTGATGGGTTAAAATACCAAGAATTGACAGCCAGAGTATAGTCAATAGAAACCTCTGTTGCTGATATCAAATCAGATATCACGACAGTATTGGGATCATTGGCTACTCTTACCAAGAGTCAACCATCCACAGCTGATATTGCTAGTGAGCTATGGAAATTTGTTTCTCCCATCATCATAGCTCATAAAAAACTAGCAGATCAGACTCATGAAACATATATGGCTGAGATCAGAACTAAGATGGATGCTAGGTACAAAGATACTCAAGCTGACATTAAAGCCATCAAAGATCATTTGCTGAAGACCACTGGATCTGCCCCTACCACAATTCTTAGAGATGAAGATGATGATGACTTCACTGCTGATGATGCCAAAAAGGGGGAGAGTGGCAGAGATAGATTGCCAAAGCTAGATCCCTTTGATTGTCCACCCTCACAAAAGGGAAAATCAAAGTCTGCCAACAAACCAGGTCTACTCACACAGCACCACAACAACAAGAACAACAACCAACTGTTCAAACCTCTGCTGCTAATGAAACTGCCAAAACCAGCAAAGCAAAGGAAGTTGATACCTCTGCTAATGAAAAGGCTGAAAAGGTTGCTGAGGAAAAGCAAAAGAGGGCTGACACTTTGGAAGTTAAAGCAGAATTTTTGGTACAATTGAAAAAGGAACAACAGCAAGAAGTTGAAGATGTGGGTTCCTCTAAAAGGAAGAAAATGCCTGCCAAACATGTCAGAAAACCACCATCCAAACTTGCTGCTAAAACCACTGCTACCAAAACCACTGCTGCCACCAAAACCACTGATACCACCAACCACTGAACCTATCACTACAACTACCAAACCAACCACTGAACCTACTACCACAACCACCAACACACCACATACAACCACTCCACCACCTAAATCCCAAACATCTGCTGGTTCTACAAAATTGCCAATAGATGTTAACACAACCACTGCTGCAACACCACCATCACCAAAAATCTTGTACAGAAGGAAGAGAGAATCTACCTTTATTGTACAGGATGAAAACATTCACACATCACCACCTACTACTTCAACCACACAATCTACACCCATATCTGCCATTCCACTTTCATCATTCTCACCACACACCTCACAATTTACATCCCATAGACCACCACCAACCATTACACCATTGGCTGTTCAGTATCTCTTTGAACTTGATCTACTCAAGGGGGAAATGCAATCCTTCTACAATATTGAACAACCATCTGAAAGATCTTTCCCATCTCTTTCAAATTTTCATGTTCCCCTAAACATAGACACATATCTTAAATACAAGGCTGAACAGGAAGATGCTATCATCAAAGAGAAATGCAAAGGAAAGATGGCAGGAGTGTTCAGGGCATCCATTCAGCAGAGCTTAGCAAACTGAGAAGGATTGAAATTTTGCTAAGACCCTGAGCAACTCCATGTCTACCTTGCCTCTCAACAGTGACATGGAAAGGGAGGTTAGGGAATCACTTCTTGAACAAATCTTGTCAACTATGCCCTACAAAGCAAACAAGAAATAGTTTGCAAGCTGGACCACTCATGCTCTCAGAGAAGAACTCATAAGAATTGAAGACATGGCCAAGAATCCTCCAACAAAGATCTCTGCCCCAGATTTCAGTAAAGGTAGAGATCCATCCAGAGCCTTAAAATTCAGAAGATTGAGACAAGAGATTGTGGCTGCAGACTATGGGGAGATGAAGTCTGTTGCAAGATGGTCAGAGCTGAGGCTGGTTGAAACTTACAAGAAATTGGAAGAAAACAGGAAGAAAGACCCTACCTTGCCTAGGAAACCTATCTACCCTGATGAACCTTTGATGAAGAGACCTCAACAGGCTTTTACATTAGACAGCCTACTTGATACTTCTGATCTATCTGCTGCTGCAAGAAGATAATTCAAAAAGAAGAAAGAAATGTCTGAAGAAGATCAGAATAAGTTTGTTGATACTTTTATAAAGGTGGGCCTCTTCAATCAAATACACTATTTCTCTGATCCCACTTCTGAAAAACTCAGAGAACTCATTGAGAGACCTCCATCACCAAACTCATCCAGAATAAAAGTGCATCTCAGCAAATCCTCTGATTCAAAAATTCTAAAATGGAAGGTCAACAAAGACACCCATGAATTGACTCTGCTCAGATCACATGGAGAAGCTCAAAGACTAAGCATGGATGATGCACATGGCTTGTGTGCAGATGACCTCCAAACACTGCTTAACCTTGAGCTTGAAAGGGATGTTGAAGACCTCTACTCATTGAACTTTGAGTTAAAATTCAAAGGTCAAATTTGAGAAAGTCTGATGAGGAATAATGATCAAGAATAAAGCCTAGTTTTGGCATCATCTGTTCTAGGGGGAGATTGTTGGGTCTGCTGACCTAGAGAAGAACCGATGATTGGAAAGCCAAAATATACTACTCAGTTGATCCTATAAATAAACAGCATTTACAAGATACTTCTCCCAAAAGACTGTTGACCCTAACATCTGCTGTACTCAAGAACTGTTGGAAACAACTGCTGCTGCAAAGGACTGCTGGATAAACAACTGCTAGAGAACAACTGCTGACTAAATGTCTGATGAAGAATAACTGCTGACTAAAGTGCTGAAGACTAAAGGTCTGTTGGAGCCAACAACACTTAGGCTCCAACAGATGATACAAGACCATCAGAGTTTTCCCCAACAACAGTTTACCTTACAGTGTTTTACAATGTAACAGTAGTTTGTATTTAACAGATGTTTTATGTTGTTATTCTGTTAGAGGTCACTGTCTTAGGTGACGTCAGCTTAGATCATCAGTGGTTTAGATTTGTCTATAAATAGAACAGTGCTTGTACTGTTCTATTCATCACTCGAAACATTCTCTCAGACAAACAATGCCAGTGATCAGGATGAGGGGGAGTACTTGTAATATTGTAATCTTTCAATTAATGAAAGCATTCGATTAAAAACAATTATTCTCTTGTTTTGATTTATAGTTTATCATTCCGCTGCACTTTCCATTTATATTCACTTCGTTCATCGCATCTTTTATATAAACAAATCAAAACAATCAAACTCGGATCCTAACACATATTAACCATCATATATCACCTATATGATCTACTTACGAGTCACATGTCACATAGATTTACATAATCTATCCAATTTATCCACATATGCCAAACACGTCGTCTTATCGCCTAGTAAGACATTTTTCTAGCAATTTCATCACATACAAGTTTTCAATGTCACATATCAACCTATGCACATTATATGAACTTAATTTCCATCCTAGGACCTACATATAATCCACTAAACAGGAACAAATTCGCTGTTCTAAAACAACCACATAATCTAGCCTTTATGTTAGGACCTTTAAGAGCACTTTAACATAATTTATTTACCCACAAAATAATGTCGAAAAACCTGCTCAAAACCTGTTTTGCATCAGATTAAAAAATAAGAGTTTTATCATACCAAAAACCACTAAAATGATGCACATTTTGGCGCTTTTTGCAAACACAAACAAGCCTTCATGTTAGGACTTTTATAGTCACATAATCACTCTTAGTTTTCCTTCAAAATTAACCATTATTTTCTGTTTGACTCCAACCCATGGAACAACATAAACAATCCACAAAACAAGCAACACTCATGTTCATACTCATCATCAAAGTCACGTAACAACTATCAAACTTGAAAACCCATTAACTTAGTTGACTAAATAGTTAAAAATGTTCTTAAAATTCAGATTCAAAACATCATAAAAAATCCTCTTGCATGTATCATCAATCACTAGATCTAAGCATTTTAAGCATCTATTTAGCAACACAAACAATTCCACATACATATACACATATACGACACATACATACACACTTTTTACACATTTTCACCCATTTTTCCGTCTCCATTGCTTATTTTATAAAATCTTTTAACAAAACCCAATTTCGTTTGGTGAAAGATTTGAAAAATCAAAACCAAATCAAAAATCTAAACAAGTTTTTATAAAGATTCTTACCCTTGAAGAACACTTGATAAAAGATGGGTTTTGAATGATTATTGCTCCAAACCAAACAACAGACTTGATATTACAAGGGTTGAGCCTTAATCTTAGGATTTAGTGATCAAAACAAAGATAACACGAGAGAAGGAGATAGGTATACGGCTGGGAGTAAGAAGAAAATGGAGAATTTGGTGTGTAATGTAAAGAAATATATGGAAATGGATGATTTTAAAGACCCTAGGCTTATGTGATTGGTTCATGTGGGTGGTGGACATGCAAGGGATGCTATTTTGAGCAAAAATTTCATGAGTGGGGGTGGGTTTATAATGGGTTGGGTAATTTTTATTAAAACATGGGTATTTTAGGTGATTTAGGGCTATAAAAATTCACCCTAAACTGATTTGTTTTAACCCAATAAATTATGAATCATTATTACCCACTAAATATTATAATTTCTAGTTCATAACCATTATATTAGGTGTTTGACGCATCATTAGTTCGAAATTGTCGGTAAAAGCGAACGTACGCACTGTACCGAGCATTGCGCGACAAAAACCACAAATCAGTGTTTTCATACGTTTCGACTAACTTTTCACCTATATAATATTATTTTATGCTATTTTAATTAATTCATGGGCTTCCCTAGTGTATCGGGTCTCACATGCGCGTTAAAACGACAAAACACGCAAATATTCGCCAATTGCGACACAAAAACTACCAACTATAGTTTTTGTTGGTTTAACCAATTTTTTCACTCTTAAAATTTATCCCATCTTAAACCAAGCATTAAGGGTCAAAACTAGACTTTTTAAAGTTAACCGGTGATCACCAACGTCCAGTACGGGTATTTTATCGCCCCGCAATACGATAATTCCTATAATTATCAATAAAAACCTTTATAACACTTTGGACTTTGCTAATGTTTCCAATGACTCTAATTATCATTAATTATGTCTAATACGCATTTAGATATTAATATTTAATGTTTAATAACTTAGTACGGATAATGTACTAAAAAGCCGGATGTCACACAAACCAGGTCACATCAAACCAAACATACTAAAAAATAATAATACACAACCAAAATATAAATTATACATTAGTGATGTAAGTCGGGTTTGTATAAACCAAAATAAACAAAAGTAAAACCACAACATACAATATATACTAAGTAAACCTCCAATCAACCATCCTAACCCTCACCCGCATTGCCCTCATCCGAATCCTCGGCTGTCTGTGGGAAAGCTGGCAAAGGGTGGATACCCTCTTGACGCATCCAATCCAACTCCCGGTCAACCAGTTACCCACATAATTGCTCGACATAGGAGACCCGATGAACACGTAAGATTTGTTAAAATTGTTGTCGAAAATGTTCCAAGACATCGTAGTACGTTAAATTTGGTGATTAAAGATTGAGGTCTGGGTGAAATTGGTTGGGTGTGGTTAATCTGCGTAGAACAGACATGGTGTTCATGCATTCAAATATTACAATTATATGTTGCGTATAAACCTATACGTCGCGTCTGGGTACGATGTCCCATCCCCGAAAACATGGGTTTTGGTCAGTGAAAATGAGTCGGCGTACTTTATATGCATCATATGCCTTCATACGCATCCTATAGAAGTACGAGGTCACCATTCTCAATGTCTGACATGGGAAAATGTGAAGTCGTACTTCTATACCCTGCGTATATAGCCATACGTGTCATATAAATGTTGTTTGACTCCTGTTAACCCATGTTGACCATAATTAATGAAGAGGAAAAGCTAGACAAGGTGTATGAAGCCATACGCCACATATAGCATGTGACAATCGGCAAAATTAAGGTAATTCCGTGCTAATTAATTATGCGTAATTAACGTAATTAAGTGCAATTTCGTGTTAATTGTTTTAACTAAGCCTTAGAGAATAGCAACTTCCCCATAAGATGCATAGAAATGCACATGTTTAATATTGAAGCACGACGAAAGCATGTGCAAATAAACTTGTCTGGAACGGAAGTTGGTGATTATTTGATAACGATTAATTAACCAAAAACGATCCCGAACACCTGGGATATGAAATAAAGGGAATTTCCATGAAACATTATGTGTTTTGGAACTCCAAAACCATATGTGGAAACTCCAAAGACAAATCTTCCGGCAATGAATAAAGTTCGCGTATTGCACCCGATACGCGCGAAACTTATAAATTCACCCAATTAAATCCAAAAAAAACTTACCGATGCCTAAACTAGTCCATGTTTAAGGGTAATTGGGAGTCGGTTATATGTCTGGAATAGCCCGTAATAAACACGCGATAAAACCCCGAAAACCCTAATTGGTTTAGTTGAATCTTAACTAGTTAATTACAAGATAATATGGAAAGCAAAAGTGGGCCCCACACCCATACAAAGGGCCGGTCTATAGGATGGCCAAGACACCCTATGTTTGCTTCCTTTTCTTTACAAAATCATGATGTTTAACAAGCATGCTCATGCTAAGTCCTTCCTAAGTACAATCTACCTTTTTATAAACATCATCCATCCATAATGTTTCCATCACTTAAACAAGCAAACTACACATCCCTTCTACTTTAAAAACCCATGGCTACCTCATCATTAACATCATTCATCTTTGTTTTTCACTAAACACTTCAAAAATCACATCCATTCCATGCCCTAAACTAGTGTGCACAAGAAACTTGGAGGTTAAACCTTGGAAGACACACTTAAACCTCATTTCCACTTGAGCTTTGAGTCCTCCCTAGCCTTGTGCTAGTTGTATGTTTCTTATCTTTGCTTCTTGTTTTTGTATGTTTTTATTTAACATGTGTTAAAAGCAAGTTGTACATGGGTTAAAATAATGAAACTTCACATGATAAAACATATGCTTTACAAGACTAAAATGGAAGTGTTAAAATATGTGCTGGGTCGTGAGTTTATACAAGTTATTGTTGATGTTTTTGTTAGTTAAAAAGTTAACATAATCTTACATATGTTAAAGATTCAAACATAACACGTAACCTTGGTTTTGAACATGAAATAATACATGCTTTTACAAGATTAATATGAGTATAAAATTACAGTGTTTGGGCCGTGAGTTTTGGTGGAAAATGTCAGTGCATTTGTAGTTTAAAAAGTTCACTTAAACTTATGTTTGAAGATGTTTTGAGTAGTTTTTATAAAAATAACTCGAACATAATTAAAAGTGGTTTTAATCATCATAATATAACCATCTAAAACATAATAATATGGTAGAACTTAAAAATGTTACAGGATATAAAAATTACATCTTCAAAGACACTAACTTAGAAACTTTAAAAATGGACATGTTGGACTTTATGGACTTAACACACCAAAGACACATATTATTAACCCTAATAAGATGATTTCGGACTATTACTAGTGTTGGATCATAATAATAATCCATATTGACAAAGTTGACAAAAACAAGCTTACTAGTTTAGTGTAAAATTGTCACTTTTGTTAGATCTAGGAAGAAAATGTAACCTTTTGAAAGTTAAAGGAACTATTTTTTAACTTTAAAAGTTTAAGGACAAAAAATGTCATTTTAGAAACTTGGATCTAAAAATGTGACTTTGAAAAGTTAGGTGTTGAAAATAAGAGATTTTAACTTTTCAAGGTTATTTTGTGAAAAGTTAGTAATCTTACAAAAATGTAATTTTTGTATAAAATGTGTTTTTATAAAATAAGATTTTATAAAAATATAGATTACCAAACGTTTTAGAAAAATATAAAAACAAAGGTTTTATAATAATTTGGTGACTTAAAGATTTGGTAAAAATTTGTGTAAAAATGAACACTTTTATATATATGGGAATATAAAAGTGTTGGAGTATTTGTTGTAAATAATCAAGTCTTAATTTTGAAAATAAAATGTTATTTATAAAGTCCCAAGTAAAATAAGGTTGATAAATTTCAAGAAAACATCTTGTTGGAAACTTTAGAAAAAATAACAAAGTATATATTTTGAGTGTAGGAAGAATAATATCGTGATGACAACTATTTATTCCTACAAAAATACATATAAAAAACTTGTACCATCCGGGACATGAAAATATATAAATACAAGTAATCAACGTAACGCATTTATATCACGGCGTGTTGACGGACAAAGTGTAAACCGGGCGAATAATCATATATTTTATATCTTCCTACAAGATACGTATATATGTTATTGCGTCTAAAGTGGATATCATAAAAACACATATTTTATGAACTAAAATATATAATATGGGTAAAAGATACCTGACACTTTCCTAAGTGATGGAAATCTATTCGTGGGAGAATTAACGTAAATAATCTATCACGATTAAACGTTTAAAACAAGTATATGAACTTGACAATCTAAAGTATGTTATCAAATCAAAAAGATCCTAATATATTTATTTAATGGGAAAGTAAATATACGGTAAAGTGGGTCGAGTGGAGTCGAGTGTTGAAAGTGTAATATCGATCGACAAGATCCTAGTATAACAAAATAATTACACGGTAAAGTGAGTCGAGTCGATGATAATGTAAAACGAGTTAATTAATACGAGAATATACGTGTAACTTATAACAAGGGTAATCCATCACCAATAGACCTAGGATACACGTTTAATTAAACGGGGAATTGAACTAAATAGTGGTGTTGGGAGTTGGGCGTACAACTTGCCGAAACACACACGCCATAGATCTAGTGGTTTATACGTCTAGGACATTTGTAGGTGTTTGACCTTGGACGAGCTATTCTCTGAGTTTGGATTTGCATACTTTGCTTAAGGTGAGTTTCACAGCCCCTTTTTACTGTTTTTGTTTTCGGGGAAAAGATATGTTATGTTAGGGAAATATGTGATGTGTTGAATACTTGAGTTTGTTGTTCGCCACTCGGGGTGATTCCTCGCTACTGTAACCATTTATTCGTGTGTATGTGTGAAATCGAAAACCAAAGGAATATTTGGATAGTACTATTGGTGCCTGACAAGGCCCACCCCTAATCGATAGCGTTGATTATGTAAATGTGTATACCAGGGGTGCATGTATTCTGAACTAAGTTGTTATTTTCCAAGAAACAACTATGAGCGAGACATTGCTAGTCTTGGTTTGGTTATGGGCTCAAGTAGATTGTAGGAACTTGCAACTCTTACAATAGTCACTACTTGTGTTTATATCCCAAAATGTAATTGTTAAAATGTTTTGTAAAACTAAAACCTGTGAACTCACCAGTATGTATATATTGATGTCTTTTTAACATATCTTTCAGGTAACTAAACGTTAGGAGGTTGCATGGCTAGTACGGGCGAGGATCATACTGAACGTCGAATATTGGGGGGGGGGGTTACTTTTATTTTTCATGGAGTTGGGATATAATTATGAAACCTCTACTTTTGATTAAAAACTATGGTTGTTTAAGCATGTATGGAACATGAAACTCACTTCGACGCTATAAATAAATGATCCTTTTTCTTGATTACTTATGGTTTGTATTAATCTTGACTTGATGCTCTTCAAACATCGCTCAACGTGTTTCAACCATTGGCGTGGTGTGACATAGCAAGATGTGCATTTAATTTGGTCGGTATGTCATTACCTAGGGCTGGCATATCGTGTTATACACGACCTATTAAGACACGAACACGAAACAAGTAAACACGAACACGACATGATAACTTATCGTGACATTTTTTCTAAACACAAACACAAAACTGTTTATAAACATTAACCTTAAAAACATAACCACAAACCAATGAATAAAAGACTGAGCGGCGCTTGGGTTGAGAAGGAGGATGGGTGACGAAGGACGAGTGACAGCGGACGGGGACGGTGGACGGGTAACGAGGATTGTGGAGTTGAGAAAGAAGAAGAGAGATGACTGAACGATGTATATATCCGTACTCTGTGATTTGAAAATTGAAAATTTCGGTTCCTTGATCTTTAATCTTCATATCTATAAAGCATACCCACACCCCTTATATAACATTTTAAATAAAATTATTAGCGTGTCTTAACGGATGCTTAACATGTTAACAGGTTTTTAACTTGTTTAGACACGAAACAAGTTAAGGTCTTATCGTGTCGACCTGTTTAAGATACGAAACATATTAAGATCAAACACGGAAACTGTTAAGATCGCATAAATGCGTGTCGTGTTATCGTGTTCGTGTCTAAATGGCCAGCACTATCGTTACCACCACCCTTACTATTATTGTGTCCGCTGACAGAATGGAAAGTTAAAAGCATAAAAGAAATTAACGTTCTTGAAATATATAAATAAAATAAAATGAAAGGAACATAATTCACCATAAAAAGTTATTATTTATGAAATAAATAAACGTACTCAGAATTTCATTAAACTAAATTGTATATATATTTTATACAAAATCTATTTAAGGGGTATGATAAAAATGGTAATGAGTCGATTTATCAAACTTCTTTGGTTTTTAGTAATAAACTAGTAAACAGAACCGTGCGCGTTGCAGCGCGGGTACATATTTCAAACATATAACAGATTATTGTAGGTGTTATGTGACCGGCAATCAATGCGCAACAATCAAAAGGGACTTATTGTAGCCTTGAAAAAAATAGAAACACACGAAACACAGAGTAACTCGAATTTATACCATCGAATGAAAATGTATTATATTTATTGACGGTCGTTTTGGTACGTAATGAAAACGTATTATACTTGCATCGACTCGTTCCCCCAATAAAAGTTTTCATCTAAACACATATCAACTCAAAATTATAGTAACACGGACATGATAATGTGCACGTAAAAAGTTAGTTTTTTAAAGTAGAGAACGAAAGGAGTAAAGTTGAAATTTTTGTAACTCAAGAAGTTTAACGACAAATTAGTTCTTAACTATTGAACGAAAATCACTGCAAAAAATAGCATTCTACAAACGTATATCATAAATGGTACACGACTAAAGTTAAAAGCAAAAGAAAAAGAAAAAGAATTTAATAATTTAATTGTATTACACCTTTGTTATACTAAGAAAACTTAATTTATTTTATACTAAAATGAACAATTATCGGGAGAATAACTTGATGGCATATAAATAAATTAAAAATGCTATAAAGTTAAAATTTCACCATACAAACCCTGTGAATTGAAGTGGTATAAACTTCTCCAAAACTCATCTCAACTACCATTCACCAGTGTGAAACGACACATGTGGTTTTATAACCAGACCAGATATTGAACCAAGCGTGTTATCGGTCGAACCGATCAAATCGGATTTAAGAACCAGATAACGTCGTAAATAACATATATTTTAAATTTTATTTATTGAGAATTCATAACAAAAAAATTCCTAAATACTTTGGCACTTGAAAAGGACCATTTAATCAATAAGTGAATAGAAACTAAAACGAAAGTGTTCAGTAAAATCGTTATATATAAAAAGTACACACACTCATATTGAATTTAAGTCTTTAAAAAATAGGTTCTTGTATTTTTACAATGAAATCCAACTAAGCTTTGAAAACATAAATATGAAGAACAATTAATTAATCTTATTGCTTATGGAATATGTGATTATGTTTACGTTTCAGTTTGATACTGCCACAACCTCTGATCTGAACGGCCGAGCACCCCTCAAAACGGTCTGATACCCTGAACAGGACCGCTTCACACTACGGTCCCGGTCCGACCGGTCAGAGAGAAAGAGAGCAAACAGAGTAGGCTCGGGTTCAGTGGGACCGAAATTGACGACGGCGACGGTTCCGACGAACCCATCTCATCGCAACTACCACCATGTGTTTTGCTTTTCTTGTACATCCTCATCTTCACCGGCTTCCGTCTCGTTGTATGCGTAGGCTTTGGCTTTATCACCGTTGCTGGATGTAACACGTCGGAGTTAGCTTCAAGGCCACCGGCAGAAGATGCTCTGGCAACGGTTGAATTTATAGCTTTTGATTATATTGGAGAAAGTGGAGTCAAACCACCAGGATAACAACCACATGGAAACACATGGATTTAATAAGAAAACGTATGAAACTTGAAGGGTCGGTGGCGTAAAAAGCCACCGACATTACTTATTAATATATATATATATATAATATTTTTTTTAAATAGAGAAGGAAGTCAAACTTTATTCTAAAGAAAAGAAAAAAAAATTAAAATAGAAAGCGATAGTACAAAGACAATACCAAATGTTAAGGTTTTGAAAGTGAATTCTCGAATGTTGGGGAGTATTCGGTATCAAAGCGATAGCCGAATGTATTTATTGTGCATTGACTTCCCCCACCAACCGCTTATGGCGGGTATTTATAAGGAGGAAAACCATCTGAGCATTACTTGCTAGTGATGATGAAGTCGGCGTGAATAGTGACAACCATCACTGTTCCGTCTAATCGGCATGGTGTTTATATTATTATTTTTTGTTTTGGTGGGCTAATCTACTGTTACGGTTTGGACTGTTGGCTAAGGGTCGTCTTTTGGTTTAACTGATGTGTTGTCCGTATCCGTTCTATTGTCAGTCAGTTCGTCCGTATGTCATTGTTTTGGTAAGTTAATCATTCAGTCCTTCCGTTTGGGTCAAGGAATCTTAGGATTCAGTCCTTCCAGTTCGATCAATTAATTTCAGTATTCCTATATTATCTAAGTCCAGTTCGGGTAATTTCCATGTATTCGGTCATCAGTCAGTTGGTCCGGTTCTTGAATCGGTACCTAAGTCATCAGCCCCCCTAATTTGATGATTCGGTCTTTAGACACGTGTCATCAAACTATCCAATGTTTTTTTTTATTTGAATGCCATGTGTCGGATGCTGATTGGGTGGAAAGTTGATCATCATACTGTTTATTGATGGGATGTTTCGCCAGTCCTTTTGGATTCTCGCCTCAGTATATATAGTTCCCTTTGTATAGTAATTCATTTGTCTTTCTCTCTTGTTCGGTCTCAGAGCGATCATCCCATCTAATTTAGGTTTGTCCCCATCTTTCTTGTCTTAATTGTCTTGTAATTTTGGTAGGTAGACACGACATCCAAGTGCATACTTCTAAGGTTTCTAAACCATCATTGGCGGCTTTTTGCAATAAGTTTTTTTTATACAAACCTATATAAACCGATCGTCCCCCAACCGGATGATCGTATAACCGATTGCCCATCCGGTCATGTAGGCTTCTGCACCCGTCACTTTGACTTTGCTTCGATCTGTCTTCCCTTACTGGTTTTCTTTCTAGAGTTCTTGCAATCGTATAAGCTTGACATTCGTCAGTTGAGTCCCTTAGGTTCCATGAAGGTTACTCATTTTGAGGTTGTGTATCGTGCTCTCAACGATGAGCCCACACCTAGCTTGTTCCGCCAGTTTTTTCAACTCGGCAACGCCGACGACTGGTATACAGTTACCGAGATATCAAAAAGCAAGTCAATACGTTCTGAAACTTATTCCAGTTTAAAGAACTGGATGGACTGATTCTTTTGGTTCCCAAAGAATGTCGTTCCCTTTGCGATGTCTGGCGTGAGCCGAAGGATAACTTGAACCCCAAACCTGAAAATGATTTCTACGACGGGGAATCATACGACAAACTTCTAGCCACCCGTACTCCTCTCCAAATCTTTCCTGAACATGTCCTAGTGTTGTGTAGGGATCAACCGCGAGTGGCCATTCTAGAGAGTTGAACCCATTATAAAAGGGGAACAAGGGTACGCCCCCTTTTTACTCCTATACCGAATCGTTGGTTTTATTGTGCTTATACATTTTCTTTATTTTGTGCAGGAGATGAGTTTGATAGGGTTTGTGAAACGGAATGGGAAGAATTAGAAGTCACGTCTCGACCATTAGGTGACAATGAGGACGACGTGTTGACCCGTACTGCCCATGTCACATACAGTGTTCCAGAGACGGAGAAAGAAGATGTCATGCGGCCTCCCTCTCATCCTAAAGGTGAGAAACATGATAACGTAGAGAAGTTTTTATTTTATGATGTGGAAGGTGATTGTAATGAAGGCCGAGTATCTGGTGGTGATGGCTATTCGACTTCTAAGGTGGATCTGGTCCAACGTAACACAATTTAAAGGCTAGTAGCGAACCTTAAACTGCTGATTTGGTTATTAACTTTAATAGTAATTTTCAGGTTCAAAGTACCCTCATCCAGATAAGATTGTCATTGGTGTTAAGGCTTGCGGTTCAGGGAAAGAATCGTCAGTGAAGGATGATAATTCAAGGAAGAGAAAATCTCCAAGTGCAGACAGTTCGGAAGGCGATTCTCCGGGTGGGAAGAGGCATAAGGAAGCAAGTGACTCGCATGGTTCCGATGATGAGAACACTTCTTATGCGGTAGATGATCCTTACGTACCCGCTTGGACAGTGAAGAATGGTGATTTGTTTAGGGAACCGAATGTTTGTTACCAAATCCTCCATCATGCCATCCCCCAAGAGAACTTTCAAGATAGCGGGACAAGAAATAGAGCTACCCGGCCGAAGGCGCTAGAGTTTCAATCGTCTAGGCTTTGAATTCAGTGGTTGAACTAGTCTAGAGTTATCACAAGAAGACAGCCATTGAGAAGCGTTTGAGGGGGAAGCCTGAACTGAGTCGGAAAAAAATTGAAAAGCTAAATGGGAAGATTCGGAAGCTGAGGAAAAGGGGATCACTCAAGCATCCAGAAGGAAAAGGAGGCCATCCGGGCTATAGGAGATATGAAAGTGAAGCACGAGCAAGAGTTAAATTCGGTACGGGTTGAGAATAAACATCACATAGAAGAGTTAGAGGAGCAGAATAGTAGACTCTCTTTAGAAAAAGAAGAGTTGGAGGATAAAGAACGGTTGTTAGAGGAGCAGAATGCAAAGATCAGTAAGACCGCATAGGCTTGGGAGGAAAAAGTCTAGAAGTTTGTGGAAGAGAAAGAAGCCTGGAGGTAAGTAAAGATCAACTACGATGTTGCTTTAGAAGAAAGAAAGAAAATCATGGATCATTTTAAGGGTCTTGTTGAGGAGAACAAGAAGGATCGAGACAGGATGGTGTTGGAGGTGATCCCGACGGTGGTCGGTAGGCTACACAATTCAACAGAGTTTTTAAATCCTTTAGGGGAAATGGAACCGCTCCTTTGGAGTGCGACTTTTCATGATGGCATACTTGCAGGTTATGAGGGTTGTAAGGTTGGGACGAATGTGGAAGTTATCGATGGTTATGACACGGCTGCCAATGATACGTATGAGAAGGGAGTTCAAACATGGGAGCAGACCCCTATCCATTCGTTGAATCCTTCAAAGAAATCAAGGGGAAGACCTCTGCGGAGGTGATGCAGATCATGCCCTCTGGCATGCTATCACCCCCCCCCCCCCCCAGGAATCCTTGAAGCTCTATCTTGTTCTTTTTTATAGTTGAACTTTATATTTTGTAATTTATGAGCATGACTCGCATTTTGACTTATCGTCCGAGAGGTGGGTTGTTTATGTTAGATACTTAATTATGAATGCAGGGATAAAAACCCTATTTTGTTATACTGTGTATGTAGACGTTTAGGTGGTTCACCTAAGGCTTATTTGAAGGCGCCGAATCTTGTCACCGAGTAAATGTTTTACTCGGTCAGCGTATTAGAAGGTGCTGAACCTCTCGTAAGGACATGATAGTTTAGTCTGTTTAACCAGTTGGGAGGTTTCATACCTTTTATGATAGATTGTATGATTAACATAAGCTAACAAAATGATTGTCAGTAATTACGATTCCATTCGGACATCATATAATACTGATAACCAGTTTTATTAGATATGACTATACTTTAGTTGCTTCATTAAATAAATTACATCTTAAGCTGGGCCACATTCCATTGCATGGGTGTTGAGGGTGAAAATCCTCAGGATGATTTTACCTCAGATCCCTAATGTACCATCTCCAAGATGCTGAAGGACTTGATTAACTTCAGGATGTGACAGTGTTTCAGCATGTGCACATCCTGAGAATGAACTAACGAGTTGACTCTCCTATGTATGATTATAGGTACAAATAAGTTATAATATAGATTTACATGCTTGGTAACGTCTGTATTATTATCCTCAATTAAAGAAGTACAATTCGTGGTCAAGATGGAAGTTATGGTCAACATGGAAGATACAGTCAAAACTGTAACCAATATACATTTAATATCGGCGACAAATAAGGAAACAGCTGAAACATTAAACTAGCTAAGGAGAAACCGTTCTTGCAACGTTCACCTGAGGTGAAACAACCACAACGGTCGTTAGAAGACTTCAAAGAGTTTATCTACTTAGCGAGTTTCATGGATTGTTTGTTTATTTCATGTACTATATAAATGGGGGTATTGGACGAGTATAGGACACATTGCTCACACTATAGCTACACACATACACTTGCTGATAAAAAACACTTGCACAATCATTGTAATCATAGTACACTCGTCCAAATACTCATCCAAAGTTGTATCTTTTTACCATATTAATATTAACAAACAAGGCAAGGGCCTAGACTCCTCCTGAGGTTTTATGCCGACGATCTACAACTGATCAACGGCTTTCCTCGTAGATCGTGTGTTGTTCTTGTTGTTTATTACTTTATTTGTTCATCCCTAGAAGTTTCATCCTGAGGATATATGTCACACCCTCAAAATCCACTTGCGGAGTTTTACCGCGAGGCGCATGACAAACCAGGATCCAAACCAACGATCACAATAAACAAGTCTAAATGAGCATATGCAATTTCAAAAACATAGTTTAAAAAAAAATCCCAAATACAGCGGAAGCTTATTCAAAACATAATCCAAAATAAACCAAGTGTTCAACGTTTGAAAACCATGCAATCCTAACTAGACGCCGTGCAGACGCGTGCGCCCTAGTTCTATTGTGCTACCTTAGCGACCTGAGAAAACATGTACAAGTTTACGTCAGCACAAAAATGCTGGTGAGTTTACAGGTTTTGTAATCACAGTACCAAGTTCAACCTGTCCATACTATAACAAATCGAAAACCCAAGTACGCTAGCTAGGCGTATGTTTTGTTACTACTACGATTGGAAAACCATTACTAACTCGCAAACCAGATGTCGTGTCCGAATAGTAAACCTGTTGTTCCTGTTTGAGACAATATGCACTCGCCCGGCCCTCCAAGCCGACGAGCGGGGTTGGTCACTCCCAATAGCGCTATTCACATTTCCCCGTTGTGCTAACCCGCACATTCATGGTTCCCCCCGGGACTTCCAAAGAACGTATAGTAAACCATAGAAACCCATAGTATGACAGTAGTTACCAAACATAAGTTTTAACACATGTTTTCTCCCCCGAAAAGTGAAACCAGTTAAAAGAGGGGCCGTAAACTCACCTTAGATTGCGTTACTTCGTAATACGAATAAACTCAGCAAGCTATGCTAGTCCCGTAAAGCGGCGACCTAACATACGACAGTTACAAGTACTTAGACTAATAACCCGCAGGTTAGTTAGTCCCTAGATGTCCAGACCATAACCAAGTTCGTTTGAAAACACCGTGACTGTTAAATTAACCCAAAGTACAAGACTCGACATCCCATTGGTGACCCGAGACTCCCCGTGTTATGCTTACACTCTCAAACATAAAATCATGCAATCACACTTAACATACGTTAATGTCTAACAAGTTACAGCACGTAGTTCAAGTATCACGTAAACAAGTCCGAACATATGTTACCAAGTTATTAGATATGTTACGGGGTTCCTAGCATGTTCCTAGGTGTCAAATCGGGTCTCGGAATGTCAAAATATACTTACAGCAGCAGTTCACGCGATTAGGAAAAGTCAACTAGCGATTATGAAAGTCAACAGGCATTTAGGAATGCTAATTGCCTATACTATAGGCAATTAAGTCATAAGACATGCATTTACTAGCAATTAGGTCATAAGACATGCATCTACTAGCAATTAGCTCATAAGACATGCATCTACTAGCAATTAGCTCATAAGACATGCATCTGCTAGCAATTAGGTCATAAGACATGCATCTACTAGCAATTAGCTCATAAGACATGCATCTACTAGCAATTAGCTCATAAGACATGCATCTGCTAGCAATTAGCTCATAAGACATGCATCTGCTAGCAATTAGCCCCCAATTGCATGAAACATAGGCGATTAGGGTGTCCATTCAGGCGATTAGCCTCCTAATCGCCTATAGTATAGGCGATTAGGGTTGCTACTCGCCTGCAACATGGCTGTTCTGGTTTTTCGCGCGTTTAACACTCTAAATCAATCCCAGAACGTGTGTAAACATCAAACATCATCCTAAAAACTATATCAAACATATTTCCATCAAAATCCTTCGTTTAACCTCGATCTATCAGCCCTGAATGCCATCATGTATCTTAAAGACAATACACATAACATGAGACATCACATTAGCATGCAAAACCGTAACCCTAATTAACAATAACTCAGATCTCATCATCATGCCATCATTATTAATCTGAAACTAACCTAATAACATGTTAATCATCCATCTTGAATCATAAAAACCCTAGCTTTTAATTGAAAACCCACATACATCATGCATGCTATTTAAAATCCAATTAACCATACTTATTAACGATTTTCAGAAAGCTTATTCGTTTTAAAACAGGTCTGGACCGTTAGGGATTTAATAAAAACGTTAGTAAAGATTGCATGGATGAAAATCACACCTTAGATTGTGAAAGATTGATGAAATAAGCTTGAAACCTTGTGTTTTGATCCAAAATCACGTTCCAGAGGTTGTGTATGTGTTGGGGCGGGTTATGGGACGACTAGGGTTGATATTATGAAGTTTAGGAGGTCAAGTATTGTATTTATAGTCGTTTTTAGTCGTCCAGCACGTTCCATGCGATTATGCAGCAGCTATACGCGATTAGCATTGCTAATCGCATGACATTGCATGCATTTAGGGGCTAATCGTCCCCTAGAGCATGCGATTAGCATGCTACTCGCCTCCCTTATAGGCGATTAGCCAACCCTAATCGCCTATAGGGGTTGGTTCCGTGTATTTTGCGCGTTAAACCCCGTTTTAACATATGTTAACACATTTTCACATACCGACAAGTCACATAATGATTGTAAACACATAACACTTGCAAACAAACATATTCACACTCGTTCACCAATTCCCGGGACTCGAGACTTGTATGTTCCCTATGCTCTGACGATTCTACGAATCGTCACTACTTGTACACTTGGTTAAGGACTGACATCTAATGAACCTCTAGACTAACATCCGATGATCCTCTATACTGAACTAACAGTTCCCGAACCATAACACGACTTAACTAACCCAGTTAAGTACAATATACGCGTGACTCGTTAAGGTAGACTTTCATCTAGACAACGTTGTTAACCAGAATTTGCCGGGTGTCACATCATCCCCACGTTAAAAGAATTTTCGTCCCGAAAATTGCACAGTACCCAAAAGGAATAACAAAAGAAACAGACAAAGGATAGAAACCAAGAGAGAGATTTACCCGAGTTGTCACATCATCCCCACGTTAAAAGGAATCTCGCCCCGAGATTCATTCAGCAGCAGTGGTAACATATCTCGATTCGAACGCTTCCTTAGGAAAGAGATGAGGATACTTAGACTTCATCTGATCCTCTCGTTCCCAAGTGTACTCTGGTCCCCGGTTCGAGTTCCAGCGAACCTTAACAATGCGAATCTTGCTATGACGTAGGCTACGAATCTTGTAATCGAGGATCTCAACAGGTTCCTCCACAATCCGAAGACGATCGTCAACCTTTATCTCTTCCAGTGGAACAATGAGAGACTCGTCAGCCAGGCACTTCTTTAAGTTGGACACATGGAAGACGTTATGTACGTTGCCGAGCTCCGTCGGTAAATCAAGACGATACGCCACCGGTCCAATCCGTTCCAGGATCGTAAATGGACCGACATACCGAGGGTTGAGTTTGCCACGCTTCCCAAAGCGTATGACGCCCTTCCACGGTGAAACTTTCAGAAGTACATTGTCATCAACTTGGAATTCCAATGGTTTGCGACGCTGATTGGCATAACTCTTTTGCCGATCCCGTGCCGCTGCCAACCGGTTACGAATCTGTACGATCTTTTCCGAAGTTTCGTACACTAGCTCAGGCCCAGTGAGTTGACTCTCACCCACCTCAGCCCAACAAAGAGGAGACCGGCATTTCCGCCCGTACAGTGCCTCGAACGGAGCTGCCTTGATGCTCGTGTGGTAACTGTTGTTGTAAGAGAATTCTACTAACGGTAAATGAGCTTCCCAACCTTTGCCAAAATCGATCACACATGCCCGCAGCATGTCTTCTAAGGTCTGAATCGTGCGTTCACTCTGACCGTCAGTCTGTGGGTGATAGGCTGTACTCATGTCTAGCTGGGTACCCAAAGCCTTGTGCAAAGATTTCCAGAAGTGAGAAGTAAAGTGGGAGTCACGATCTGAAATAATTGAAACCGGCACCCCGTGCTTAGAAACAACTTCCTTCAGATAAAGACGAGCCAAACGATCCATGGTGTCGGTCTCTTTAATAGCGAGAAAATGGGCTGATTTCGTCAATCGGTCAACAATCACCCATATCTTATCATTCCCGCTCGGTGACTTAGGAAGTTGCGTGACAAAATCCATTGTAATCCGTTCCCATTTCCACTCCGGGATTTCAGGTTGTTGCAAGAGACCCGACGGTTTCTGGTATTCCACCTTGACCTTAGCACAGGTCAAGCATTTGCTCACGTATGAGGCTATATCCGACCTCATGTTTGGCCACCAGTAAAGCACCTTCAGATCTTGGTACATCTTATCCGAACCAGGATG
Organism: Ambrosia x helenae; assembly: GCA_030844895.1. Lineage (NCBI taxonomy): Eukaryota > Viridiplantae > Streptophyta > Magnoliopsida > Asterales > Asteraceae > Ambrosia > Ambrosia x helenae. The sequence continues at coordinate 30,577,209 of CM061228.1, read as the reverse complement.
AATAGAATACCGGGACTTGTGAGCCTCATCTAGGGCAAGCTCCCGAAGTCCCCCGAATAAAGGAACCAATATGCGTTCTGCAAAGTAGTGCAGGCCATCAGGCCTTCGCTCGAGGTGCTTGTCGGCACCGTGCATAGTCTCAGCTTTAAGGTTTTCCTCCTTCAAAGCTTCTAACTGAGCAGAACGGAGTTGGTCAGGTAGAGAGGAATGAATGGTGAGTTGCAACGCCCGAACGCGACGAGGTTTAATTGATTCCTTCCTGCTCAAGGCGTCTGCTACCACATTCGCCTTGCCAGGATGGTAATTAATGGCGCAATCATAGTCATTCAGAAGTTCAATCCAATGACGCTGTCGTATGTTCAAATGTTGTTGGTCGAAAATATGTTGAAGACTCTTGTGATCGGTGTAGATGGTGCATTTGTTACCGTACAATTAATGTCTCCAAATTTTCAACGCGAATACCACTGCACCCAACTCCAAGTCATGGGTGGTGTAGTTCTTCTCGTGCACCTTGAGTTGACGAGAAGCATACGCAATCACTTTATCGCGTTGCATCAACACGCAACCGAGACCATGAATAGAAGCATCACAGTAAACAACAAAATCATCAGGGCCTTCAGGTAAGGACAAAATAGGGGCGGAACACAGTTTAGACTTCAGTTCTTGAAATGCCGACTCTTGTGGTTCATCCCAGTCGAATTTTCTATCCTTTTGAGTAAGAGTGGTGAGGGGTTGAGCGATCTTCGAAAACCCCATAATGAAACGACGATAGTAGCCCGCAAGGCCTAGAAATTGCCGCACCTCAGTTGGCGTCTTTGGTGCTCCCCATTCCTTGATCGCTTCGATCTTAGCTGGATCGACATGAATTCCTAGTTAATTAACCACATGTCCTAGGAACTGAACCTCGCGTAACCAAAAGTCACACTTCGGGAACTTAGCGTAAAGTTGTTCCCGTCGCAAAAGTTCCAAAACCAAACGCAGGTGTTCCTCGTGTTCGGTCTTGTTCTTGGAGTAAATCAGAATGTCATCAATAAACACAATGACGAACTTATCAAGATATGGTTTGCAAACGCGGTTCATCAAATCCATGAAAACCGCCGGTGCGTTCGTGAGACCGAAAGGCATGACCAAGAATTCGAAATGGCCATAACGTGTACGAAAGGCAGTCTTTGCAACGTCAGCTTCCCTTACGCGCAACTGGTGATAACCGGATCTCAAATCAATCTTAGAGTAGTAGCTAGAGCCCTGGAGTTGGTTGAATAGATCATCAATACGTGGAAGAGGATAACGGTTCTTGACGGTCAATTTGTTCAGTTCTCTGTAATCCACACACAATCGGAAACTTCCATCCTTCTTCTTAACGAACAGAATCGGGGCTCCCCAAGGGGAAGAACTTGGTCTGATGAAACCCTTGTCCAAGAGTTCCTGTAACTGACTAGACAATTCCTGCATCTCGGGAGGTGCAAGACGGTAGGGGGCCCGAGCAATAGGAGCAGCCCCTGGTACAAGATCAATGCCGAACTCAACTTGACGATGGGGAGGAAGACCAGATAAATCATCAGGAAATACATCAGGAAACTCGCGTACAACAGGAATATCGTCGATCTTCTTCTCATCGCTAGAGGAAACAGATAAAAGTGCCAAAACGGCCGAATAACCCTTTCGAAGACACTTAAGGGCTTTCATGCTAGAGATGATATTTAGCGGAACACCGCCCTTGATACCGTACACAGAAAGGAATTCTCCATCAGGGAGCGGAATCCGAATAATCTTGTCGTAACAAACGATCTCCGCGTGATACAAAGACAACCAATCCATGCCTACCACAACGTCAAAACTACCCAAAGGTACCGGCATAAGGTCGATGGGGAACGACAAACCCGACAACTCTAGTTGGCACTCCGAAGGATACAAGTAGCTTCAATCTTTTTACCGTCAGCCAACTCAATTATATATTTAGCCTCTAATGGTACGGGTACTACATCTAGCAGTCGACTAACTTCCACGGATATAAAACTCTTATCGGCACCAGAATCAAATAAAACACTAACAGAGCGATTATTGAGAAGGAACGTACCGGTAACTGTGTCAGGATCCTGTCTAGCCTCAGCGGCTCCAATGACGAAGGCACGTGCATTCCTGCCACCGCCCCCGTTGTTCCCGTTACCGTTGTTCCCGCCCGGCTTCAGTTTCGGGCAATCCTTCTTGTAATGACCAGTCTCTCCACAGTTGTAACATCCTTGTCTTCCCGTAGTTCCTTGAGTAGTAGGAGCCGAGTTAGTAGTTGGGGCCTGGGTCGATGGAAGTGTCGCCCGACAGTCTTTAGCAAAATGCCCAAATCGCTGACAGCGATGGCAACAATTACGGTCGCAGTCCCCCTGATGATGACGCCCACATTTGTTGCATTTAGGCAATTTCCCCGCATAACCACCCTGTTTGTTACCAGTAGAAGAAGAACCCCCGTTATCGAACCTCTTACACTGCTGTGCTGGCCCAGATCCTTTCCCCTCGTTTTCCCACTTACGCTTGTTATTCTCCGGGGCCTTGACAGTCGAACCCTTAGCAGGAAAAATACCCTCATTCACCTTCAAGTTGGTCATCCTATGAGCCGATCGGACCACCTCTGAGTATGTAGGATGATTTCCCGCAGCTACCAACCCTGCGATCTCTGGTACTAGCCCCGAAATATAGTGTTCGATCCTCCTGTACTCTGGCACATGCAGATCAGGACACAGCACTGCCAACTCATTACGTCTTACAGTATATTTTTTCGATCTCAGACCCAGTCATCTTGAGGTTCCACACCTCGTGCTCTAGCTTTTGCACCTCTTCCCTTGGACAGTACTCTCGCTTCAGCAGTTGCACGAAATTTTCCCAAGGCATAGCATACGCCTCCCCTATTCCCATATTCTGAGTGATGTTATTCCACCAGGTCAAAGCAACATCCTGGAATAAAGCAGCAGCATACTTGACTCGATCCTCTGGGAGACAGTTACACATCAGAAACACTGACTCCACCTTTTCCAACCACCTGAGTAAACTCACCGCACCCCAGTGCCAGAGAATTCCTGGGGCTTACAGTCCCGAAACATCTTGTAGGTACACATGGGTGGGGGTGGGTTAACAGGACCACCTGAAATGAAACGCATGAGAAACCACGAAGAATATAAACAAGGTTCACTAATGAGGCAAACGTGTATAAATCAACTTACCACCACCATTGTGCCCTAACTGGAAGGCAGCTTGCAGCAAGTTGTTCAGATCTTCCTGTGATAGGTTTACACCTCCACGACCACCAGCACCACCGCGACCACCACCATGTCCACCATTGCGACCACCTCCACGTCCTCCTTGTACTCCAGACATGATCTGACAGAAGAAACGAGAAAATTTAGTTTCGCAGCTAATGGTAACCACTAGCATTTACAAGATCAAAGCTAGATCCAACTCAGGACTATCCATTCAAACCCAGAGCTCACTAGGGCTTTCATGCATTTCGGTTTATGATTTTGTGTGCACCCAAAATGATAAACCGCTCTACATGGTCCTCCAAGTGTTTCTCTTAGTTCGAAGTTCAAATCACCGAACATAGACTCTTAGCTATACACTGCAATACTACAGTAGTTTATGACAAGTGTTTCTATTGGAGTATGGAAGGGAGATGTCCGAGCCTTGGACAAATCTCAAGAGTACACGATTTACCCCAATATACCGCACTGCCTAGAAAGCAAGTAACCCAACTTAGGATGGAACGGATGATGTAACATAGAAAGGTCAGATGATTTAGAGACACCCCGACAGCCCATACGTAATCCATCCAAATGTTTAGTACTATGTGATCGTCTAGTGTGTGCGACTCGGCTATAGACTAGACTCTACATGCAGTCCTAGTTCACTATAACCATTGGCTCTGATACCAATCTGTCACACCCTCAAAATCCACTTGCGGAGTTTTACCGCGAGGCGCATGACAAACCAGGATCCAAACCAACGATCACAATAAACAAGTCTAAATGAGCATATGCAATTTCAAAAACATAGTTTAAAAAAAATCCCAAATACAGCGGAAGCTTATTCAAAACATAATCCAAAATAAACCAAGTGTTCAACGTTTGAAAACCATGCAATCCTAACTAGACGCCGTGCAGACGCGTGCGCCCTAGTTCCATTGTGCTACCTTAGAGACCCGAGAAAACATGTAAAAGTTTACGTCAGCACAAAAATGCTGGTGAGTTTACAGGTTTTGTAATCACAGTACCAAGTTCAACCTGTCCATACTATAACAAATCGAAAACCCAAGTACGCTAGCTAGGCGTATGTTTTGTTACTACTACGATTGGAAAACCATTACTAACTCGCAAACCAGATGTCGTGCCCGAATAGTAAACCTGTTGTTCCTGTTTGAGACAATATGCACTCGCCCGGCCCTCCAAGCCGACGAGCGGGGTTGGTCACTCCCGATAGCGCTATTCACATTTCCCCGTTGTGCTAACCCGCACATTCATGGTCCCCCCGGGACTTCCAAAGAACGTATAGTAAACCATAGAAACCCATAGTATGACAGTAGTTACCAAACATAAGTTTTAACACATGTTTTCTCCCCGAAAAGTGAAACCAGTTAAAAGAGGGGCCGTAAACTCACCTTAGATTGCGTTACTTCGTAATACGAATAAACTCAGCAAGCTATGCTAGTCCCGTAAAGCGGCGACCTAACATACGACAGTTACAAGTACTTAGACTAATAACCCGCAGGTTAGTTAGTCCCTAGATGTCCAGACCATAACCAAGTTCGTTTGAAAACACCGTGACTGTTAAATTAACCCAAAGTACAAGACTCGACATCCCATTGGTGACCCGAGACTCCCCGTGTTATGCTTACACTCTCAAACATAAAATCATGCAATCACACTTAACATACGTTAATGTCTAACAAGTTACAGCACGTAGTTCAAGTATCACGTAAACAAGTCCGAACATATGTTACCAAGTTATTAGATATGTTACGGGGTTCCTAGTGTAACATTTCACGTTAAATATTTGTACGATACGGATTAAAACGACAAGCCTTATTATTTTGGTGATATTTTTGAATCCCTAATACAATAATAATTATTCATACATGTATATATATATATATATAGGTTTATAATAATAATAATTATAAATGATAATATTAATCTTAATACAAAATTTGTTGAATTGCTTAACCCAACCCATGAAGCAGCCCACCTGACCCAGCAGTTGTTTTACCCGGCCCAGCCAAGGCCCAACTGCCCTCTCCTCTTCTATTCTGTTTAAAAAAAAAAAAAAAAAAATATGCTGCTCGCGGGTTTCGAACCGGAGGCAAACACCCAGCACACACACGTTTCAACCACTGCTCCACGTTACCAAATTGTGATTAGATTAGGAACCTCATATATTTAACCCTTTGTTTTCGATGTGGACCTGCTCCTTCTTCCTGGTCGCGCGTGACAGCAGACCCAAAAGGAAACTTTCCTTTTCTTTAAGCTCGTGAATTGCAATCTTTGACCTTTGAAGCATAATTACCGGCCTATCACAACCAATTTCACAATCAATTGGTCTTCAATTATTACCAATTTTGATCTATTGACGCGTTTTGACATTTAAGATTTGGTCAACTTTCCAATCGAACGAATTACGCCTTGGCTATATAAATTAAACCTACATACTTGATCTAAATAAGCCGAAAACACTTCACACAATCCTAATTTTCTCTCTAACGCACGATGAAACTCGCAATTTGATTCCTGTTGACTTTTCGGGTTGACCGAGTGTTCATCGCGATTACAAACCTGTAAGTACCTTTCTGTTGTTGGGTTTTGTTCATCAGACATCTACAAACAATAGCCCCATCATATCAGGGGCTAATACTTGTTGAATTTGATTATTGAAATAGCTAGGGTTCGTCATATACGAATTGGGGATGAGGTCTCAACTGCCGTAAATATTTAATTATTTTGAAACCGTTATTCAACACAAACTGACCATCAGCTCAGTTGGTTTCCCCTTGGATGGGTAGGGCTTTGAACCGGCCCAGGGCCTTGGTTCGAGTCCCACAAAAACCATTTTTATTTTATAAAAGATAGAATTAGTTTTAAAATCCAAAAACCGGTACCACCCAGACTCGAACCCGCGACCTCTCATTTTCCTAAGCCTTATAATCACAAGCCCAGACCAATTGGTCTGGACCCTGAGAACATATACAACTCGGTTTGAGTTTTATTTAAACATTATCTAGTATTAGATAATATATTTTGGATAATTCTTTTATTTAATCAAGTTTATAAGATAAGTCTTTTTATTTAACAAAACGATTTCTATAAATCCTACAAAAATTATTTTGTATTAATCTGATGGAGAAGTTCAACTTCCAATTTTTTAGTTTTCAAAAATTTATTTATTTAATATATATAAATAAATCAAGTTTATTCTATTTTATTTATAAAAATCTATAAAAATATCAAAACGATCTTATTAATTTCCACAAAAATTATTTTAAGTTTTTATAACATTAAGTTTTTCAGAAATGATTTTTATTTCTGAAAAATCATTTATTTAATATTTTTAATCAATTTTTGTTAGTTTTAATCATAATTAAATCATAATAAATCCAATTTTTATTATTTTTGCACCAAAATTTTATACAAATTATTTTTAATCATTTAGAACAGAAATATGAATTTTAAACTTATAATTCTTTAATTTTAGTATTTTTGAATATTAAAGTTAAAATTTGACAAATTGTAATAAATAGATTTAATAATCTATTTTAAAGGAAATAATTTTATAAAAATTATTTTTATACTTTAAACACATTCTTGTAGCCATCCTAGATTTAACATTTATAAAAAGATTTTTAGTTATTTATTTACTAAATTTCTCTCAATCGGCGAATATTTTTAATATTAATCAAACGAGCAATTATCCCCAATTCGAAGCCCTAGAAACTTATACATTTGTAGACTTGATAGACTTAGACATATTTATTACCTCATTTTAGGGTGATACTTGATACATTTGGTCAACACATTTCTCAACAGATATAACATTTTACCAAGGTGAGTTTACATAGCCCCTTTTACTCTATTTTCACTATTTTTGGGGTGAAACATGTTTATAACATCATCATTGCAATTCAATCATCAATGTGTCTATGTGTTTTCTATGTTGCATTATGTCTTGAGCATGATTAGAGTAAGCACCATTCTAGCATAATCATTAACATTGATCAGCCGGCGGTATACATTGATAGATCTATTGGACTGACAATCCCACCCGGATACGTGCCTCCTACAAAGGTTACGTGGGTGTTTGTTATCGTATAACATATTGGACCATGAGCGTATGGTAGGTATCATTTTATAACAGTCATCAGGGTTGATTATGCACTCGATTTATTTCTAGTATGTTCACACATATGGACTAGATTGACATGACACATGAATTGCACAACATTTTATTCAATCATCAAAAACCTATGTAATTCTCACCAACTTTTGTTGACCCAAAACATTTTCAACTTAACATGTTTCAGGATTCTATTTGCTTGAAGATTTGTATTGATGCTTGAAGATATGTGTATAGTTTCAATCAATTTGATGTACAAATTCTAGAACATTTGTATGTAAGTTATTTAAATCATTTATGAAACTTATTATTCACCATGAGCTACTGAACAATCATCAATACGTGACATCCCGATGTTTCCGCCATCGGTTGGGGTGTTACAGATTGGTATCAGAGCCATGGTTATAGGGAATTAGGTTATTAGAAAAATAATCTAGTCTATAACCATAGGATATAACCAGTACTTGCTTCTTTTACTTGCTATTCTCTATCTTCCTCCTACTTCTTATCCCTACTTTCATTCCTACAAGAAGGTTGCTCTCCATCAGTGGATCTACTCTTAGACTAATAGGACAAAATTCTCAGGTTTAACCTGAACCCCCTTGAGATCTCGTCGAAGTTCTAGATCTTAATAACGAACACGTGCAATCTGGAAGGGTGAACGCCTGTATTCTGAGTCTTCTGTCTAGGCTGGCATTGCGCATATATCCCAATCAGACGAGGGACCCGGATGCCTACCTGGGAATTCTCGGGATGAGTGTTCACTTATAGGCTAAAGCATGTCTTCATATGTTATTAGAATCTGGAGTCTTTGATAAGTCAACGTTTTCGTTTATTCGTTTTAATTAAAGAATAAATGATTACATTCCTTATATCACCTCATTCATGCCATATTAAACCTTCATTGTGTCCCTTACGGATCATGTCTCCACATCGTAGCACTCGCAATAACAGTGGTGAAAACCAAGAGGAAAGTAACAACAACCACAACAACAACAAAAACAACAAAGGTGTTGATGCCCGACTGGCTGCAATTATCTACAACCTTGCTCAGGTTACTAATCCTAATCGTCCTGGTAATTTCAACTATGGTCAATGCTATGAATGTGGAAACCCAAATCACTACCGTAACCGATGCCCTAAACTAAACCGAGATCAAGACCCTCCAGCTACTTAACAGCAGATCCCACCATTTGAATGTTGTTTGCTTTTAATTCTATGTAATGACACCTTTTGATTCAAATAATAAATCCAAGTATTATCATAACATTTGTGTGCATGCTTGTTTGAATGTGAACTAATTACTATGTCTATAATCATACGTGCTTACCTGTACAATAATTAGTTAACTACCAAACAACCAGCTTAACTATTGGTAGAGGTCATCATGTCATTCCAACAGTCGGGAGAGGCCCTACCACCTGAACGACTGGCGGGGACTATCAGGCCTGCTTAACAATCGGTAAAGTCATAAAAGGACACGAAACCCTAATGTAAGGTAAATTGGTAATTACGGTCCGGAACGTAATCATGAATTTACAGGTACGTTAAGGTAGTGTGAAATTTTATCAAGGTTTTCGGTAGTTGGCCAATTGTAACCCTAGTTTTCCCTTAACTTCGGGACGAAGTTCCTAAAAGTAGGGGAGACTGTAACATTTCACGTTAAATATTTGTACGATACGGATTAAAACGACAAGCCTTATTATTTTGGTGATATTTTTGAATCCCTAATACAATAATAATTATTCATACATGTATATATATATATATATATAGGTTTATAATAATAATAATTATAAATGATAATATTAATCTTAATACAAAATTTGTTGAATTGCTTAACCCAACCCATGAAGCAGCCCACCTGACCCAGCAGTTGTTTTACCCGGCCCAGCCAAGGCCCAACTGCCCTCTCCTCTTCTATTCTGTTTAAAAAAAAAAAAAAAAATATGCTGCTCGCGGGTTTCGAACCGGAGGCAAACACCCAGCACACACACGTTTCAACCACTGCTCCACGTTACCAAATTGTGATTAGATTAGGAACCTCATATATTTAACCTTTGTTTTCGATGTGGACCTGCTCCTTCTTCCTGGTCGCGCGTGACAGCAGACCCAAAAGGAAACTTTCCTTTTCTTTAAGCTCGTGAATTGCAATCTTTGACCTTTGAAGCATAATTACCGGCCTATCACAACCAATTTCACAATCAATTGGTCTTCAATTATTACCAATTTTGATCTATTGACGCGTTTTGACATTTAAGATTTGGTCAACTTTCCAATCGAACGAATTACGCCTTGGCTATATAAATTAAACCTACATACTTGATCTAAATAAGCCGAAAACACTTCACACAATCCTAATTTTCTCTCTAACGCACGATGAAACTCGCAATTTGATTCCTGTTGACTTTTCGGGTTGACCGAGTGTTCATCGCGATTACAAACCTGTAAGTACCTTTCTGTTGTTGGGTTTTGTTCATCAGACATCTACAAACAATAGCCCCATCATATCAGGGGCTAATACTTGTTGAATTTGATTATTGAAATAGCTAGGGTTCGTCATATACGAATTGGGGATGAGGTCTCAACTGCCGTAAATATTTAATTATTTTGAAACCGTTATTCAACACAAACTGACCATCAGCTCAGTTGGTTTCCCCTTGGATGGGTAGGGCTTTGAACCGGCCCAGGGCCTTGGTTCGAGTCCCACAAAAACCATTTTTATTTTATAAAAGATAGAATTAGTTTTAAAATCCAAAAACCGGTACCACCCAGACTCGAACCCGCGACCTCTCATTTTCCTAAGCCTTATAATCACAAGCCCAGACCAATTGGTCTGGACCCTGAGAACATATACAACTCGGTTTGAGTTTTATTTAAACATTATCTAGTATTAGATAATATATTTTGGATAATTCTTTTATTTAATCAAGTTTATAAGATAAGTCTTTTTATTTAACAAAACGATTTCTATAAATCCTACAAAAATTATTTTGTATTAATCTGATGGAGAAGTTCAACTTCCAATTTTTTAGTTTTCAAAAATTTATTTATTTAATATATATAAATAAATCAAGTTTATTCTATTTTATTTATAAAAATCTATAAAAATATCAAAACGATCTTATTAATTTCCACAAAAATTATTTTAAGTTTTTATAACATTAAGTTTTTCAGAAATGATTTTTATTTCTGAAAAATCATTTATTTAATATTTTTAATCAATTTTTGTTAGTTTTAATCATAATTAAATCATAATAAATCCAATTTTTATTATTTTTGCACCAAAATTTTATACAAATTATTTTTAATCATTTAGAACAGAAATATGAATTTTAAACTTATAATTCTTTAATTTTAGTATTTTTGAATATTAAAGTTAAAATTTGACAAATTGTAATAAATAGATTTAATAATCTATTTTAAAGGAAATAATTTTATAAAAATTATTTTTATACTTTAAACACATTCTTGTAGCCATCCTAGATTTAACATTTATAAAAAGATTTTTAGTTATTTATTTACTAAATTTCTCTCAATCGGCGAATATTTTTAATATTAATCAAACGAGCAATTATCCCCAATTCGAAGCCCTAGAAACTTATACATTTGTAGACTTGATAGACTTAGACATATTTATTACCTCATTTTAGGGTGATACTTGATACATTTGGTCAACACATTTCTCAACAGATATAACATTTTACCAAGGTGAGTTTACATAGCCCCTTTTACTCTATTTTCACTATTTTTGGGGTGAAACATGTTTATAACATCATCATTGCAATTCAATCATCAATGTGTCTATGTGTTTTCTATGTTGCATTATGTCTTGAGCATGATTAGAGTAAGCACCATTCTAGCATAATCATTAACATTGATCAGCCGGCGGTATACATTGATAGATCTATTGGACTGACAATCCCACCCGGATACGTGCCTCCTACAAAGGTTACGTGGGTGTTTGTTATCGTATAACATATTGGACCATGAGCGTATGGTAGGTATCATTTTATAACAGTCATCAGGGTTGATTATGCACTCGATTTATTTCTAGTATGTTCACACATATGGACTAGATTGACATGACACATGAATTGCACAACATTTTATTCAATCATCAAAAACCTATGTAATTCTCACCAACTTTTGTTGACCCAAAACATTTTCAACTTAACATGTTTCAGGATTCTATTTGCTTGAAGATTTGTATTGATGCTTGAAGATATGTGTATAGTTTCAATCAATTTGATGTACAAATTCTAGAACATTTGTATGTAAGTTATTTAAATCATTTATGAAACTTATTATTCACCATGAGCTACTGAACAATCATCAATACGTGACATCCCGATGTTTCCGCCATCGGTTGGGGTGTTACACCTAGCATGTTCCTAGGTGTCAAATCGGGTCTCGGAATGTCAAAATATACTTACAGCAGCAGTTCACGCGATTAGGAAAAGTCAACTAGCGATTATGAAAGTCAACAGGCATTTAGGAATGCTAATTGCCTATACTATAGGCAATTAAGTCATAAGACATGCATTTACTAGCAATTAGGTCATAAGACATGCATCTACTAGCAATTAGCTCATAAGACATGCATCTACTAGCAATTAGCTCATAAGACATGCATCTGCTAGCAATTAGGTCATAAGACATGCATCTACTAGCAATTAGCTCATAAGACATGCATCTACTAGCAATTAGCTCATAAGACATGCATCTGCTAGCAATTAGCTCATAAGACATGCATCTGCTAGCAATTAGCCCCCAATTGCATGAAACATAGGCGATTAGGGTGTCCATTCAGGCGATTAGCCTCCTAATCGCCTATAGTATAGGCGATTAGGGTTGCTACTCGCCTGCAACATGGCTGTTCGGTTTTTCGCGCGTTTAACACTCCAAATCAATCCCAGAACGTGTGTAAACATCAAATATCATCCTAACAACTATATCAAACATATTTCCATGAAAATCCTTCGTTTAACCTCGATCTATCAACCCTGAATGCCATCATGTATCTTAAAGACAATACACATAACATGAAACATCACATTAGCATGCAAAACCGTAACCCTAATTAACAATAACTCAGATCTCATCATCATGCCATCATTATTAATCTGAAACTAACCTAATAACATGTTAATCATCCATCTTGAATCATAAAAACCCTAGCTTTTAATTGAAAACCCACATACATCATGCATGCTATTTAAAATCCAATTAACCATACTTATTAACGATTTTCAGAAAGCTTATTCGTTTTAAAACAGGTCTGGACCGTTAGGGATTTAATAAAAACGTTAGTAAAGATTGCATGGATGAAAATCACACCTTAGATTGTGATAGATTGATGAAATAAGCTTGAAACCTTGTGTTTTGATCCAAAATCACGTTCCAGATGTTGTGTATGTGTTGGGGCGGGTTATGGGACGACTAGGGTTGATATTATGAAGTTTAGGAGGTCAAGTATTGTATTTATAGTCGTTTTTAGTCGTCCAGCACGTTCCATGCGATTATGCAGCAGCTATACGCGATTAGCATTGCTAATCGCATGACATTGCATGCATTTAGGGGCTAATCGCCCCCTAGAGCATGCGATTAGCATGCTACTCGCCTCCCTTATAGGCGATTAGCCAACCCTAATCGCCTATAGGGGTTGGTTCCGTGTATTTTGCGCGTTAAACCCCGTTTTAACATATGTTAACACATTTTCACATACCGACAAGTCACATAATGATTGTAAACACATAACACTTGCAAACAAACATATTCACACTCGTTCACCAATTCCCGGGACTCGAGACTTGTATGTTCCCTATGCTCTGACGATTCTACGAATCGTCACTACTTGTACACTTGGTTAAGGACTGACATCTAATGAACCTCTAGACTAACATCCGATGATCCTCTATACTGAACTAACAGTTCCCGAACCATAACACGACTTAACTAACCCAGTTAAGTACACTATACGCGTGACTCGTTAAGGTAGACTTTCATCTAGACAACGTTGTTAACCAGAATTTGCCGGGTGTCACAATATAATTGTCCATCCTGAAACTAACCTAAGCCATCCCGAGCATAGTTGTCATATTTTTACTTCTTTAACATCTTGATACACCATTTTCAAAATTTAATTGATTCCTTAACATATTTTCACACATTTAGCACTTTACCTCACTTTAACTAATTTGGAATACAAAGTTATTTTTACTAGATAATTTTTGACGAAAACAATTTGGCGCCCACCGTGAGGCAAGTGGTGCTATTTTAACAAAAAAAAAATTGTTAAAACTTTCTCTCATTTAATTCTCTTTTACAAAATTTGACAACTATGGCTTTTTCACAAAAATCTGTTTCAACATCCATGCCATCTACAACCTCTGCCAGAAATACTGCCTTACCACCTCCACCTGCACTTCCAAGAAGTTCCACTTCCCAAATCCCACCTAGACCATCTGGATCTACTCCTCCTGTTTTTATATCGAATGATGAAATACTTTCTATGTTTGCACTGATGAAAGATTCGATACATCAACAACAAGACACAAACCGGATGTTGATGAGAGAAATACAATCTCTTAAATCATCCTCAAGAAGGCCAAGTGAAGACTTGGGGACACCATTACAGCCCATGGCGTTAGATTTTAATTCTAGCATCTCTGGAGGGGTACATCAAGGAGATTTTATTCCCATGAGTACTGGGTTCTCTGCTCCAGAAACAACTACTACTCCCAGGATGGTGACTACCAGGGATACAGGATATGCACCTGTGCCATCCCAAGGATATAACACCAACGGTAACAATTTAAGTTTTAGTACTTTTACTGCTAATGAGGTTGCTTCTTTGCAGGATACAGGAATAAGTCCTCAGCTAGCAAGGGAGCTTCAAAAGATCAAGGATATGGTATCGAGTGTGCCAGGGATAGTACAACCCATCCTTGAAGTATCCTCAGCATGCCATAGGGTGTCAAGATTTGCACCTCCCATATGTGATGCAGAGATTCCAAAACGGTTTCAAACTCACTACAACAAAAAGGGCTTTTAAGGAACTTTTGTGTGGGACGCTTGTAAAATAGGGTCCTAAAAGCTATTCAATAGGACGAATGAACTTTTGGGGTCCTTTTATAATATACGCTACTAAACCGGTGTCCTAAAAAGCTATTTAATAGGATTGATGTTTCTTTGGGGTGGTATTATCATGTAACTTAATAAGACACTTAAAATGTAGATCCTAATAAAGTAATTTACAAGACATTAAATTGTTAGTGTCCCAATATGTGGTAATGTAATAGGACACTTGATAACTGGGGGTCCTATTATAACATAACTTAATACGACACTTTGTAGTTAAGTCATAAATGTTCAATGTTGTAGGACCCTTTCTAGTCGAAGTCATATTAGAACATAACTTAATAGATAACTTGACACATGAGTCTTATAACTTTAACCTTTACGGTACGCCTATTCATTGTGGTGTTATTATAATACACCGTAATAGGACACATGATATTTGAGTCATAAGACATTACTTTTATAGGACCCTTATTTGCTAGAGTTTTTTTTATAACATAACTTAGTAGGACACTTAACATCTGGGTTTTATAATTTTAACCTTTATAGAACACATAATCATAGTGGTATTATTATAATACACTCTAATAGGACACGTGATATTTGAGTCATAATAAAAAAATCATGTAGCAAAATAACCCACAAATTTCTTGTTAGTTTCGGATCAAATCGTATTTTCGGCTTGTATCGGAAATTCACAACCCTACCTATACGTCAAAATAACTTTATTTAATATATTGCTTTATATTTTCTGTATTTTTTTTATCATAGAATTTGTATCAAAATAATTTATATGTTTTTTTTTCATTACCACTTCTTCCCTCTGATTATTTCAAAAGTTTGGTTGAACTTTTCACTAATATTTTAGTCAAACGTTCAGCATACTAAATTATTTAAGATTTCAAATATGTAATAATGATGCACAAACGTATTGATTATTTATTTATTTTATAATTATTTTGAAAGTTATTTATGAAACAAAAAGAATAATATTTGAACAAGCATGTGTTTGAGCGGCTTAAACCGCCCACAATCTCTTTTATTTTCTAAACGCTCAAAAATATTTGCCAAAAAATTTTATGCTTTATTTTGAGCGGCTTTACGCCCAAATTACTTAGAAAACCTGCCAATTCAAAAATTTGGAGCCCGCCCAAAGTCCAACCTGTTCCGCCCAAGGTAAACCCCTCTCTTCAAAATCCACTCTGAATATTGACTCTCAAAAACAACCAGACGACCCTCAAATGGCCTAACCACCTATCTGATCGATTGAAACACTCTAATCTGATCGATTGAACCTACTAATCACCGCACATACTACTGTGGCATAGCCACTGTCTCACCTAACCACCGTCGCACCGAACAACTGTCCTATCTTACGTTGTAAGAACCCTAGTTCTTTCTTCTTAAATCTTTAATTTTATTGCAAAATTTTTATTGAAGTTAATTATTATGTCACACATTTAGGTTGTTGGAGCTTATTTTGAAGAGATTTATGATGTCTGAGGAGTTTTGTAGATTATGTTATCCGTCTCTTATTTATATTATTATACATGAGTTTGACGGTAATACGATAGTGTAATTTTATGATTTTATCAAGCTGATTTTTTATTTGATTGTTTTATTGTTTGAATATGATTCAACCAACAAATTTGGAAGAAAGGCAGTTGGTTTCTTGACGTAAAAACAAGGTTTGTTTCTCTTCTCATCTCGTCTTTTTATATCTTCTTTTATTTGCCTACAAGTTGTTTGATGAAATGCCAATATGAGTTTTATAAAGCAGAAATCATATAAATAGTGCTCAAAGAAATAGCGGTTTGCTAAGCAAAGGAGTGTGGATAAAGATTTCGCACAATGAGAACTAGTTAGACAAATTATCATGGGCACCTGGTAAAACATTCTCTAATGAACTTGAGAACTTCTGACCTCAATTTTAAAAATACGTAAATCAATGTTTTGATCTATTGGGTTTATATTTTTTCCAGGGAAGAGGCAGTTTTGTGCTTTGAGACGCCTCTATGTTGAAATCATTGATTCAAAGCCGACCGGTAACAAATTTTAGACTTTCATTTTCTTCAAGTTTATACGTAATATGTATAATGTTATTATAGCTTAGGTTTTCAATAGAGATCTACTCATATATAAATATGTATAATGTTATTATAGCTTAGGTTTTCAATAGAGATCTACTCATATATAAACTTGGTACGTTTTGTGTATGGAGTTAAAACTTGTTTTTTTTTTTTTTTTTTTTTTGGCACAAGGGTAAATTACATAAGGATGTTAGGTAGGCGGGCTACAAGTTGCGCCGCCACCCCTTTTTGAATAGAAAATCCTAATATGCTAAAAACAAAACCCCGCCATTGGGGGTGGAAAAGTTGTTGTGCACTACTCGCTGAACCCGAGCCAAAAACTATACCGCCTCCAGTGCCAAGGAACCGAATGTGTCAAAGACCAAGAGAACAAAAACATACTGATTATCCTCGCATGCTTTCGAAACTATATAGGAAACTAATTTGCTAAGGGCCTGTGCAAGAGTAAAAACTTACTTTTAGATCATTAGTTATTTTGGATCGTTAGCATGAACTAGTCTACTAGATCATATCTATGTTTTATCTTTAGAAGTAAATATTTTTATGAGTTGGTGCATCAATTGCATGGCCTTCTCTTTTCATCTTGGTATGTATTTGTTAAACTTGTGATACGAATTTTTTTAATAATTTGAAACTTAATGTTTATACATGGATGGTTTATTTGTAGATAGTATGGATGGTTTATTTGTTATACTTGTTATACGAATAATTTTAATAATCTGGAACTTAATACTTATACATGGATGGTTTATTTGTAAGTAGTCCATGAGGATGAAGGACACATGATGACTCAGGATTTTTATGCCGGTTGTTTCTTCATTGCTTTTAATTTATTTGTTAAATGTTACAAAACTTTCTGTTGGATAATGCTTTAACTTATTTATGTTTAGTGTTTTGTTATGAATATACTCATTTGAAATATAATAAAGTTTTATTTTTTTAATTAGTTGATGTTAAATATACAATAACTATTAGGAGATGGTCTTTTATTGTATAATAAAAACCATTATTTGTATGTCCATTACCATATTGTAAAATGGTGTGTGTGGATGTTTTAAAAAATGTTGGATCATATGACTTGGTATCTTGGTTTTAAAAAGCGCTAGGCGCACAAAAGCGACGAGGTCTAAGCGCATCGCGCGAAGCGCAAAGCGCAAAAAGCATGGGATTTTCGTACCCGAAGCGCACACTAATTATATAAATTTTTTTATATATCCCATATATATTCCCTAAGTTTTTAGCTTCATTTACCCAAAATATACCTATAAATAAGGTTTTTATGTGATTTTACCTATGTGTACAAGCCAAAAACACTAAGGTACAACATTTTTATGCATAAAAAATGCCCAGAATACGTGAGGCGCGCGCCTTAGGCAGAAAAGCGCCTGAAATTTGACAAAAAAGCGCCTGAGGCGCGCGCCATTGGGAAAAAGGATAGGCGCAAAGCCCTGAGGCGCCCTAGGCTGCGCCTTGATGCGCCTTGCGCCTAGGCGCGCCTCAGGCGCGCTTTTTAAAACCCAGCTTGGTAGGACGTTGAAATTTTGTCCTATTAAACTTGTTAAAACATTGTAAAAGTGCTTGAATATACTTTTCTTAGGACGATATATGGGTTGTTTATAGACATATTACACGACTATAAATTGGTTTCATAATCTTTGGGATATTAGAACCCTTTTTTGGTACTAAATTACTTATAATGTTATATCATAAGGGTCCTATAAATGAATTTCTAAGGACGCTTGTATGTGTTTTAAAAGATTAAAACTAGTTAAGTACATGTTAGAACATTGTAAAAGTGTCCTAATATATTTTTATTAGGAGTTTTTTGGATTGTTCATTATGTGACCATAAAATTGGTTTCATAATCTTATTTGTGATATTAGGACGCTTTTTAAGTTTTGAGATTTATTACGACCCCTTTACATGAAACGCTTTTATCGTTGGTCCTATTAACTAAAAGGTCCTATAAAATAGCATATTAGGACGCTTTTAGGTGTACTAAAAACACATTTTTGTTGTAGTGACTCCAAGCATGAAGCTCTATGATGGATCTACAGATCCTGAGGAGCATGTGGCTCAATATAGGGAGAGGATGGAAATAAATCCAATCCCTGCCAATCTGAAAGAAGCATGTTTATGCAAGGGATTTGGCTCAACTCTCACGGTCCAGCCTTGAAATGGCTCCTAAGTGTTCCACCCTATTCTATTACTTCTTTTGCACATTTGATTAACATGTTCAATAATCAGTTTTCTTGTAGTCAAACGTTCGAACGTTTGACAAGTGATCTATACAAGGTGACTCAACCACAAGGAGAATCACTAAGGGAATACATTACTAGGTTTGGAAAGGAAGCACTTGACATCCCAAACCTGGATGTCACAACGGCAGTACAGGCGTTCAAGATGGGGCTGCAAAGAGATTCACCATTCTATCAAGAATTGGTGATGAATCCATGCAGGAACTTGGATGAAGTCAGGAACAGAGATCTAAGATTCATCCGACTTGAGGATGATAAGAAATTCAAGAGAGGATAGAATCATCCTCAAGATATAACCATCCCAATCGAAAGTCCACTCCCACATACGAACCATATAAGCATAAACCGTATGCTAGGCCTGATAATAAGAAGGTCATTGTGATAATAAGAAGGTCAATGTGGTAAAGGTCACCTTAAAGAACTCCTGGGCAAAATGAAATCAAGAGCTCAGGATGACAGCAACATCCTAGAAAGAGCAACATCCCCACCTAAGGATGCTGGTATTATTAACTTCATTTCAGGTGGATCAGACATTTGTGGAACTTCATACTCAGCTGCCAAAAGACATGCGAGGAAACAAAGTCTGAAAAAGGAGAAAGACCAACGAAGACGACCATCCTGACTACCTATAAAGTGATCAGCTTCGAGGAAGAGAACCGAGAAAACATTCTTGATCCTCATCATGATGGTTTGGTTATTACCTTGTATATTGCTAACCATTTTGTTCGCAGGATTCTTGTAGATGGAGGATGTTCAGTGAACATCATCCAGCTTGAAGCTTTGAAAAGGATGAATATTCTAGAATCTGAAATAGTTTCCAGATCATTATTCCTAGTGGGCTTCAGTGGAGAAACTAAGAGCACAGTGGGAGACATAAAGCTACCAGTATATGTGGAAGGGCTGAACTCTATCCAGAGATTCTGTGTGATAGATTCCCTGTCTTGCTACAATGTCATCCTGGGGAGGCCTTGGATACATGACATGAAGGCAGTCCCTTCAACATATCACCAATGTATAAAGTTACCCACACCTTGGGGAGTCATCAAAGTAAATAGTGACCAACAAGAAGCCAAGGACTGTTATACAACATCAATGAAGGCATTATCACGACAAGCATAGCAACTACAGAAGGATGCACAGTGCCATCCTCAAGATGTCAAGGCACATCCTGAGCAGGATGTAAAGGCTGTTTGCCTTGACAACAATAACAAGGATATCACTGTGCAAATTGGTAAGAATATTGTAACACCCCAACCGATGGCGGAAACATCGGGATGTCACGTATTGATGATTGTTCAGTAGCTCGTGGTGAATAATAAATTTCATTAAATAATTTAAGTAAGTTACATACAATTGTTGTAAGAATTTGTACATCAAATTGAATAAAACTATGCAAACATCTTCAAGCATCAATTCAAATCTTCAAGCAAGTAGAACCTGAAACATGTTAAGTTGAAAATATTTTGGGTCAACAAAAGTTGGTGAGATTTACATAGGTTTAGATATTCGAATAAAAATTGTTGTGCAATTCATGTGTCACGGCAATCTAGTCCATATGTGAAAACATACTAGAAGTAAATCGTGTGCATAATCAACCATTGTGACTATTGTATTGTGGTACATCCCATACGCTCATGGTTCACTTGTTTAAATTGCAGTAACAAACACCCACGCAACCTTTATAGGAGGCACGTATCCGGGTGGGATTGTCAGTCCAATAGATCTATCAATGTATACCGTTTGGCTGATGAATGTTTATGCTAGAATTGTGCTTACCCTAGTCATGTTCAAGACATAATGCAACATAGAAATACACATAGACACATTGACGATTGAATTGCATAAATGATGTTGTAACATGTTTCACCCCAAAAATGGTGATAAATAGAAAAGGGGCTTTGTAAAACTCACCTTAGCAAATTGTTATATCTGTTGAAAAATTGAATAATGGTGTTGCCCAAATGTATCAAGTATCACCCTATAATAAGGTAATAAATATGTCTAAGTCTATCAAGTCTACAAATGTATAAGTCTCTAGGGCTTCGAATTTGGGGATAAATGCTCGTTTAATTAAAAAATGTTTGATAATTGAGAGAATATTAGTAAATAAATAACCAAAAATCTTTTTATGAATTTTAAATCTAAGATGGTCAAAAGAATGTTTTTAAAGTATAAAAATAATTTTTATAAAATTATTTTCTTTAAAATAGATTATTAAATCTATTTATTACAAATTGTCAAACTTTAACTTTAATAATTAAAAATTACTAAAATTAAAGAATTATCAGTTTAAAAATTATATTTCTGTTCTAAATATTCAGAAATAATTTGTATAAAATTTTGGTGCAAAAATATTAAAAATTGGATTTATTATGATTTAATTATGATTAAAACTAACAAAAATTGATTAAAAATATTAAATAAATGATTTTTCAGAAATAAAAATCATTTCTGAAAATCTTAATGTTATAAAAACTCAGAATAAATTTTTGTGGGAATTTATGAATTTGTTTTGATATTTTAATGGAATTTTATAAATATAATAGAATAAAATTGATTTATTTATTAAACATATTAAATAAATAAATTTTTGAAAACTAAAAATTGTAAGTTGAACTATTACATCAGATTAATACAAGATAATTTTTGTAGAATTTTTAAAAGAGTTTTAATAATTTAAAACGAATTTTATAAAATGTAAGTAACATATGTATTTTATTTGTTCTTTAAATAAAACAACAAAAAGAAAAAGAAAATAAACGCCACAGCCGGGGATCGAACCCGGGTGGCTCTGTTGAAGGGTAGCAGTCACAACCACTTGGTCTAGACCAGTGGTTGTGATTGTTTTCTGTTCGTTTAAAAAAATATAAAGGTTATCGAGTTCTTCCCCAAATCTTCATTCGAGCCCTAATTTTTCAATTGATCAATCCACACATCAATAACCTAATTATCCATAGGGCTATTGATGTGTGGATGCCGAAGATAAAAACCCATCACAAATATTACACTTACAATGTTTGATTGTACACGATTGAATGGTCAATTCAAAAAGTCAAAATACGATCGCAAAACATGAACAGCGTGTAATTAAGAAGAAATGGAGGTTGAGAGAGATGAAGTGGCGAGTTGTGATTGTCCTACAATGATTAATTTATAGTGCAACGATCTGGAATGAAGAATTGGTAAGGTTGACTTGCTATTGAATGTTTGACACGTTTAGGTGTATAATTGGTATGAATTGATTTATAATTGGACGTGCAATGACACATAACAGGCCGATAATTACGACTCCAAGTCAACCCATGATAAATTTCGCGTTAATTGAGCCAATTGAATGGTCAAAGTTGGAATCACTTGCCATATCTGCTGTTGCGCGTCAACAGGAAGGAGAAAGGAGAGACGGGAGTGGGTTTTAATATAATTAAAGTTGGGTTTAAACCAACTAGAGGGTGTGGCCCAGTAGTGTTAACGTGTGTGTGTGTGTGGGGCTTGGCTGGCTTTTGCTCGGGTTCGAACCTCAGCAAGGACATACATTTTTTTTAAAACAGTGAAGGAAGGGGAGGTGGAGATGGGTTTGGGCCGGGTTCCTGGTGGGCCGGGTATCAGTTTGGGCTTCCAGAAATTTCAAAAGAAAAGGGGTGGGCTTAGTCATAATTATTTTGTGTTTGATCCAAAATTAGCATGTTATGTTTATTATTATTATTTTTTTTAAATAATATATGCATTTATATATATATATATATATATATATATAAGTTGTGCGTATAAAAAGATGTGTAAAACGAGGGCTTTGTGTATAAAAATTTGGGGAAAGATTTTGCGATGTTTCAGTCTCCCCTACTTTTGGAAACTTCGTCCCGAAGTTAAAAGAAAACACCAAGTTTACAATTGGTCGACTACCGAAAACCTGGATAAAATTTCACACTACCTTAACGTACCTGTAAATTCATGATTACGTTCCGGACCGTAATTACCAATTTACCTTACATTAGGGTTTTGCGTCCTTTTATGACTTTACCGATTGTTGAGCAGGTTTGATAGTCTCCACCAGTCGTTGAGCAGGTTGTAGGGCCTCTCCCGACTGTTGGAAAGACATGATGACCTCTACCAATCGTTAAGTAGGTTGTTTGGTAGTCAACTAATTGTTGTACAAGTAAGCAAGTATGATCATAGATATAGCAATTAGTTCACATTTAAACAAGCATGCACTCAGATGTTATGATAATACTTGAATTTATTACTTGAATCAAAAAGTGTCAATACATAGAATCAAAGAGAAAATAGACATCATTCAAATGGTGGAGTTTGTTGTTAAGTAGCTGGATGGTCTCAAGCGGGGTTGTTTGGAGCATCAAGAGCATTCGTAGCAGGGATTCAACAAGCATCCACAAGATGTCCATACCTTTGACAATTGGTACACTGTCGGCAGGGTACTTGAGTTGGGTGGTGATACTGGCAAGTGTCACACTTAGGTAGCTTCCCGTTGTATTGTTTCTTGTTGGGTGGGGCAGTGGTGTCTATTGCAAAATTCCTGGCCTTGCACTTTCCGTTGGTTGAGGCCTCTGTTTTGATTTCAACGGCAGGTTGGGGAGTATCCTTTACAACAGTTTTCTTTTCCCCTTTCCGAGTCAAGGTTCCCGCCTTCACATGGTTATCTGTTAGGGTGGCAGCCAAACGCTTTGCTTCCTCCAAAGTAGCAGGGTTCCTTCCCCACACCGTGTCTTGAATCTGCATCGGTAAGCCACCAATGTATTTTTCGATTGCAATGGGTAAGGGGGTGACCTTGTGAGGTAGCAGTATGCTAAGTTCGTGAAAACGAGTGTTGTAAGCAAGGTTTTCCCCACTGTCTTGAGTAAGATCATGAAATTCATCTTCCAGCTTCTTGATTTCATTACGAGGACAGAACTCTGCCTTCATAATGTCTTTAGCTTGATCCCAAGTTAAGGCTAGTGCAGCTTCAGCTCCGCGAGTGCGTTTTTCTTCATTCCACCAAGTGAGTGCTCGTTTGTGAAGAAGACTCATGGCATAACGGACTTTAAAGTTGTCGGGGCATTCACTGTTGATGAAGGTATTCTCAATACCCTCAAACCATTGCAGGAGTCCTGTAGCTCCTTCTTCTCCACTGAACTTTGGGGGATTGCAAGAATTAAAGTGCTTAAGGGTACAGGCTGGAAGACCATTCCCATTCCTGTTGTGATTTCCATTTCCATTCCCGTTGCCGTTGCCGTTCCCATTGCCGTTCAACTGGATGACTTGAGCTAGTAAGTTGGGAACCAGAGTTGCGATTTGCTGCGCCATTTGTTGAGAAATGATTGCAGCCAATTGAGCATCGACACCATTATTGTTGTTGTTGTTGTTGTTGTTGTTGTTGTTGTTGTTGTTGTTGTTGTGGTTAGTGTCATGGTTATGATTGTGATTGCTACTCCCTTCATCATGATTGTTACCATTGTTAAGACGAGCACTGCGACGTGGAGGCATGATCTGTAAGAGACACAGTGAAATGAATGAGATTAAACAAGGAATGTAATCATTTATTCATTAATTAAAACGAATAAACGAAAACATTGACTTATCAAAGATTCTAAATTCTAATAACATATGAAGACGTGCTTTAGCCTATAAGTGAACACTCATCCCGAGAATTCCCAGGTAGGCATCCGGGTCCCTCGTCTGATTGGGATATATGCGCAATGCCAGCCTAGACAGAAGACTCAGAATACAGGCGTTCACCCTTCCAGATTGCACGTGTTCGTTATTAAAATCTAGAACTTCGACGAGATCTCAAGGTGGTTCAGGCTAAACCTGAGGATTTTGTCGTATTAGTCTAAGAGTAGATCCAATGGTGGAGAGCAACATTCTTGTAAGAATGAAAGTAGGGATATGAAGCAGGAGATAGAGAATAGCAAGTAAAAGAAGCAAGTACTCGTTAAATCCTATGGTTATAGACTAGATTATTTTTCTAATAACCTAATTCTCTATAACCTGGCTCTGATACCAATCTGTAACACCCCAACCGATGGCGGAAACATCGGGATGTCACGTATTGATGATTGTTCAGTAGCTCATGGTGAATAATAAATTTCATTAAATAATTTAAGTAAGTTACATACAATTGTTCTAAGAATTTGTACATCAAATTGAATAAAACTATGCAAACATCTTCAAGCATCAATTCAAATTTTCAAGCAAGTAGAACCTGAAACATGATAAGTTGAAAATATTTTGGGTCAACAAAAGTTGGTGAGATTTACATAGGTTTTGATATTCGAATAAAAATTGTTGTGCAATTCATGTTTCACGGCAATCTAGTCCATATGTGAAAACATACTAGAAGTAAATCGTGTGCATAATCAACCATTGTGACTGTTGTATTGTGGTACATCCCATACGCTCATGGTTCACTTGTTTAAATTGCAGTAACAAACACCCACGCAACCTTTATAGGAGGCACGTATCCGGGTGGGATTGTCAGTCCAATAGATCTATCAATGTATACCATTTGGCTGATGAATGTTTATGCTAGAATTGTGCTTACCCTAGTCATGTTCAAGACATAATGCAACATAGAAATACACATAGACACATTGACGATTGAATTGCATAAATGATGTTGTAACATGTTTCACCCCAAAAATGGTGATAAATAGAAAAGGGGCTATGTAAAACTCACCTTAGCAAATTGTTATATCTGTTGAAAAATTGAATAATAGTGTTGCCCAAATGTATCAAGTATCACCCTATAATAAGGTAATAAATATGTCTAAGTCTATCAAGTCTACAAATGTATAAGTTTCTAGGGCTTCGAATTTGGGGATAAATGCTCGTTTAATTAAAAATGTTTGATAATTGAGAGAATATTAGTAAATAAATAACCTAAAATCTTTTTATGAATTTTAAATCTAAGATGGTCACAAGAATGTTTTTAAAGTATAAAAATAATTTTTATAAAATTATTTTCTTTAAAATAGATTATTAAATCTATTTATTACAAATTGTCAAACTTTAACTTTAATACTTAAAAATTACTAAAATTAAAGAATTATCAGTTTAAAAATTATATTTCTGTTCTAAATATTCAGAAATAATTTGTATAAAATTTTGGTGCAAAAATATTAAAAATTGGATTTATTATGATTTAATTATGATTAAAACTAACAAAAATTGATTAAAATATTAAATAAATGATTTTTCAGAAATAAAAATCATTTCTGAAAATCTTAATGTTATAAAAACTCAGAATAAATTTTTGTGGGAATTTATGAATTTGTTTTGATATTTTAATGGAATTTTATAAATATAATAGAATAAAATTGATTTATTTATTAAACATATTAAATAAATAAATTTTTGAAAACTAAAAATTGTAAGTTGAACTATTACATCAGATTAATACAAGATAATTTTTGTAGAATTTTTAAAAGAGTTTTGATAATTTAAAACAAATTTTATAAAATGTAAGTAACATATGTATTTTATTTGTTCTTAAAATAAAACAACAAAAAGAAAAAGAAAATAAACACCACAGCCGGGGATCGAACCCGGGTGGCTCTGTTGAAGGGTAGCAGTCACAACCACTTGGTCTAGACCAGTGGTTGTGATTGTTTTCTGTTCGTTTAAAAAAATATAAAGGTTATCGAGTTCTTCCCCAAATCTTCATTCGAGCCCTAATTTTTCAATTGATCAATCCACACATCAATAACCTAATTATCCATAGGGCTATTGATGTGTGGATGCCGAAGATAAAAACCCATCACAAATATTACACTTACAATGTTTGATTGTACACGATTGAATGTCAATTCAAAAAGTCAAAATACGATCGCAAAACATGAACAGCGTGTAATTAAGAAGAAATGGAGGTTGAGATAGATGAAGTGGCGAGTTGTGATTGTCCTACAATGATTAATTTATAGTGCAACGATCTGGAATGAAGAATTGGTAAGGTTGACTTGCTATTGAATGTTTGACACGTTTAGGTGTATAATTGGTATGAATTGATTTATAATTGGACGTGCAATGACACATAACAGGCCGATAATTACGACTCCAAGTCAACCCATGATAAATTTCGCGTTAATTGAGCCAATTGAATGGTCAAAGTTGGAATCACTTGCCATATCTGCTGTTGCGCGTCAACAGGAAGGAGAAAGGAGAGACGGGAGTGGGTTTTAATATAATTAAAGTTGGGTTTAAACCAACTAGAGGGTGTGGCCCAGGTGGTGTTAACGTGTGTGTGTGTGTGGGGCTTGGCCGGCTTTTGCTCGGGTTCGAACCTCAGCAAGGTCATACATTTTTTTTTTAAAACAGTGAAGGAAGGGGAGGTGGAGATGGGGTTTGGGCCGGGTTCCTGGTGGGCCGGGTATCAGTTTGGGCTTCCAGAAATTTCAAAAGAAAAGGGGTGGGCTTAGTCATAATTATTTTGTGTTTGATCCAAAATTAGCATGTTATGTTTATTATTATTATTTTTTAAAAAAATAATATATGCATTTATATATAAGTTGTGCGTATAAAAAGATGTGTAAAACGAGGGCTTTGTGTATAAAAATTTGGGGAAAGATTTTGCGATGTTACAAATATCCCTCATGACATTGAACAATCACTAATCTCATTTCTTAAATGCAGGATGTCTACTTTTGCGTGGAAGCATGAAGATATGACAGGCATCTCTAAGGATGTCATTACTCATAAACTCGGGATTGATAAGAATTTCAAGCCCATTCAGCAAAAGAGAAGGAAGTTTTCTCAAGAACAAAATATCGTCATACAAGAAGAAGTGGATAGACTCCTTAAATCCAAGATGATAAGGGAAGTAAAATTTCTAAGATGGCTTGCTAACGTGGTGGTGGTTCAAAAGAAGAATGGGAAGTGGAGAGTGTGTGTAGATTACACAGACCTCAATAAAGCCTGTCCTAAAGATCCATTCCCATTACCACACATAGATTCAATGGTGGATGCCACAGCAGGACACGAAATGATGACATTTATGGATGCATCCTCAGGAGTCCAACAAATTCAAATGGAACCAGATGATCAAGAGGACACAGCATTCATGACCCCATCAGGTATATATTGTTATATAGCTATGCCATTTGGATTAAAAAATGCAGGTGCAACCTACTAAAGGCTAGTGAATATGATGTTTAAAAAAAAGACTGGGGACACAATGGAGGTGTACATTGATGACATGGTGGTCAAGTCCAAGAAGGCAGAGAATCATCTTCAAGATCTTAAGGAGGCATTTGACATCCCGGACGCCTATAATATGAAGTTGAACCCATCTAAATGTCATTTTGGAGTCGGTGCTGGAAAGTTTCTAGGATATCTAGTTACTAAAAAAGGGATATAGGCTAGCCCTGAACAAACAAAAGCCATCCTTGATATCAAATCCCCAAAAACTATCAAGGATGTACAAAGGCTGACAGGCAGGATAGCAACCTTAAACAGATTTATTTCGAAATCCTCAGATAAATGCAAGGAATTCTATGATATCTTGAGGAAGAATAGTAAATTCGACTGGGGACAGAAACACGAGGAAGCATTGAAGAAATTGAAAGAATATCTAGCAGGAGCTCCACTCCTGATGAAGCCTGAGGAAGGAGAACCACTGAAGTTATATGTTGCAGTTTCTAGGAATGCTATACGTGCAGTCTTGGTAAGAGACTTCGAGGGGGAACAACATCCTGTCTATTATGTAAGTAAAACTCTACTAGATGCTGAGACAAGGTATTCTCATCTTGAAAAACTTGTTTTAGCTTTGATAATGGCATCCACTAAGTTAAGGCATTCTTTTGAAACATATAGGATACACGTACAAACTAACTATCCCATTAAAAATGTACTTAGAAAACCAGAAATATCAGGTAGAATGGCTAAGTGGTCAGTAAAATTGAGTGCCTTTGACTTAGTATACGAGACTAGAAATGCAATCAAATCTCAGGCTCTAGCAGATTTTGTGGCTGATTTCAGTAGTGACATCCTGAGTCAAGTAGAATCTGAAGTACAACAATTAAACGAAAACTTAGGAAAATGGATTTTGTATACTGATGGTGCTTCAAATGCAAAAGGAACAGGCTTAGGAATACTACTAAAATCCCCACAAGGGGACAAAATACCCCATGCTATTAGATGTGCATTTCAGACAACCAATAATGAGGCAGAATATGAAGCTCTCATTGCTGGTTTACAACTTGCTAAAGGCATGCATAATGTTAATATAGAAGTATTTGTTGATTCTTTGTTAATTACTAATCATTTTAATGGGTCTTATTGTTGAGGGTGAAAATCCTCAGGATGATTTTACCTAACATCCTAATGTATCATCCCCAGGATGTTGAAGGACTTGTCTGACTTCAGGATGTAACAGTGTTCCAGCATGTGCACATTCTGAGAATGAACTAACAAATTATCTTGTACTTATGTTATTGCAGGTGTAATTAATGCATTAGTAAGACTTGTAACTCCCCTTTAACGGTTACAATGTCTTACTAAATCAAAGATATCAAGGATGCATGAGCTGTACGCGTATAAACTTGAAGAATGAGTCAAAGTGTAACCGCCAAAGTGATAAATGCAAGGTGAGAAAGGTGGAAACTGTTATCCAACGTCCACTATAACTGAAACACCCACAACAGTCACTTGAAACAGTCCACAAGCTTTCAAAGACCTTAACTACTTAGTATATTTCGTGGGATTGTTTTGTTAATTTCATGTACTATATAAATGGGGGTATTGGAAGAGTATAGGATACTTATATACACATTGCTCACACTATAGCTACACACATACACTTAGGTGATCACAAAACACTTGCACAATCATTGTAATCATAGTACACTCGTCCACATACTCATCCAAAGTTGTATCCTTTTACCATTTTAATATTAACAAACAAGGCAGGGGCCTAGACTCCTCCCGAGGTTTTATGCCGGCGATCTACAATTGATCAAGGGCTTTCATCGTAGATCATGTGTTTTTCTTGTTGTTTATCACTTTATTTGTTCATTCTTAGCAGTTCCATCCTGAGGATATAACTGTCCATCCTAAAACTAACCTAAGCCATCCCGATCATAGTTGTTATATTTTTGCTTATTGAACATCATGATACACCATCTTAAGAATATTATTGATTTACAAACATATTTCTACACATTTAGCACTCTACCTCACTTAAACTAATTCGGAATACAAAGTTATTTTTACTAGATAATTTTTGACCAAAACAATTTGGCGCCCACCGTGGGGCAAGTGGTGCTATTTTAACAAAAAACTTTGTTAAAAACTTTCTTCATTTACTTCTTTTTTACAAAACTTGACAACTATGGCTTCTTCACAAAAATCTGTTTCAACATCCATGCCATCTACAACCTCTGCCAGAAATACTGCCTTACCACCTCCACCTGCACTTCCAAGAAGTTCCACTTCCCAAATCCCACCTAGACCATCTGGATCTACTCCTCCTGTATTTGTATCAAATGATGAACTACTTTCTATGTTTGCACTAATGAAAGACTCGATACATTAACAACAAGACACAAACCGGATGCTGATGAGAGAAATACAATCTCTTAAATCATCCTCAAGAAGGCTGTAACAACCGGCAAAATTAAGGTAATTCCGTACTAATTAATTAAACGCAATTAACGTAATTAAACGTAATTATGTGCTGACTGTTTAATTGAGGCCTTAGAAAGATAAAAGTTCCCAAATAATGCATAGGAATGCATAAGTTTAATAGCAAAGCCTGATAGGATCATGCGCAAGCAAATATATCTGGTATGGACACTGGTGATTACCCGGTAAAACATAAATAAGCGAAACGAACTCCGGACACCCGGAATATAAAATAAATAATATTTTCACAAAATATAATGAGTTTTGGAAAACCCAAAGCCATACGTGAAAGCTTATTGTACAAATCTCCCGGTAACGAATAAAGTGCGCGTACCGCACCCGATACGCGCGTAGCATGTAATTTCACCCGACAAAAGCCGAAATAAATTATCAGTAATTTAACTGGGCAAAATTTAAGGAATATTAATGGTATTTTAATATTCGGGAGACACGAGGTTAAAAACCCAAGAATACCCGGGCGGTACCCGAAAGAGATTAACTTAAACATACTATGGGATAATATTTAGCAAAGTGGACCCCACCAAAAATCCCATAGGGGCCGGCCATGGCCCACCCAAGAAGCAAAAACTCTTACTAATTCCCGTTAACCTTTCACCTCCTTTAAAACCAAATGATTAGTGAGATACCCAATGATATTAATGCATGGATTAACATTGGATAAAAAAAATTGACAAATCCCTCACTCTCTCTCTCTAATCTCACGCCCCAAACACCCCTAATATTATTGTGATCATCTCAAATCTTCCATAATCTTATACAAAGATCCCCATCCAATCCAAGCAAGATATTGGTGATCTTGGAAGATTTGAAAGAGGATTATAACACACTTGAAGAACACTTGAAGCAAATCACAAAAAAATTCTTCTTCTTCTTCTCTTGGCTGTAAGTTTTCACCCCCACATTAACATTTTGTCTTTCAATTTTTATACTTCCAAATCATCTCTAAATCATCATTCTTCAAAACCCCCTTTGTGTGTTCAAGAACTTGGAGCTTAACCCACTTGGAAGAACACATTAAACCTCACCCAAATCCAAGATTTTTGTCTTCCCTAGCCTTGAGCTAGTAGTAAGTATTACATTGATTTTTATTCTTAAATGTTCATATTATGTGCTTGTATGAGCAAGTTGTACATTGATGGGTAAAGATATGGTTTTGAAACATGAAGATAATGTGTCTTACTAGAATAAAAATGGATGAACAATAATATGGATAAATCTTGGATTTAATATTATTAATATAATATTTGAAGAAAATGTAAAAATATGAACATACTCTTGAGTTAGATGATGATTGGGACATGATTTTGAAAAAGACTTGAATGTGATCAAAGATGATTTTAATCATCATAAGATGATATGTTAATGACAAAAATGGATTAAAATGGGTTAAATAACCATAGATGAAAAAGTTCCATAATCAAAGTCCACTCACTTGAATGAGTGAAAAATTGATGTTTTGGATAAAAGTATGGAACAAACATGTTAATGACATCTAGGATGGATTATAAGATCACTAAAAGTGAAATGGAGTAAAAACAACTAAGCATCAAGAAAATGGATCTTCAAAGTCCACTAATTTGGGTGAAAAATGCTAACTTTGGAAGTTAGAGTAGAAAATGCAACATTTGAAAGTTAAGGGACTAATGTTGTAACTTTGAAAGTTAGAGGACTAAAATGAATATTTTAGAAACTATTAGTCCAAAAATGCAATAATGAAAAGTTTGGTGTCAAAAGTATAAGTAATAATTTT
This sequence comes from Ambrosia x helenae, assembly GCA_030844895.1. Classification (NCBI taxonomy): domain Eukaryota; kingdom Viridiplantae; phylum Streptophyta; class Magnoliopsida; order Asterales; family Asteraceae; genus Ambrosia; species Ambrosia x helenae. The sequence continues at coordinate 30,545,029 of CM061228.1, read as the reverse complement.
CCAAGGTTGATTTGGTAAATACTAGTAACATACTTGGGTATTTTGTATAGAAAGTGTATTTTTATAAAAGTGGAAGTTATAAAAATATGGACTTGTATTAACACAAGGATTTTTATAAAAATAAAGATTTTAATAAAAATGTTGAACAAAGGTTGAAACTTGAAAAACTTATACAAAAATGGATACTTTTATATAAATGGGAATATAAAAGTATCGGAAACATTTTTGGGTTACAAGTTGAACAAGTTGGGCTAAACATACAAAATATATTTTCCATAAGAACGCGTAATGGAAACAAATATGAAAAACACTAACTAACGAACTTAGTTACATGAGCTAACGTAAACGGACATATGAGAAAAGTGCCATTGCGGCAAGATGAAAATAAATATATATTTTAAGGAAATAAAATATATATAACAAGAGTGAAACGTGCGTAACACTTTCCTAAGTGTAGAAAGAATATTCGTGGGAAAGGAAAACACAATGTGACGAATTAAAAACGCTAAACGACACATGAACTTAACAAGTAATATCCACGTGATGGTATATGTACATATGCTCGTTTTCGACGAAATTCTAGTACATCTATTTGAATGGGAAAATAGATATACGAGAAGGAAAAATCGAGACGAGTAGGTGAAATATACCCGTGAACGTGTGAGTGACCGACAAGATCCTAGTACATTTATTTAAATGGGAAAATAAATGTACGGTGTGGTGAGTCTAGTCGGGCGTTAAGAAATATGTTACCAAACGACAAGAACTGAGCATATTTATTTGAATGGGAAAATAAATATGTGGCAAAGTGAGTCGGGTCGGATAATAAGAAATCACATTATATCGAGCGAAACGATCCTAAGTATAATTATTTAAATGGGAAAATAATTATACGTTGGGTAGAGTCGCGTCGAGTATAATATTGTACAAGTCACAAAGAATATTAATAAGAATAATATATGACTTGTAAGGGAAGGGTAATCCATCGCCATTGAACCTAGGATACGAAACTATTAAACGGGAATTGGGATAAAGACGTGGTCGGGAAGTTGGGTGTACAACTTGCCAAGGCACATACACCATAGGTGTAGTGACTTATACGCCTAGAACATTTGTAGGTGCGGGATCACAAACTTTACTATTTTCTTCTTTGAGCCGAGCACAGTCACAGGTGAGTCTCACGGCCCCATTTCTAAACTATTTAACGTTTTTACGGGGAAAGATATGTTGGGATTTGTATGACGGGTTGGACACTTGAGTTAAGATCGCCACTCGGGGTTGAGACCTCCCCACTATAATCATTAATTCAGGAAAGAGAAACCAAAGGAATATTTGGATAGTACTGTTGGTGCCTGACAAGGCCCACCCCTAATCGATAGCGTCGATTATGCATCGGCGTATGCCTGGGGTGCACGTATTCTGAAAATCAAGTCGTAGGAATACCGAGTAACGACTTGGGGCGGGGGCATTGTTAATTGTCTTGGTTTGGTTATAGGCTCAAGTAAATTGTAGGACCTTGCAACTCCTATAAATGTCATAACAAGAATATTCCCACTTAATAAAGTTTTATTAAATCAAAACCTGTGAACTCACCAATATTTATATATTGACGATTTTCAAACATATCTTTCAGGTAATTGATTGATGAAGGTTAACGTGGCAAGCAGGGCCGGGGGAATCTCCAAGTCGGGCGTTGAAATGTCATGAAGGGGTCTCATCTCTTTATTCCTTGGACTTCGGGATAAAGGGAGGAGCCTCCTTATTAATTTCAAAAACAATTTATAATTATGTACGAATAATTTGACATGATTATCGGCATTGAATAAATGCCCGTTGTTTAATTATTATTGTGGTTTGCATTAATCTTGGCTTAATACTTTTGAACCGTCGCGCCACGTGTTTCCGCCATAGGCGTGGTGTGACAAAGGCCAAGTGAAGACTTGGGGACACCATTACAGCCCAGGGCGTTAGATTTTAATTCTAGCTTCTCTGGAAGGGTACATCAAGGAGATTTATCCCCATGAGTACTGGGTTCTCTGCTCCAGAAACAACTATTGCTCCCAGGATGGCGACTACCAGGGATACAGGATATACACCTGTGCCATCCCAAGGATATAACACTAACGGTAACAATTTAAGTTCTAGTACTTTTACTGCTAATGATGTTGCTTCGTTGTAGGATACAGGAATAAGTCCTCAGCTAGCAAGGGAGCTTCAGAAGATCAAGGATATGGTATCAAATGTTCGAGAGATAGTACAACCCATCCCTGAAGTATCCTCGGCATGCCATAGGGTGTCAAGATTTGCATATCCCATTTGTGATGCAGAGATTCCAAAACGGTTTCAAACTCCAAGCATGAAGCTCTATGATGGATCTACAGATCCTGAGGAGCATGTGGCTCAATATAGGGAAAGGATGGAAATAAATCCAATCCCTGCCAATCTAAAAGAAGCATGTTTATGCAAGGGATTTGGCTCAACTCTCACCGGTCCAGCCCTGAAATGGCTCCTAAATGTTCCACCCTATTCTATTACTTCTTTTGCACATTTAATTAACATGTTTAATAATCAGTTTTCTTGTAGTTGAACGTTCGAACGTTTGACAAGTGATATGTACAGGGTGACTCAACCACAGGGGGAATCACTAAGAGAATTCATTACTAGGTTTGGAAAGGAAGCACTTGACATCCCAAACCTGGATGTCACAACAGTGGTTCAGGCTTTCAAGATGGGACTGCCAAAAGATTCACCATTCTACCAGGAGTTGGTGATGAATCCATGCAGGAACCTAGATGAAGTCAGGAACAGAGCCTTAAGATTCATCCGACTTGAGGATGATAAAAAGATACAAGAGAGGATAGAATCATCCTCAAATTATAACCATCCCAATCGAAAATCCACTCCCACATACGAACCATATAAGCATAAAGAATATGCTAGGCCTGATAATAAGAAGGTCAATGTGGTAGAGGATGACGATGGGGATGACTGCCCTAAATTGTCGGACTATTGTTTTTCTGTGGATGTAACAGGTTTGATGTATGCCATGAAGGATCTAGGGGACAAAGCAAGATGGCCAAGGAAGGACAACAAGGCAAGATGGAAAGACAAATCCAAATGGTGTGCCTTTCATGATGATTTTGGCCATATCACTGAAGATTGTGTTGCACTAAGAAAGGAGATAGCATATCTCTTAAGCAAGGGTCAGCTCAAGGATCTCCTGGGCAAAAAGAAATCAAGATCTCAGGGTGGCACAAACATCCCAGAAAGAACAACATCCCCACCTAAGGATGCTGGCATTATCAACTTCATTTCAGGAGGGTCAGGCATTTGTGGAACCTCATACTCAGCTGCTAAAAGACATGCGAGGGAAACAAAGTCTGAAAAAGGAAAAAGACCAACGAAGACGACCATCCTGACAACCTCAAAAGTGATAAGTTTTGAGGAAGAAGACAGGGAAAACATCCTTGATCCTCATCATGACGGTTTGGTTATTACTTTATATATTGCTAACCACTTTGTTCGTAGGATTCTTTTAGATGGAGGAAGTTCAGTAAACATCATCCAGCTCGAGGCCCTTAAGAGGATGAACATCCCGGAATCGGAGATAGTATCCAGGTCATCAGTTTTGGTGGGCTTTAGTGGAGAAACCAAGAGCACAGTGGGTGACATCAAGCTACCAGTATATGTCGAAGGGGTGAACTCTATCCAGAGATTTTGTGTGATAGATTCCCTATCCTGCTACAATGTCATCCTGGGGAGACCCTGGATACATGATATGAAGGCAGTGCCTTCAACATATCATCAATGTGTGAAATTACCCACACCTTGGGGAGTTGTGAAGGTCAACAGCAATCAACAAGAAGCTAAGGATTGCTACATGACATCAATGAAGGCCTCATCCCGTCAAGCATAGCAATTACAGCAGGATGCATAGTGCCATCCTTAGAATGTTAAAGCACATCCTGATCAGGATGTAAAAGCCATCTGCCTTGACGACAAGAACAAGGATATCACTGTGCAAATCAGTAAGAATATCCCACATGATATTGAACAATCACTAATATCTTTTCCTTAATGTAGGATGTCTACTTTTACTTGGAAACATGAAGATATGACCGGCATATCAAAGGATGTCATTACTCACAAACTTGGGATTGATAAGAGTTTCAAGCCCATTCAACAAAAAAGAAGGAAGTTTGCTTCAGAAAGAAATATCATCATCCAAGAAGAAGTAGACAGGCTGCTGAAGTCTAAGATGATAAGGGAAGTAAAATTCCCAAGATGGCTGGCGAATGTTGGGGTAGTCCAAAAGAAAAATGGGAAATGGAGAGTGTGTGTGGACTACACAGACCTTAACAAGGCTTGTCCTAAAGATCCATTCCCACTACCACACATATATTCAATGGTGGATGCTACAACAGGCCACGAGATGCTGACATTCAAGGATGCATCCTCAGGATTCCAACAGATACAAATGGAACCGGATGATCAGGAGGACACAGCATTCATGACACCGTCATGTATATATTGTTATATAGCCATGCCATTTGGATTAAAAAATGCAGGTGCCACTTATTAGAGGCTAGTGAATATGATGTTCAAAGAAAAGATTGGGGACACGATGGAGGTCTACATTGATGACATGGTAGTAAAATCCAAGAAAGTAGAAGATCATCTTCGGGATCTCAAAGAAGCTTTTAACATCCTGGATGCTTACAACATGAAGTTAAAGCCAGCAAAGTGCCATTTTGGAGTTGGAGCTGGGAAGTTTCTTGGATATTTGGTAACAAAAAGAGGGATAGAAGCCAGCCCTAAACAAATAAAGGCCATCCTTGACCTCAAATCCCCAAGAAATATTAAGGATGTGCAAAGGCTGACTGGCAGGATAGCAGCCCTGAATTGATTCATCTCGAAATCCTCAGAGAAATGTAAAGAGTTCTATGAAATCCTGAAAAAGAATAACAAATTCGACTGGGGATAGAGGCATGAAGAAGCATTAAAGAAGCTCAAAGATTATCTTGCAGCAGCTCCATTGTTGATGAAACCTGAGGATGGAGAACCTCTCAAGCTATATATTGCAGTTTCTGAAAATGCAATAAGTGTTGTATTGGTAAAGGACTTCGAAGGGCAACAACATCCTGTCTATTATGTAAGTAAAACCCTCCTAGATGCTGAAACCAGGTATTCACATCTCGAAAAACTTATTTTAGCTTTAATAATGGCTTCTACTAAGTTAAGGCATTATTTTGAAACACATAAAATATATGTTCAAACTAACTATCCCATTAAAAATGTATTAAGAAAACCTGAAATTTCTAGAAGAATGGCAAAATGGTCAGCTAAATTAAGTGCCTCTGACTTAGAGTATGAGCCTAGAAATGCAATCAAGTCACAGGCCCTAGCAGACTTTGTGGCTGATTTCAGTAGTGACATCCTGAGTGAAGTAGAGTCTGAAGTTAAACAACTAAATGAAAATTTAGAAAAATGGACTCTATACACTGATGGTGCTTCGAATGCAAGAGGCACAGGTCTGGGAATACTACTAAAATCGCCACAAGGGGACAAGATACCCCATGCCATTAGATGTGCATTTCAAACAACCAATAATGAAGCTGAATATGAAGATCTCATTGCTGGTTTACAACTTGCTATAGATTTACATATTGTTAAGATTGAAGTCTTTGTTGATTCTTTGTTGATTACTAACCATTTCAATGGATCATATGCAGTAAAAAGACAAAAGTTAGCCATTTATCTTGAAATCGTTAAAAATTTAGCTACTTCTTTTGTAGAATTTTCACTAACACAGGTACCTTGGGAAGAAAATGCTGAAGCTGACGCCCTAGAAAATGTGGGATCCTCCTTTGATTTACCAGAAGGATCCAAGATTCCCATCATTCACATATTGAAACCGGCGACTAAAGAGTGGCATCTTGAGGATAAAACAGACCATCCTGAGGATATCACTGTTTTGGCCACTCAGAAACAAGACGACTCATCATGGATGATTCCCATAATCAAATATTTACAAGAAGATGTCAATCCTGATGAAGAAAATCCAAAGGCTTTCAGGATAAAGGCATCTAAATTTACAATTATAGACAATATTTTGTATAGAAAGTCTCTTGCAGGTCCATATTTGAGATGTCTCAACAAGGATGAAGCAAACGAAGTACTCAAAGACATCAACGAAGGAGATTGTGGAAATCATACAGGAGGAAGATATCTCTACTCGATGACTCTGAGGACGGGATACTATTGGCATACTATGAAGAAGGATGCCATGCTCTATTCCCAAAAGTGTGATGCATGCCAAAGACATAGCAACATACTTCACCAGCCCGCTGAACCACTACATCCTATTGTTTCACCATGGCCCTTCATGAAATGGAGAATGGACATAGTAGGAAAGCTACCCAAAGCTCCTAGAGGAAAGGTTTTCATGCTAGTGATGACAGATTACATCTTGAAATGGATTGAAGCTGAAGCATTTGTCCAAGTTAGAGATAAAGAGGTGGTCTCATTCATCAAAAGAAACATCCTGACACGATTTGGAGTACCATCTGAAATCATTTGTGACAATGGTTCTCAATTCATTAGCAAAAGAACAACTAACTTTTGTGAGAGTTGGGGGATCAAGATGGCAACTTCAACACCAGTCCATCCTCAAGCTAATGGACAAGCGGAATCCTCAAACAAAATCATCGTCAACAACTTGAAGAAGAAGCTTGGGGAAAAGAAAGGAAAATGGGCAGAAGACCTTCCATTTGCACTTTGGGCTGATAGGACTACTTCGAAGAATGCTACTGGTCAGACACCTTTCTCTTTGGTCTTTGGAACAGAAGCAATGCTTCCAACAGAGATGGTCATACCTACAGCAAGGAAGCATCTTCAGGATGCAACTACTATTTCTGAAGCATTCCTACAAGACTTGGAAACTGTGGATGAACTCAGGGATACCGCTAAATTAAGGATAGCAGCATATCAACAAAGGATTGCTAAAGCTTATAACAAAAACATCAGGATAAGAAGATTTCAAGTGGGAGACTTGGTATTGAGAAAAGCCTTCCCAAATACAACAAAACCAAGCGATGGTAAGCTAGCTCCCAAGTGGGAAGTTCATACTTAATGATTCTGAAGCAGGAAAATGAGCATATTGGCTGTCAACAATGGAAGGAGAGATTCTACCAAGTGCTTGGAATGCTATACACTTTAAATACTACCATGCTTAAGGATGCATATGAGAAACCATGATCCAAATCACAGGTGGGATGAAGGTGAAGGCTGATAGAGATGAATAATCTCCATATGTAAGTACTTATCCTTGATTTATTTCGATCGATTATATTTTCACTAAACATGGTCTAGAAATAGTCCATCCTGAGAATTTTGCAGTACCATCCTGAAGATGGAATGCTTAGAAGACTAGGGGGCTGGCCACCCTCTCCTCCGTTAAGGTGTCCGACACCTTCCTAAGGTTTAAAGGTTTTCACCTTTCACATTGGGTTAGCAATCCTCGCCTGGAGCGCACGATGCCCATGTATATTCTCGGGATGGTGGTACCAGTCCATGTAAAAGTGGCTGACAATTTCATTATCTTTGAGATATACGATGGAGCTCTTAAGGTTTAGACATTTTTCAATTTCTCTAATGGTTAGACGTTTTTAAACGTCTCTTTGGGCCTTGTCGCCAGTTATTCTCAAGATGACACGTAATGGTTTTATCACCAAAATATAACAAAAGGGTTTTTTATCACACATTAAACCAAAGGCCTAAGTCGCCGGTATAATAAAATCTTCCTTTGCAGGATATTATCAAAACATAAGTCTTTCTTATGAAAGATTATAAGGTCTATTATGAAGATATCACACTGGGGACATCCTCAGGATGCAAGACCATCCCAAAGATGAAGAAGAAACTGGGGACATCCTCAGGATAATGAAGACCATCCTGATGATGAGAAGAACTTATGACAGGATCAGAAGAATTATTCAACAGAGAAGATACAAAAGGTATTATTTCAGATTAATTCTTTACAACTTAAGTGTTTGTTAATCTTTGCAGAATATTAAAGGAAAAGAGCACAAAGAGAATAACATCAAAAGTTATATTATTCATCAAAAACCGAAAATAATGCTAACCCCTGGCTTCATCCTAAACCAGGACCCATCCACCAGGGGTCAGCATTTCAAAGTCAGAATTAAGAAAGATTTGGGGCTTCGTCTTGAAAACCAAGATCCCTCCACACCGAAACTTTCATTGTTTACACAAATAAAAACATAAAATTGTTCATAAACTACCATTCCAAAATTCTAAAAAAGTGGGCTCTGGCCTAATCATCACATCCTTCATTGCCTACCGGAACCTCAACCTGAAACTCCTTGGTCACCTCAGCTTCTGTCACCTCAGCCTCTTTGCCAGCATCCTGAGGATCAGCAACAGGGACGGACTCAGATGCCACCTCCTTTCCACCCAGACTGAGAATCTTTTCAGGCCAAGCCTCAACGTCCCAGTCTTCCATCTTGAAGTTGGGATCCCTAGCCTGCAGTGCCATTCTCACCCTAGCAGGAAAGACGGAAATGGTGGCAGACTTCATCAAGCCCTGTTTATATTCTTCCATCTCCTTTTCGTGATCCATCATGCTTTTGGCTTGAGCAGACTTCACAACCTTCAGCTCAGTCTCCACCTTGCCTAGTTTCTTCTCAAGCTGTTTGGTCTTGTCAAGAGCAGATTTCTTCACGCCTTCAAGCTTGGCCTTAGTACCAGCAAACTCTTTGCTCATATCATCCAGGGACTTCATCACGTATTCATGCCCCTGTAGAAAAGGAGTCAGGTAAGTACTCAAACCCTATTACATGCTAGTAATAACCATAACCATCCTTAGGATAAGCAACATACCTGAAGAACAAACTGAGAGACTTTGCCCAAAATGGCATCACAACTGAGACCATCAAAGGGAGAAGTTTCTTGAGTCGAAGTGCTGACAGCCTTCCTCTTCTTAGAAGAAGATGCAGCTCTGGCCTTAGGGGCAGGAGGAGGACTTGTCATCCTGGAGCTGGATGGAGAAGTTATCTTTGAAGACTTGATATTTTGACTGTCAATCTCGTCAAGATCAAAGTAATCAGGCTTCTTTGCTAAATCAAGAAAAACATATATAGGTTAATACAAAAACAGAGGATAAACATATTCTCAGGATATGACTTACCAGACATTTCAGTGGCACGACTTGTAGAAAAACTTTCTTCTATTCCAAAAGTCCTTGCTGAAGTAGGTAGCTCTAGTATTGCCTCACGTCTAATGAAAGCGTCGTCCAAAGTAGGAACAAGTTTTGCAAAACAAGCACCTGCAAAATGAAGATGATTTAGAATATTACTAACATCCTCAGGATATGACTATCTTATTTATATCTAACATATTTACCGCTTCTTAACCAGGACATAGGAATTTCATCCCCATAAGGAATGGAATCCCTCCTTACAAAAAAGAATTTTGATTTCCAGGGCCTATCAGATCTCACAACGTTATGTAGCAGAGGAGGTTCTTTATCAATAAGTTGAAGAACATAACGGTTTGACCCATGTGTCCTTAACTTATATATGTATGGCAGGTCACCAACTTGAAGATTAATGCTGTGAGTCTGAATGATCTTATCACAAACTATTAAGATCCTCCAGATCTCAGGCATGGCCTGGGCAAAAGCCATCCCTGTCGCATCAAAGAATTCTTTGATGAAATCTGGGAATGGATATTTGAGGCCAAGCTGGAATGGTAAAAAGAAAAAGCAAACCCAGATAGAAGAGGCAAAGTCAGACTTTGCATTTAGGTCAAAAGGCCTAAAAACGGCAGAATCAGGAAAAGCCCCTGATTTCTTAAGGGCTTGAATATCTTTATCATAAAAAGTACAGATTTCTTGATCAGGACTTTGATCAAGTTTTGGGCTGTGAAATCCTTAGGGATTCCAACGCTTCCAAGAGCCCTTGTTAATTTCTTGCTCATTCTAAAAAACTAATTTAAAAGACTTCTTTTTGCAGGAATAAGAAAGAGAAGACGAGAAAGAAGCAAAAGCAGTTACCTTTTCAAATAATCCTGGTTGATTATAAAAGAGGAAGGGAAAGCCTAGATATAGGCAGAAGGATACGATAAGGCATAACGGTTATCACGAAAATTTAGCCTAAAAAATAGCAGTTAGATCTCGAAGCATGGGGAGATGGGCCCATCGATTAAGAAAAATATTTTTACCATTAAGATAACGGTAACATATTTTTGGGGACAATTGTTGAGGGTGAAAATCCTCAGGATGATTTTACCTAACATCCTAATGTACCATCCCCAGGATGTTGAAGGACTTGTCTGACTTCAGGATGTAACAGTGTTCCGGCATGTGCACATCCTGAGAATGAACTAACAAATTATCTTGTACTTATGTTATTGCAGGTGTAATTAATGCATGAGTAAGACTTGTAACTCCCCTTTAACGGCAACAAAGTCTTACTAAATCAGAGATATCAATGATGCATGAGCTGTACGCGTATAAACTTGAAGAATGAGTGAAAGTGTAACCGCCAAAGTGATAAATGCAAGGCGAGAAAGGTGGAAACTGTTATCCAACGTCCACTACAGCTGAAACACCCACAACGGTCACCTGAAACAGTCCACAAGCTTTCAAAGACCTTAACTACTTAGCATCTTTCGTGGGATTGTTTTGTTAATTTCATGTACTATATAAATGGGCGTATTGGACGAGTATAGGATACTTATATACACATTGCTCACACTATAGCTACACACATACACTTAGCTGATCACAAAACACTTGCACAATCATTGTAATCATAGTACACTCGTCCACATACTCATCCAAAGTTGTATCTTTTTACCATTTTAATATTAACAAACAAGGCAGGGGCCTAGACTCCTCCCGAGGTTTTATGCATGCGATCTACAATTGATCAAAGGCTTTCCTCGTAGATCGTGTGTTGTTCTTGTTGTTTATCACTTTATTTGTTCATTCTTAGCAGTTCCATCCTGAGGATATAACTGTCCATCCCGAAACTAACCTAAGCCATCCCGATCATAGTTGTTATATTTTTGCTTATTGAACATCCTGATACACCATCTTAAGAATATTATTGATTTACAAACATATTTCTACACATTTTGCACTCTACCTCACTTAATGTTGGATCAGTAAGCTGCTCTTTTAGTTGAACTTTCTAGTTGACACTTAAGTGTTTAGCAAGTTCTTGGTGAGTGATAGCACAGCGGAATGTTTATAAGTTTATAGCTGCACTTTATCAACAGGAGTTATTACTCCCGATGGATTCAAGAACTAATAAATGATAAGTGTTTATTGAGAATCTAAGTATTGAATCAGAATGAAACACTTTGACAGATACTCAGTAAACACGAAATGGAAATAACAATAATAAGTGTTGAAGGATTTCTTGTATTAAAATCAATGTCTAAAATAGAGGGATGAACCCTTCTATTTATTGACTTTACAAATACATGAACCTTGCCAAAAAGCAAGTTCAGAAACAAGTTGCAGTCTTGGAACTTGTACATAAAGCAAAACGAAATACTAAAGTATTAAACTACTGATATACAAAGGCGGTGGAAAAGATCATCTTTAAGTACTGATGAATGACAAACTACTGATGAGTAGTTTGTCTTCAGTAGTTCTTCAGTAGAAGTGTCTGGTTTGAACTTCAGAACTTCTGATGACTTTTCTTCTTCAGCAAGACTGAATCTCTTCTTCAGCAGTTCTATACTTAGAGTATTTTGACAGAAGTGAATTAGACTAAGGTTTGCAAAAGTGGTTTCACCAATCCTTTTTGTCCTAACAATCTCCCCCTGGATTGATGAAGCCAAAACCTTACTAATTCCTTATTGTTCTTTTCTGTCCTTCACAATTTTCCATATTCCTTTGAACATGGAATTCTTGAGCTGGTTCAGTTGATCATCAGTAAGAGATCCTTTCTTTGGCTCTAAGTGTTGGATTGTAAGCAGGTCTTTGGTTGATAGTTTCTTCAGTTCATTCATCGACCTATATTCCCTGCTTGTTTGATCTCTTCTTGTCACAAGTACTGAGTTGTTATCAGTAAAGGACCATCTAATGATTGGTACTTTAGACTTGTCAAAGTCTGCAGTGTAGGGAACCATGGTGGTACCCTGGGTTTCTCCTGAGTGTTGAATGTTTTCTACTTCAGTGACTCTCAGGTGGGACTCACTTCCTTGTTCTTGTTGCATCACATTAGGTATCTGAAATGTTGGTAAATGATGTTCAGTTACTACCTTAGTGTGCAGTTTGTCTGTGATGGTTTTCTGGATTTGATATGCAAAGGTGGAAGGATCCCTGAATTGTGTGAGCAGAGGCTTCTCTTCTATGTCAAAATCAGAATGTACTACTGTACTACCTTCTAGTAGTACCATTCTGAAATCAGTCTTCACTTTCTCCTCTGACTTCTTTCTTTGTGTAGCTGGTCTTCTTTGAACACCAGAAGTTCTAACTACTGAAGTTGAAGCTTCAGTAGTTTGAAACTTCTCTGGATTAGCAGCCCTTGCATCCTTGTATTTTCTATATGTGTCCACCAATCTTTCTTCTTTCCATTTGGACACTGAGGCTTTTGAACCATAACCATTAGCTACCAGTTCTTCTATCATCTGAGCTCTCTTGGCCTTTGTGTCTTTACTTGTTGCAAGTTTATCTGCAATAAGTTGAGCTCTTCTTGTCAGCTCTTCCACAGAGAGTCTCTTCAATGTGTGGGCTTTGATTTTGCTGTTCTTCATAATGTAAGACATCAGTTGATGTCTTTTGTCTTGTTCAGCAATTTCATCAAGGCTAGCCTGCCTTTGGAGTTCAGCTTCATAAGCCTGAAGTTTTTCTTCATGGCTTAGATCTAAGTCATCCCTTTCTTCCAGAGTTTTCCAGATCTGATCTTCTCTGGCCTTCTTTTGGGCTGCAACTAAACTCTTCTCAAGTAATTCTGCTGATTGAGAGATTGGAGAAGGGTTTAGCACAGTCAATGTGGTAACTATTGTAGTAGGCCTGATAGGAACAGAGGTTGGTTGAATAGGAGCAGTTGATCTGGAAGGGTCAGCAGTTTGAGTCTTGGAAGTGTTAACTTCTGATGGGTTGACAACTTCTGAAGGTTTGTCAACTACTGAAGGATTGTCTTCAGTACTTTCTGATTCTTCATCAGAACTTTGGCCATCAGAGGTTTCTTCATTGTGCCCTTGGGATTCATCAGACTTTTCAGCATCTTCTATTTCTTGAATAGAGACACCAAATTGTTGTGCCAGTTTCTCTTTTCTGGCTTGATCTTTTTGTTCTCTTGCTAGGATAGCCACTCTTGCCTTTCTTCTGGCTTCAAGTGTATCCATAGGTACCTTGATTTTCTCCCCCTTTTTGGCTTCATCAGCCTTTGAAGTTGAAGCTTGGGAGAAATGACCTTGAAGATGAGCAATCTGTTTGCTGTTGTGATCAATTTTGTTGGACAGATCATTCATCTTCGTCTGTATCACTCCAAATTGGTTCTTTATGGACAGCTCCAAGTTAGCTGTGTATGTTTGGATGTGATTCTTGATGAGGGTGTTCATCATGTGATACAAGGGACTATCTGGGCTGCATAGCTGGTTCAGGTCTATGCTTGTTTGCCCAGGGAATTGGGTAGGCATTTGTAGTGAGGGGTGTGTTTTTGGCTGATCTTCTTGTTGTACAGAAGATGCCACTCTAGGGGAATCATGGATTGAGTGGGCTTTAACCTGAGATGGTGTGACTAGCTTCTTGAGCTTAGAGACACCAGGTGCAGGACCATCACTTGTAGTCGTCAATTCAGTAGTTTTGTGTTTTGAAACATCATCCAAATCAATGGAATCATCTGAATCCCTGATTACATCCTCAATGAGGACTGTATCAGTTACATCATGAGCTGAGCCTAACTCAGTTGTCTCATGTACCTCTTGTTCTTGGTTCAGAGGATTTCCTACCTCAGGCATTAAGCCTTCATCAGTAGTTGCCACAGTTGAGGTCTTAGCTTTGTTACTTCTGTCCTCAGGTCCACCACTGGGTGGTAAATGAGTAGTAGCAGCCTCAAAAGTACCAAAAGTTTCTAAGTTTGGGCTTAGAGACTCTGGTTCATCCTCATCTCTTTGGTTAGGGCTATGAGTGTCCACATCCATGTCACTGTCTGAGGCCATGTCCCCTGTTTGATGTGGTTGATGGGGACTGACATGTGTAGATGGGACTTTCTCTTTTAGCCCAGAGAGAAGTTTGGCTATTTCAATGTCTGGTTCAGAAATTTGGGGTGCTGGTTCAGTAGTTTGGGCAATGGGTTCAGCAGTTTCAAAAGAGGAATCTATTGGAATATTTTTCTTAAGTCTTTTTCTTTTGAAAAGGATTGTTATTGGTGCTCTTGGTGGGGTTTGAGATGGATGAGACTGAGAGGATGTTTCAGTCACATTTTTAACAAGTGCAGATTGCACAACAGGTTGTTCAGGCATCTCAACCTCCTGAACAGCTTTTCTTTTAGGTTTGGTGGGTTTTTGTTTTGTTATCTTGGGTTTCATGGCCTTTGGTGGAGTAGGTTTGGAAGATGAGGGTTCCATGGGGACTGGTTCTGGTTCCCCTTGGTCATCTTCTGGCCAGGCAGCCTGTTTGTTGTGCCTTGAGTATGCTTGTGAGGTTAAGGGTTTCAAAATTTCAGTTTTACCCACAAGCACCTCATTACCCAGTTCAGATATTATGCATTGCATAATGAACCTTGGATATAACAAAAACTTTTTCTTAGTGTTATTGTGATGTAACACCAACTCATTAAAGAAAAGTTTTGATGCCCTAAAATTTGTTTCATTCACAATAGAATGAAAGATTGGTTGAAAGGTTGAGGGCATCTGGTCATAAGACCCAGTTTTAGGACTCAAGCACATAATAATATAATGAAACAAAAGTTTATATTTTGGTTCAAAATACTTTTTAAAGATAGTAGCTTGTGAGAGAGTACCTTGATAACCACACTCAGTCATGGTTAGGTGGATTGCAGAGTTGTCAAACTTCTCAGGGGCATTCACATCATTCAACCCCAGTTTGTTTGAGAGTATGGCCGGTGTTATGGCCATTTGTCTCCCTTTAATTGTTGAGTTGAGGGAGATAACTTCATCATCCACCATCACTGTCTCAGCATTAGCCCAGAACTCATTGAGAGTTTCAGGATGTATTGGTGGGTCTATGGTGAGAGCGGTGAAATATTGGGATTTGACGACGAGATCAATGATCTCATCGTATTGGGACCAGCCTTCTTGTTTTTCTAAGTAGGCCCTGAGATTGTGTCCCTGTTTGAGAACTAAAGCCATGTGGTTTGTGTGTGTTGATGAATCGAACAGTGTTTTGGTGTTGCAGGTTCAGGGGTTTGAGAGCTTTCTTGAGAGAGAAGGGGGAATTTTTGTGTTTGAAAGGATAAGTGTTGAAAAAAGATATTTATCAGAAGTTTTTAACCGCTTGGATCTTCTTTATTAGAAGTTTTAAACCGCCTAGGTAAAAAATCTTTTTATCAGAAGTTTTAAACCGACTAGGTCAAACTTCTGATGATGGGAAAAGTCAGATTTGCCCTTTTTGACTAAACTGCTGATGAAGAATTATCTTCATCAGTAGTTCCCATTTTCTCTTCAGCAGTTTTGAACAGCTGATGAGAAATTCTTTATAAATACTTTTATTCATAACTTCTGAAGTTTATTTTATCAGAAGTTAATCACTTTTCAGAAATTATCCCGGTACTGATGTTTTGTTCATCAGTAGTTTCTCTCTTTTCAGAAGTTTTTCAAGTGTTTGAAAACAGATGTAAGTGAAAAATAAAAATTTGTGCAGAAAAATAAAGAGAAACACTTACAAATTTAGCATCCCTAGCATGGATACTAACTTCTGAAATGTTGATGTGTCAAGGGGTTTAGTGAAAATGTCAGCTATTTGATTAGCTGTTGCTACATGTTTCACTTCAATCTTGCCTTTTTCATAGCAATCTCTTATGAAATGATACCTGATTTAAATGTGTTTAGTCTTTGAAAACTGAACAGGATTTTGAATGATGCTAATGGCAGATTTGCTGTCTACAAGCAATGGTGTCTTGGTCTCTTTGATTCCATAATCAAGAAGTTGATATTGGAGCCAATGTATCTGTGATGTACAACTTGCAGCTGCAATGTATTTAGCTTCAGCAGTTGAAGTTGCAACAGATGTTTGTTTCTTTGATTGCCAGGACACTAGACAGTTTCCCAAGAATTGACAACCACCAGATGTTGATTTTCTTGACATTTTACACCCTGCATAGTCACTATCTGAAAAAGCTGATAACTTGGTATTGCTTAAAGCAGGATACCAAGTTCCAAGTGTGGGAGTTCCTTTCAGATATCTGAAAATTCCTTTGACTGCAATAAGGTGGGATTCCCTAGGAGCTGATTAATATCTAGCACAGACACATGTAGAAAACATAATATCTGGTCTAGAAGCAGTTAGATATAAAAGGGAACCTATCATACATCTATACATGGTTTGATCAACCTGTTTTCCTTGATCATCTGGTTCAACTTGTGTGGTTGGTGTCATGGGAGTGGAACATGATTTACAGACTTGTAAAGAAAATTTGTTTAATAATTCTTTAATATATTTTGATTGATGTATAAAAGTTCCATTTATTTGTTGTTTAATCTGCAGTCCTAAAAAGTACTGCAGTTCTCCCATTGTACTCATCTCAAATTTTGATTGCATGAGTTTCTTAAATTCATCACACAATTTTGTGTTTGTTGAACCAAAAATGATATCATCAACATATATTTGAACAAGTAAGACATGATTTCCAACATGTTTTATGAAAAGTGTTTTATCAATCACCTCTTGTGAAGTTATTTTTGAGTAAAAAGGTTGAAAGTGTATCATACCAGGCTCTTGGAGCCTGTTTGAGCCCATAAAGAGCTTTGTCTAGTTTGTACACCCACTCAGGATGAGAAGGATCCTCAAACCCAGGTGGCTGACAAACATACACTTTCTCTTTTATCTTTCCATACAAAAATGCACTCTTGACATCCATTTGATAAACTTTTATTTTGTTGGAAATGGCATAGGCCAGAAATAACCTGATGGCTTCAAGCCTTGCAACTGGAGCAAAGGTTTCATCATAGTCAATGCCTTCTTCTTGAGAGTAACCTTGTACTACCAGTCTTGCCTTGTTCTTTATTATGATACCAGCTTCATCTTATTTGTTCCTGAAAACCCATCTAGTGCCAATTGGTTGCTTGTTTGGTGGTAAGGGACAGATTTCCCAAACCTGTTGCTTGTTGAATTGAAGCAATTCATCTTGCATTGCCTGCACCCAATTGTTGTCTTTGAGGGCTTCCTGGTACTTCTTTGGTTCCAACTGTGAAATAAATGCTGAGAATAGACAAAAGTTGGAAAGCTGGTTTCTTGTAAGAACACCTGATGCAATATCACCCATGATTTGATCAAGTGGATGGTCTTTGTGTTCGATCAGTTGTTGTAAACCACTGAAAGGTGTTGGTGGCTCATGTTCTTCAAACAAACTACTGAGGTCTATTATGTCTGGTTCAGCAGTTTCAGTGTCTTTAGTAGTTGCAGGTGCTGAAGCAGATGTTTGAGTTTGGCCTTCAGTATTTGTTGAATCAGAAGTTTGTGAAACTCCTGATGGTTTTGAAGTTGACTTAATGACTGTTTGAGGAGTCCATGGTGCTGGATCCTCACCATCAAACCTTTGATCACCATAATAAGTAGGTTTGGATGAAGTGACAGTCTTTTCAGGTTCAAAATGAAAGTTGTCAAGGTCAAAGAGTTCAGCAGGATGTGCTGGAATGAGAGTGTGTTTTGACTCATTGAACTTGACATTCAGTGTTTCTTCTACTATCCTGGTTCTTGAGTTAAAAACCTTGTAGGCTTTTCTAGTTGAGGAATAACCAAGAAAGTAACCTGAGTCAACTTTGGCAGCAAACTTTGAAATAGATTCCTTGATGTTCAAGATGAAACATTGACACCCAAAAGCCCTGAAAAAGGAGATAAGGGGCTTCATGCCATGAAGAATTTCATAGGCAGTCTTTGAATGTCTCTTGACAACAAGAACTCTATTTTGAACATAACATGATGTGTTAACTGCTTCTGCCCAGAAGTATAAAGGTAGGCCAGAATCAGCTAACATTGTTCTTGCTCCTTCTATTAAAGTTCTGTTCTTCCTTTCTACCACACCATTTTGTTCAGGAGTTCTGGCAACACTGAATTGTCTAATAATCCCTTTAGACAAACAAAAGTCATTCAGAGTTTTGTTCCTGAACTCTGTCCCATTATCACTTCTAATGGTTTTGTCAGGTAGAGAGTATTGCTTCTCTACTTGTAGAATGAAGAACTTGATGATTTCAGCAGCCTCATCCTTGGAAAATAAGAAGAATACCCATGTAAATCTTGAGTAGTCATCAATGATGACTAAGCAGTACTTCTTTTTACCAAGGCTCATGATCTTTACAGGCCCAAATAAGTCCATATGGAGTAGTTGAAGACATGCAGTTGTTTTTGATTCTTCAATAGACTTATAGGAGGACTTATGCTGTTTACCCTTTAAACAGGATACACAGTGTTCTTGACACTGGTATACTTTTAAGGGTAGACCTCTGACCAAGCCCATTTTTGTGACTTTATTTATGGTTTTAAAGTTCACATGGCCAAGTCTCCTGTGCCAGAGATCAGTTTCTGAAGTTGATGCCCTTGAGAAGAAACAGGCAGTGTTGTTCAGTACTTTGTCTTTTTCAATGTCCACTGCATAGACATTGCCACATCTTTTGGCAATTAACAAAGTATGATCTTCAATGATCTTCTCTATCAACTTCTGGCCTTCTGGTGATATGATCTTGCATGCTGTCTTTGTGAAAAAGGAAGAATATCCTTTATCACACATTTGTGACACACTTAGCAAGTTGTACTCAAGGTTTTCAACCAGATTGACCTTGTCAAACTGTATTTTGCCAGAGGAGACATTGCCATGTCCTAGCACATATCCCTTAGCATTGTTCCCAAAGGACACAGATCCATCTCTTTGACTGATAAAATTGTTTATCAGGTATCTGCATCCTGTCATGTGCATTGAGCCTCCACTGTCTACATACCAAATGCTATTTAAGCCTCTGGACACTCTCTGCACAAGATAGCAAATTAGTTAGATTTAGGAACCCAAGCCAGTTTGGCTTTGGGTTTGCTCTTGAGAACATTTACAGTTTGTTCTTGACCAAGTTTAGAAATCCATGTCTTTTTGGCAATGGATTTTGCATTAAGTACAATGGTGGTATCCTTTTGAGGACCACCATCAACTTTGGTCATCAGTAGTTGTACCATGTTCATAAGATCTTTAATCTCAGCAGTTTGTGAAACTGCTGATGATTTAGGTCTAACTACTGACAGAGAATTTTGAGAAAAAGACTTTTGTTGAGATTTTGTCTTTTTCTGAGAAAGGGTTTTTGCTGGTTGTTGTTTCTTGGGAGAAAAAGTTTTTACATAATCATTTTTGATTTGTTCCCCCACAACCAGTTGTTGATTTTTCTTATTGAACTGAATACCCTTTCTATATCTGCAAAATTCTGTTTTGTGGTTGAACAGACCACAAATCTCACATTCTTTTGTCTTTTCTTTCAAAGACAAATCTCTGACTGTTTTAATTGGTTTTAGGTCATCAGTAGTTTTCAGGTTCTCAACTCCTGATGTAGTTGAAACTACTGATGGCTTAAAGTCAGATTTACTCAGTACTTCTGAAGAACTTTCTTTGTGTGATTTTAGAAAGTTTTCATGGAAAGATGTGCATTCTTCATCTTCAGAATTTTCACCTGAAACAATTTTTCTCCCATCTTCAGTAGTTTTGGGAGAGAAATCTGTTGGTGTTTCAGTGTGATTGTACCCTATGCCAAACCTAACATTTGAAGCACTTTGTTTGTTTAGCAATAGTTGGTACCCCTTACTAGATTCCACCCATTTTTCACATGTAACCTTGGTGTCAGCAAGCTCTTGTCTGACATTTCCTAGGTCATTAATCATTATTTTGATTTGTGCTTGGGTTTCAATAGCAGAGTTAGTCAATTTAGAAACTTCTTTTGTTTTTGCAGAAAGTTTTCTTTCTAAATCACATTTTATCTGAGTGAGTTTTCTCTCAGAATCATTAGCCTTTCCTTGTAAGTGCACATTTGTCTCTCTTATGAGAGCAAAAGATTCTTTGCATGAATTTGAACATAGTTTTGTCAAAGATTCTTTTGATACCTGTGACAAAGCAGATTTTGAGGAGCATCCCTCAAATGCCATTAAGGCAAAGTTCTTTCTGCCATTGTCAGGCTCACCCCAGTTGATGTCAAACATTTTGTTGTCTGCATCAGGATTGCACTCTGTGGTGTCAAAAGGAAGACTGCTCCAGTCAACATACCCTGAGGTAAATAGACTTTGTTGAGAGGGTTGTTGTTGCTGTGGAGGTTGTTAAGCAGCTGGAAAGGGAGGGATTGATTGTTGGCTTTGCATCTGTTGAGCAGGCATCTGTACATATTGTACTTGTGGCACATATTGGTGTTGTGGAGCTTGTGCCTGTACAAAATGTGCACTCCCTTGTGTTCCATTATTCCTGTTATAATTGGGGTTAAAATTGTTTCCAGACTGAGATTGGTTAAAGCCAGAGCTTCTACATTCTCTAGCAAAGTGTCCCAACTTTTGACACTTGTGACATCTAAGTTTAGATTTGTTAAAACCAATTTTTGTAGAACTGTTAAGTCCTGGAAACTTCCTTCCTGACCTTTTGTAAAATTTATTTGTTTTTAAACTTAACACGGCCAGTTGGTGCAAAATATCCATTTCTTCAAGGTCATCACTGCTGAAACTATTTAAGTCATCCATGATAAAACACATGTTATCAGCAGTTTGACCAAAGTCATTATTGTCATAACCTGGGAATGATCTTTCAGATGATATCCCAGCAGTTATGTCAATGTGGTCAAAAGATCCAAAACTATTTGAACAAGTTGGTGAGTCTTGTCCCAATAGTGTTGTACTACCAGGTAGATAGTCATCAGCAGTTTTACCAGAATTTTGTAACTTTATCTTTTGATCAATTTCTCTCTCAAAAGTAAGTAATCTCCCATGAAGTTTTGTAAGAGTGAGGTAGCTAAAATCTGGTGATGATCTTAAGACTATTGAGTATGTTTCCCATTTATCAGGTAAAGACCTTAAAAATCTATGAAGCATAGATACAGTTGTATAGGTCTGACCATTTAATTTTAGCTCAGATATTAATGAGGAAAATCTTTCAAATTGTTGAGTTAAAGTTTCCCCATTAATGTGAGCAAAAGTTTCATACTGTTGAGCCAAGATTTCTCTGGTGTTGGCAATCACCTGTTCAGTTCCTCCAAACTGTTCTTTTAGGCAGTCCCAAAGCTCTTTGGCACTATCACAATGTAATAGGCCAGAATAGATTTCATTTGGGAGTGCCATTGCCAACATAGAAAAAGCTTTTGCATCAAGCTCAAGTTTTAGGAAATCATCATCAGTATAGTCTTTTGGTTCTTTTGGAATCTGTTCCTTAGTTTCAAGATTTATATTTACTGGTTTATGAGGACCATATATCACAGATCTCCAACAACCTGTGTTGGTCTGTGACAAGGTATGTGCCATTCTCTTTTGCCATATGTTATATTCATTTCTTACAAGCATGGCAGGTTTAGTGGCAGAACTCGTATTATGAGGATCCATTTAAAAGAGTATTGATTTGACAAATATCTCTTAAAATGATGGATGTTGATAAAAGTGAGCTTATAATCCTTTATTGAATATCAATAAGAGCCTGTGTCTGATTCTCAATGTGTTAGATTGATATGTGATCAGATAAACCAGTGCTCTGATACCAATTGTTGGATCAGTAAGCTGCTCTTTTAGTTGAACTTGCTAGTTGACACTTAAGTGTTTAGCAAGTTCTTGGTGAGTGATAGCACAACGGAATGTTTATAAGTTTATAGCTGCACTTTATCAACAGGAGTTATTACTCCCCCTGGATTCAAGAACTAATAAATGATAAGTGTTTATTGAGAATCTAAGTATTGAATGAGAATGAAACACTTTGACAGATTCTCAGTAAACACGAAATGGAAATAACAATAATAAGTGTTGAAGGATTTCTTGTATTAAAATCAATGTCTAAAACAGAGGGATGAACCCTTCTATTTATAGACTTTACAAATACATGAACCTTGCCAAAAAGCAAGTTCAGAAACAAGTTGCAACAAGTTGCAGTCTTGGAACTTGTACATAAAGCAAAAAGAAATACTAAAGTATTAAACTACTGATATACAAAGGCGGTGGAAAAGATCTTCTTTAAGTACTGATGAATGACAAACTACTGATGAGTAGTTTGTCTTCAGTAGTTCTTCAGTAGAAGTGTCTGGTTTGAACTTCAGAACTTCTGATGACTTTTCTTCTTCAGCACTTCTGAATCTCTTCTTCAGCAGTTTGATCCTTTGTCTTCAGCAGTTCTATACTTAGAGTATTTTGACGAAAGTGAATTAGACTAAGGTTTGCAAAAGTGGTTTCACCAATCCTTTTTGTCCTAACACTTAAACTAATTTGGAATATAAAGTTATTTTTACTAGATAATTTTTGACCAAAACAATGCAGTAAAAGGACAAAAGTTAGCTCTTTATCTTGAAAAAGTTAAAAATTTATCAATTTTCTTTGTAGAATTTTCACTAACACAGGTACCTAGGGAAGAAAATGCTGAAGCTGATGCCTTAGCAAACCTGGGATCCTCCCTTTATCTACTAATAGGGTCCAAGATTCCCCTCATCCAGATTCTGAAACTAGCAATTGAGGAGGGGCATCCTGAGGATGGTCAAGCACATCCCGAGGATAAAACAGTCCATCCCGAGGATATCACTGTTTTAGACACTCAGGCACAAGACAACTCATCATGGATGACTCCCATAATAAAATATTTACAAGAGGATGTCATTCCTGATGGAGAGAACCTGAAGGCTTTCAGGATAAAGGTATCTAAATTTACAATTATAGACAATGTTTTGTATAGAAAATCTCTTGCAGGTCCATATTTGAGGTGTCTCAACAAGGATGAGGCAAATGAAGTGCTCAAAGACATCCACAAAGGAGATTGTGGAAATCATAAAGGAGGGGGATCTCTATACTCGAAGACTTTGAGGACAGGATATTATTGGCCTACTATGAAGAAGGATGCCATGCTATATTCCCAAAAGTGTGATCCATGCCAAAGACATAGCAACATCCTTCACCAGCCTGCTGAACCATTTCATCCCATTATTTCACCATGGCCCTTCATGAAGTGGGGGATGGACATAGTAGGAAAGCTACCCAAAGCTCCTGGAGGAAAGGTATTCATGCTGGTAATGAGAGACTACTTCTCAAAATGGATTGAAGCTGAAGCATTCGTGCAAGTCAGAGATAAAGAAGCGGTCTCATTCATTAAAAGGAATATCCTAACAAGATTTGGAGTGCCATCTGAGATTATTTGTGACAATGGTTCTCAATTTATAAGCAAAAGAACAACCGACTTTTGTGAGAGTTGGGGAATCAAGATGATGACTTCAACACCAGTCCATCCTCAAGCTAATGGACAAGCAGAATCTTCAAACAAAATCATCGTCAACAATTTGAAGAAAAAGATTGGGGGAAAGAAAGGGAAATGGGCAGAAGAACTTCCATTTGTACTTTGGGCAGATAGGACTACTTCCAAGAATGCTACTGGTAAAACACTTTTCTCCTTAGTCTTTGGAACAGAAGCAATGCTGCCAACAGAGATGGTCATGCCTACAGCAAGGAAACATCTTTAGGATGCAACTACCAATTCAAAAGCATTACTTCAAGATTTGGAAACTGTGGATGAACTCAGGGATGCTGCTAAAGTAAGGATGGAAGCATATCAACAAAGGATTGCTAAAGCTTACAACAAGAATATCAGGATAAGAAGATTTCAAGAAGGAGACTTGGTATTGAGAAAAGCCTTCCAAAACACAACAAAACCAAGTGATGGTAAGCTAGCTCCCAAGTGGGAATGTCCATACTTGATCGATTCTGAAGCTGGTAAAGGAGCATATTGGTTATCAATGATGGAAGGAGAAATTCTACCAAGGGCTTGGAATGCAATTCACTTAAAATACTACCATGTCTAGGGATGCATGTGACTGATCTCTCTGGAAGAGAAACCATGGTCCGAATCACAGGTGGGATAAAGGTGAAGGCTGATTGAAATGAATCATCTCCATATGTAAGTACTTATCCTTTATCTATTTTGATCGATTATATTTTTACTAAAAATGGTCTAGAAATAGTCCATCCTGAGAATTTTGCAGTACCATCCTGAAGATGGAATGCTTAGAAGACTAGGGGGTTGGCCACCCTCTCCTACGTTAAGGTGTCTACCACCTTCCTAAGGTTTAAAGGTTTTCACCTTTCACATTGGGTTAGCAACCCTCGCCTGGAGCGCATGATGCCCATGTATATTCTCGGGATGGTGGGACCAGTTCATGTAAAAGTGGCTGACAATTTCAATATCTTTGAGATATACGATGGAGCTCTTAAGGTTTAGACATTTTTCAATGTCTCTTTCTCGTGTTTGGTCTAGTCACCAGGGCCTTGTCGCCAGTTATTCCCAAGATGTTACATATTGGTCTTGTCACCAGGATTATTTCAAAAAAGGGTTTTGATCCCAATTATACCAAAGGCCTTGTCTCCAGTATAATAACAAAGTTTTCCTTTACAGGATATTAGTAAGATTCGATTCTTCCTAAGGATTAAAGACTTGAAGTCCATATTGAAGATATTATACTGGGGACATCCTCAAGATGTAATACCATCTCAAATATGAAAAAGAAACTGGGGACATCCTCAGGATAATGAAGACCATCCTGACGATGACAAAGACTTATGAAGAATGTGGCAAGATCGGGAGAATTACTCAATGAAGAGGTTACATAAGGTATTATTTTTTTATCATCCTTTTATATCCTAAGTGTTTGTTAATGTTTGCAGAATATCGAAGCACACAAAGCTGATAGCGTCAAAAGATTGTTGCCATTATATTATTAATGTGTCATAAGCAAAATTTGATGTCAACCCCTGGCTTCATCCTAAACCAGGACCCATCCACTTGGGGTCAACATCTATGGTCTGGGTCAAATAAAAGATTTGGGGCTTCGTCTTGAAACCAAGATCCCTCCACCCCAAACCTTACAATATCCTAAGTTATTACATACCAAAATAAATTGTTTGAAATTGTTCAACCAACTAATACCACAAAAGATCAAATAAAAAGTGGGCTCCAACCTAGTCAACACATCCTTCATCGCCCACTAGAAGGTCCTTCACCACCTCAGCAACCTTGGCTTCAGTTGCCTTTGCCTCTGCATCCTTAGGATCTTCGGTGACATCCTCGGGATGAGCAACAGGAACAGGCTCATAAACCACCTCTTTTCCGCCCAGGCTCTTGATTTTGTCCTTCCAGGCTTCAACATCCCAGGTATTCTGATCAAAACCTGGATCTTTGGCCTGAAGAGCCATCTTCACCCTGGCATGAAAGACAGCAATACTAGCAGATTTTATGAGCCTATTCCTATGATCCTGTGCCTCCTTCTCCTGATCCAATATGGCTTTAGCATGCTCAACCTTCACTCTATTCAGCTCTGCTTCAGTCTCTGCCAACTTGCTCTCAAGATGTTTGCCCTTATCATGAGAAATCTTCTGAACATCTTCAAGTTTAGCATGTTCCTCATGAAGTTCTTGAACAACAATATCCAGAGACTTTGACAGATGCTCATGGCCTTAACGAGGAGAAGAAAAGGTGAGTATTATTAACTTTTCTTACTAACATAACAGTACTATTTTCAGGATAAGATCATACCTGGAGAGTGAATTGGGAGATCTTGCTCAGAATTTCTTGACAACTCAAACCCTCAAAGGGAATGACCTCCTGAGTAATGACAACAACGGTATTCCCCTTCCTTTTCTTTGAAGCAGCAGCAGCCCTGGACTTGGGAGGGTTAGTAGAAGGGGTAGCCATCTTGGAGATTGAGGGAGAAGGAGAGGCAACTTTGACTGCCTTAACATCCATGCTGTCAATATCATCCAGATCAAAGAAGCAGCTTTCTTGGCTGAGGCTAATATAATAACAGAGTTAGTGAATAAAATAATAAACATTCTCGGGATGTAACATAACATGCTCACCAGACATCTTAGAAGCTTGGCTGCTGGTATGACTATCTTCCACTCCAAAAGTTCTTTCTGATTCAGGTAACTTGAAAATAACTTCACACCGGATAGAAGCCTCGTTCAAAGGAGTAGCAAACTTGGCAAGGGAAGCACCTGTCAAACAAAAAAAAAATTCAAGATGTTAGCATCTTTGGGATGTAACTAAAAAGGTTTTTCATAAAAACACTAAGAATAATTTTACCACTCTTTAACCAATAAAGAGGGATCTGATCCCCTTGGGGAATAGAACTCCTCTTAACAAAGAAAAACTTGGTTTTCCAGTTTTTCTCAGATTTTATCACATTAAAGAGAAAGGGTGGGTCCTTTTCTATAACTTGAAGAGTATAACGGTGGGAACCGTGTGTCCTCAATTTATAAATATGAGCCAGGTCTCCCACTTCCAGATGGACACCATGATTCTCAACGAGCTTACTACACACCATCAGAATCTTCCAAAGTTCAAGCATAGCTTGAGAATAAGCCATCCTAGTCATATCAAAGAAATCTTTGATAAATGTGGGAAACGGATACCTCAACCCTAGAAGGAATGGTAAGTACAGGAAGCAGACCCAGATGGAAGATGCATAGTCTGATCTTGCATGAGGATCGTAAGGACGAAACTCTACAGAACTTGGGAAGATTTTCGAGTCTTTTAGGGCTCGAATCTCTTTGTCATCAAAAGAACAGATCTCTTGTTTAGGATGACTCAAGAGGTTTTGGGGAACGAAATCACTAGAAGTTCCGACATTCCCAGAAGTTATTGTGGATCTTTTTGCCATCTTCGGAATATTATTAACTTTTTGCAAGTATAAAGAGGAAAGTAGAAGAAAGAAGAGAGAAAATTACCTTCTTAAAAAATTATATGTGATTATAAAGGAAGGGATAAGCTCTAGATATAGGGAGTAGAAGATGATGCTTGTAACGGTCATCACATAATTATCGCCAAGAAAGTAGCCATTGTCATCTTGACAAGACATCCCATCAGTCATCAGAAGAGATATTTAGAATTAAAAGAGAAAAATATTTTTACCTCAAAAGATATTAACGGTAACATATTTTTGGGGACAATTGTTGAGGGTGAAAATCCTCAAGATGATTTTACCTCAGATCCCTAATGTACTATCCCCAGGATGCTGAAGGACTTGACTAACTTCAGGATGTGACAGTGTTTCAACATGTGCACATCCTGAGAATGAACTAATGAGTTGACTTTCCTATGTATGATTGCAGGTACAAATAAGTTATAATATGGATTTACATGCTTGGTAACGTCTGTATTATCATCCTCAATTAAAGAAGTCAAAGATAGAAGTACAATTCGTGGTCAAGATGGAAGATATGGTCAAGATGGAAGATACAGTCAAAACTGTAACCGATATACATTTAATATCGGCGGCAAATGAGGAAACAGCTGAAACATTAAACTAGCTAAGGAGAAACCGTTGTTGCAACGTTCACCTGAGGTGAAACAACCACAACGGTCATGAGAAGACTTCAAAGAATTTAACTACTTAGCGAGTTTCATGGGATTGTTTGTTTATTTCATGTACTATATAAATGGGGGTATTGGACGAGTATAGGACACATTGCTCACACTATAGCTACACACATACACTTAGCTTATCAAAAACACTTGCACAATCATTTTAATCATAGTACACTCATCCAAATACTTATCCAAAGTTGTATCTTTTTACCATATTAATATTAACAAACAAGGCAGGGGCCTAGACTCCTCCCGAGGTTTTATGTCGGCGATCTACAACTGATCAAGGGCTTTCCTCGTAGATCGTGTGTTGTTCTTCTTGTTTATTACTTTATTTGTTCATCCCTAGCAGTTTCATCCCGAGGATATAATTGTCCATCCTGAAACTAACCTAAGCCATCCCGAGCATAGTTGTCATATTTTTACTTCTTTAACATCCTGATACACCATCTTCAGAATTTAATTGATTCCTTAACATATTTTCACACATTTAGCACTCTACCTCACTTTAACTAATTTGGAATACAAAGTTATTTTTACTAGATAATTTTTGACCAAAACAATGGGTATTGCCTTTCCTTCCAATGTCACTAACTTTCAAGATCCTTTTTCATGCACTTTTGTCACTTGATACGACCCTTCCCAGTTGGGTCCCAGTTTTCCAGTGTTTTCTTTCCAACTTTCCTCGTTAGACCGTAACACTAAATCACCCAGTCGCAGCACCATCTTCTTGACTCGGCTGTCATAATACTTCTTTATCTGTTGCTGGTACTGAGCTCCACGAATTGCAGCAGACATTCGGTATTCTTCTAGACCGTCCAAATTGACAAACATTCTTCCTTCATCACCATCACAGCTCGATGTCATGACTCGTTTAGCGGGTAAGGCCACTTCCGCGGGGATAATTGCTTTGGATCCGAATACCAGGCTAAACGGGGTCCGTCCATTGCTCATCTTTTATGTGGTTCAAACAACCCATAGGACGCTTGGTAATTCGGATAACCAGTTCTTTCCATACTTTCCCAACCTTGTCTTCAACCCATGGAGTATGATGCAGTTCATTCATTCGGCCTGACCGTTTTCTTGGGGGTGAGAAACTGAATCGACGACCTGCCTGATCCTTACATTTTCACACCATGCCTTGAAACACTTGTCAGCAAATTGGGTTCCATTATCGGTGATTAGCTTGCTGGGTAGACCAAACCTGCATATTAGATTTTCCCACACAAAAGTTGTGATTTAGTTACTCGTGATGGTAGCAAGAGGTTTCGCTTCCACCCACTACGAGAAATAATCAATCAACACCAACAGGTACCGGATCCCCCTTTTAGCCATTGGGAACGGTCCAAGGATATCCATTCCCCATTGGTAGAACGACCATGGTGAGGTGGTGGGCATCACACCATGTTTCGGCATTCGGGGAACTAGAGAATGCATTTGACAGGATTCACATTTTTTACTTGTCTCTTCAGCATCTTGTCTCATTGTGGGCTGATAGTACCCCAAGTTGGCAGCCCGAGTCATCAGCGACCCGATTACTACGTGCATTCTGCATACACCCCATGTATTTCTTCCGATACACGTATTCCTTCGGCTTGTGTGACACACCTGTTTGATGGGGACAAGTAACCTTTTTAAAACAAGGCACCTCCTTACAATTCATACATCCTGCCTCGTTCCATTAGCTGCTTATCATCCAAAACTTTCCCTTCTAGAGCCTCGATTATCGGTTTTCGCCAATCATCATCCATATGCACAACAGGTATGTCAACCGATGGTTGTGTACTGACGGATGTCTCATCCATTACTTCAACTGTAACATCACACAAATTTTCTTTATATATATATAGAGAACTCCATCGTTTATTCATCCGATTCGAACCCGAGTCCCTGGCGGGCTAAACCTTAACCACACAAACCACTACACCATTTGGTGTTTTGTGATGATAATTAAAACCAATTAAACTTAAACCCTTTCAAGGTCCCTTAGTCAAACCTGAAAAGTCAAACGTAGTCTCCTAGTCAAGTCAAGTCAAAGTGTTAGTAAATATGGTCTCCTAGTCAAGTCAAAGTTGTTCCTAAATTCTAGCCTAGTCAAAGTAGTCCCTAATTACAACTCCAAATTTTACACTATAAATACACTAGCCTACCATTCAACTCTTTACACCATTCAAAAAAAAAATTATTATCCCATCTCTCATATACTAAAGTTTTCATTCGTCATTATCTCCTCTAGCTAGTTTCGAGTTTTCCAAGGCATTATTACTAAGTGTTTGCACGCTCAATAAAACGCACGAACTCATTATGCACCTAAGGTGAGTTTACATAGCCCCTTTTTCTGTTTTACATTTTGGGGTGAAACATGTTTAAACATTTTATACACTATCATTTACTCATTCTTACATTGTTGAAACTTGTGATTCAATTACACTATCATTTAGTCATTCTATCATTTGGCTGTAACAAAAAGACACAGTACAATCATTAACATTGATCAAGCCGCCTGTTTAGATTATAGCGCTATAGGTCTGACAAACCCATCCCCCCGCATAAATTCAGGGATGATCGATAACAGTTACACTTTTACTAACTTGCGAGTTAGGTCTCAGTCGACACAAGGTTTGATTGTACAAAAGACGCATTGTTACATGTCGGACTCATATTCTATCATTACTCATTATTATACTTCAATCATGATTGCTATACAACATATTTTTTTCAATTATATGCAAAACCTATGTATTCTCACCAACTATTTATAGTTGACCCCTGATGTGTCGTAAAACACATCTATTCTCCTATGTATTTTGAGTTATAATTGAGTCTTTTGTATATAGTTTTTATTAGTTTTAGGCGTGTATTCGTTGGTTTGTCTATTTTTATCATTGTATAGTTTTTATTAGTTTTTAGTACTTATTTATTGATTTTATCATTTTATAGGTGTTCGTGGAGAATGAGCTTAAAACGAAGGAATTTTAATTGAGACACGAACACTAGAGAGCATGTGTTCATGGACGTTGGAGCGTAAACGAGGAACTTTGGTCGAGTCAAGAACACCCGAGTCTAAAGAGCGGAGTCATACTACTATATATAATAATAATAATAATTAAAAGAAAAAAAATAAAAAAAAGTCAATGTGAGTTCCCAAGCCCAAGACACATATGTGAGGTATATTGATAGTTCAAAAGTGGCCATCGGCCCATATCCAATCAAAAAGGCGGTGCACACATTTATTAATAACTAGTTTTTATCCCGGGAGTGTCCCGGGGTTGAAAAATATAACCATTCTAATAATACTAATAGTAATAATCATTACTCTTGTAATTAAATAAATAAAAAAATAATTTGCTATAAGGTGACACCATGTGTTGCAGTGTTGCGTGATTCTTTCTCCTAGCTTCTCTTGATGAAGTACACCTATCCATCTTTAGAAGAGTAAAATTCCAATGATAGCATGACGATTGGGCTGAATTTCAACATCGTAGATAAGAACTGGTTTAAAAGAAAAAACATGATTAATGAATAACCTGAACACTTTGTGTTTTTTCCCTGTATGAACAAAACCCCACAAAAAATAGTCGTTTTTTTTCTTCGTTTTTTATATAGCACTATGGTACTCGTTGGAAAGATAATAAAACGCTCGTTAATTTGGTGTAGTTTTTTTTATTTAAAAAATCTTGAATATAAAAAATATTAACGTTTAAAAATTATGGGAGGAAACATAAGAGAGAAAAATTTTTAATTTGTTTTTAAATTCTTTTTTATCTAAAATAACTCAATTTAATTTTAGTAATTGAGAATTGAGAGATAGAGAGATAAATTTAGGGTTTTATGTTTATCTTTTTTTTTTTAATTAAAAAAGGAAATAATTTAAAAACACTAAAATCTTTCAATGATGATGCCACGTGGCAGTTTCATGGAAAGGTTGAAGGCACCATTGCACGCCACGTCAGCAATGTTCAATTCTTTTATATATATTAATAGATAAGGAGAGCCGTATAACATTGATTCGAAAAGACACAAGAAAATAAATATTAATTCAACACGATTCTTGAACAGAAAACAATATCATTCAAGCGACCAAAAAAGACAAGAAGTCAGCCATTATTATTGGAGAATTTTTTAACGGGGAAGGTCCGGGTGCACTAAAGATTAATTATTTGAAGACACGGGGTTTGTTTTATTTGTTTTAATTATTTAGAGACATGATGAAATTGTTTTTTATAGACTTTGAATCTATGTTTCTAATTATTATGATGAACTAGACTTCCATGGTTGCTTAGGTTTATGAACTAGACACGTTTTATGCAGTATTTAATGGTTTTGGTTTTTAATTTTGATGTGTAGGATTACATGACTTTAATTTTATTGTTGGATTTGATATATGTGTGTTGGTGTTAATTTTATTTGAAGTTTGTTTATTGGTTTTGTGGAGCTAGGCATGTAGAGATACCCCCTAGGTCTTGAAATCAATCTAGTTCGTCAACTTAGGTTAGCGTGCTAGTATTTGGAGTTGGAGTACGACACAAGTATAACAAACTAATATAATAAATTAACTAAGACGTGCAGTCCATTCTTGAGGGTGAGAAATCTAACTCGAGTTTGCTAGGTAACTAACTAGGCATTGTTCGGTAGTTGGCAAGCGCTAGGGCGGGAGTCGCTACTTGTCCGTGTTTAGAGTTTTCCTAGGTTTTCTTCAGTAGAGTTTAAGTCTGCTTCATAGTTTGAGGGTTTTAATCCAGGAGAGGTTTTAATCTGATTTCTGTGGGATTTTGGTACGCTAGGGCGATCCAGATCCATCTTAGCATTTCTACACTTGTCCCGCCTTGAGTCTAGTGAGCTATCTTTGACAGGAGGTTTATTAGATAAGAATAGGGTCTCAAGTTAATTACCAGATTCAGGATTTATTGCTAGTGTTTAGGGATTTTACCTAAGTAACCAGCCTTCTTCCTATCCGATTTCTCTAAGTCCCTAGTTCCTATAAGTAGCTGAGGTTATTTTATTTATATTTAGTTTCTTTTAAGTTTATAATCAGTAGTTTAAAATACCCCCCCATTTAAGTATATATTTATTTAGGCTAGTATTCGGTAGAGGTTGTGATCTAGAGTTGCATTCGCGTCTTTGGGTTCGATACTCGGTCTTATCTGTTACTGCTTTGCGACCGGTACACTTGCCGTGCGTGTGTAGTTTTTAGGTGAGTCGTTTTAATTAAAACTTGTGTTATTTTTATATATACATTTACACACATCAACCCCCCCCCCATCTTTCCAACTCAACATGTTTCAGGTTTTTACGTGCTTTTGGAAGTTGTACAAGTCTTGGATCACATAGGAGCTTTGGATCTAGTTTATGTAAATCAAGTAGATGTAATTATTAAATTGTATGACAAATTGTAAATTGTTTAGTAATATTCAACTTCCATTTAGTACCATGAGCTATTGAACAATCATCACTACGTGACACCTCGATGTTTCCGCCATCGGTTGGGGTGTTACATCAACAATCACCTTTTTTGTTAAATGAGCGAATGCCACATAAGCCATATTGCTAAGTGCGTACGCACCTTTGTTTCAGCTTCTCGGTATTTGGAGGATCCGGCAGGAGCTGAACGTCCTTGCGATTTTCTTAACCTCTTCCGCATATCTCCTCATCACCGAATCTCTGGTTTCAAAATCGTCGTTCACTTGATTTTCCACCAGTTGTGAATCAATAAACACATTTAGATCACTAATTTTCATCTGTGAGGTGATGTCATGTGGATTAGGTCTTTTTAAACGTCCTTTTCAAAACTAACACTTTCCCGAAGGAAATGTCAAGACTCGATGGAAAAGGGTAATTAAGTTGAGGCCTTTAAATTAAGACACTTATCGATGTTTTAAATTTATAAAAATAAAACGATATCTGTTGATTATTCTAAGCCCACATGATAGGCAAGTGGACCTATCGAGCGTAGTATAGACTATAGCAAGTACCGAGTATCGAACCCTAAGATACGACTTCCCCTACTCAGTCCTAAGTTGCTTTAATAAAAGAAAAGATAAAATAAAATAAAGAGAGAGAGAGAATGAGAACGACCATAGTAAAAATCAATACAAAAAGAAGTGCTGCTTCGGGATCCAACTAATCTTGGGACGGATTAATAGTAGTTACTCAATTAATTGGTGTGAACAAGCGCACACTTATGCTTAACATGGAGTTGCTACAACATTCTCCAGAGGTGACTGTTTTCGCAAGACGAGTTGTATTCTTTTTATAATGTGAGGGTCTCTCGAACCGGTAAGTTAACCTCTCAACAATGACAGACGGACTACTCAAGACTGTGTATACCCAACCCTGAAGAATCCACCCCCCAATGTTGCAATAAAGACATCTAATCACTTAAAAATATTGTGGACAACTTGCCAGTGGCCGGAGCATGACCGAACAAGAAACCACTTGATATCATAAGAGAGTTTTGACTAACCAGAACACGTGAATCCGTTACTTGAACTAATTAACCTTTTAAAAAGTGAGTGGTCTATCATTACTATGCGGCAGTATAATGATGAGAGAAAGTAAAGAATGTTTTCTCTCAACACGGGTTCATCAATCCTTAACTTGCGCCAAAGCATTCACATAGACAATGAAGCTAAGTTGCAAAATTAAGGCTTGACTTATCACCGGGACAGATTATAAAGACCGTACCGACCCTAAATAAGATCTTTGATAGTAAAGGTTTAACCCACTAAGTGTGTGTATTTCTACCCACAAATGGGCTAATCACTACTCGCGGGATTAGGTTAGCTTAAGAGTGCATGGGTTGTTACACACCATGGGTACACTCTTAAGTCCTCCCACTTCCTATCAAGACACCAACAAGACAAAAGACTAAGTAATTAGTTAGTTAATTCATTAAACAAAGTTTTAAGTGAAAAGAATTAAACAAGAACACAACACCACTTAACAAATAAAAACTATATAATCCATACCAAGATAAGTCTTCACCCTAACAACACTCAACTATCCTAGCCAAACATTGGCTTTACAACTTGCACACTGTAACATCACACAAATTTTCTTTATATATATATATATATAGAACTCCATCGTTTATTCATCCGATTCATGTTTACAGTATCTTTACCATCCATTTTGTTAATTTTTTTTGTTTAAATAATGACTTATAATCAATATTAAATTGGATTGTATTAAAAATTCTGATTTAAAAACGTTAAAAAAAATGTTTGCCTATGCTAGGATTCGAACCCGAGTCCCTGGCGGGCTAAACCTTAACCACACCACACAAACCACTACACCATTTGGTGTTTTGTGATGTTAATTAAAACCAATTAAGCTTAAACCCTTTCAAGGTCCCTTAGTCAAACTTGAAAAGTCAAACATAGTCTCCTAGTCAAGTCAAGTCAATGTGTTAGTAAATATGGTCTCCTAGTCAAGTCAAAGTGTTAGTAAATATGGTCTTCTAGTCAAGTCAAAGTTGTTCCTAAATTCTAGCCTAGTCAAAGTAGTCCCTAATTACAACTCCAAATTTTACACTATAAATACACTAGCCTACCATTCAACTCTATATACCATTAAAAAAAACATTATTATCCCATCTCCTATATACTAAAGTTTTCATCCGTCATTATCTCCTCTAGCTAGTTTCGAGTTTTCCAGGGCATTATTACTAAGTGTTTGCACGCTCAATAAAAAGCACGAACTCATTATGCACCTAAGGTGAGTTTACATAGCCCCTTTTTGTTTACATTTTTGGGGTGAAACATGTTTACACATTTTATACACTATCATTTACTCATACTTACATTGTTGGAACTTGTGATTCAACTATAATCATTTTATACACTATCATTTACTCATTCTATCATTTGACTGTAACAAAAAGACACAGTACAATCATTAACATTGATCAAGCCGCCTGTTTAGATTATAGCGCTATAGGTCTGACAAACCCATCCCCCGCATAAATTCAGGGATGATCGATAACAGTTACACTTTTACTAACTTGCGAGTTAGGTCTCAGACGACACAAGGTTTGATTGTACAAAAGACGCATTGTTACATGTCGGACTCATATTCTATCATTACTCATTATTATACTTCAACTATGATTGTTATACAACATATTGTTTTCAACTATATGCAAAACCTATGTATTCTCACCAACTATTTATAGTTGACCCCCCCCATATTTCCAACTTAACATGTTTCAGGGTTATTTGCTATTGGAAGTTGTACAAGTCTTGGAATACATAAGAGCTTTGGACCTAGTTTATATTAGTCAACTTATGTAATCTTTACTTGTAAGATGAATTTTAAATTGTTTAATATTATTCAACTTTCACTTATTACCATGAGCTATTGAACAATCATTTATACATGACACCTCGATGTTTCCACCATCGGTTGGGGTGTTACACACACTATATTGGGTGTTGAGGGAACACATAGTAGTGAGTGTATTTGGGGATTAAAGAGGGTTTTTGGATGAGTTTTAGTGATCTATCTCTCAACTCTCAATCAATAAGTGTTTATGGAGTGATCCCAAGCTCCAATGGTCACTTACAAGACCCTCAAGGTGGCTGAAGTGTGAGGGAAACTCGGGTGAAAAGGGATGCCCAAAACGTGGAATGGAGGCTTCTATTTATAGGTAAAACAGCCTTGGTACACCTGTGCTTGTGTCTTGGTACGCCCATGCTCGACAGCAGGTACTGTTAGAGAGTCCTTTCGTGCAGAATTGTCTGTACCAGGGCGAGCACGCCCGTTCTCACTGCAATATGTAACCATCTTTTCAGTTTTGGTCGGTTTAAGCCTTGGAGAACCGGCTACAGTAAAGCACGCCCGTGCACATCAGAAAACCTCAATTTTGCCTCCTGCTGACTTGGCAATGTTGACTGGACGACCTGGGATAGGTGCACGGCCGTGCATAGTCTAGAGAGCGACCATGCTTCATCTGGATCAGCTTCAAAAGTCTTCAAATCCTTGTCTTTTATGCCGGTTTTATATTCTTTTCACTTTCCACCTTCAATGCCTGCAATTATCATCAAAAGGAGACAAACTGTGATAATACCAAGATAAAAGCATGAATTTTGGTGATAATTAGGTAAATACATGTATATAAAACCTGCTAATTTTGGGACTCATCATGAGGCAATTCTTAAACCTGCCAAAAGCGCCTCATACTATGCCATGTTGTCGGTACACCTAAAATTGTACCTGCTTGCATAAGTAGACTCAGTACCTACAGGATCGATTAGGATGGGTTCTGCTCCAGCCCCTTTCCGGTTGGAGGCCCCATCGGTATATAAGCACCAACCGTCACTCGTTCCTGAGCTTCCTACTTCATTGCTCACGGTATCCATGATCATCAGGTCTTCCTAATGATTGTTGTTTTCCACTAGGAAATCAGCCAACACTTGATCCTTTATTGCCAACTAGAACTTATACTCTATACCGTATGCTCCCAATTTGACTACCCATTTTGTTAATCTCCCAGCCATCTCTGGTCCGTTCCATGATTTCTCGTAGTGAAGAATTGGTTAACACCGCAATAGCATGTGCTTGGAAGTACCTCCACAGACATCTGGCTGTATGTGTCAATGCCATAGCTA
This sequence comes from Ambrosia x helenae, assembly GCA_030844895.1. NCBI lineage: Eukaryota > Viridiplantae > Streptophyta > Magnoliopsida > Asterales > Asteraceae > Ambrosia > Ambrosia x helenae. The sequence goes on along the minus strand of CM061228.1, from coordinate 30,507,651 downwards.
GCTTTTCAATAGGTGTATATCGGGTCTCAGCATCTTTCAAACATTTGCTAATGAAGAAGATGGGCACAAACCCCATAGGACGGCTAGCACACAGGACACTACTTACAACTTCTTTGCTTCCTGTAAGGTAGGCAAAGAGTGTCTCTTCAGATTCGGGTACGGTCAATGAGGGCAGGTTGGCCAGATGTTCCTTCATTTGTTGAAAAGTCGTTTTTTTTTGCTTCATCTGTCCACCGGAAGTCGGATCACTTGGTGTAGTTCTTCAAAGTCTTGAAGAACGGTAAGGACTGTTTGGCTAATTTGGACAAAAATCGGATGAGAGCCCCCAATTTTCCATTCAGACTCCGTACTTCTTTCAGCGTTTGAGGAGACTGCATCTCTCGAACGGCTTTTACTTTGTTAGGGTTTGCCTGAATCTCTTTCTTTTCCACGATGTGCCCAAGGAATTGGCCTTCTTCCATCCTGATGAAACATTTGGAAGGGTTAAACTTCATGTTCACACCCGTTGGGTTGTCGAATGTTTCTGCAACATCCATTAACAACGTCGTCTCATCCTGACTCTTTATAACTAAATCGTTTACGTATACTTCCATGTTTTTCTCGATTTGCCTTTCGAACACCTTGTAATTTAACCTTTTATAAGTGGCCCGTACATTCTTAAGGCCGAATGGCATCTTCCGATAGAAGAACAATCCTTGATTCGTATGGAAGGTTGTCTTTTCCTCATCACCTCTTGCCATCAGGATTGGTGATACCCCTTGTAAGCGGTAAGGAAGCATTTAATGCAGAAACTAGTTGCCAAGTCTATCTTTGCGTCTATTTCGGGCAAGGGGTAATGATCTTTGGGGCATGCCTTATTCAGATCGCGGTAATCCAGGCACATCATCCACATTCCATTTTCCTTTTGCAACATGACCGGGTTGGATACCCAAGTAGGGTACCGTACCTTCTTCATTATACCTGTTTCTTCTAGTGCCCGAACTTCTTCTAGCACCGCCAAGCTATGGTCCGGAACCAAGGATCTTTTCTTCTGTACGACTGGGATTCCCGTCATATCACTTGGAGTTCAAGCAAAGACATCCAAGTTATTCCTTAAGTACCGAAACAGATGAATGTTCCATTTTTTTGGTACACTCTCCTCGGCACCAGAGTACCCTATCTCTGCATATTGAACAGAGGTTTCTAGTGTACATATCCCCCAAAGAGTTGGAAACTTTATCAATCCGTGAGCACTAGAAGTTATCATTCCGAATGTTTGGATCCCTTGTTGACCGATGAGGACGTTTTGAGGAGAAGGTGCGTCGATAACAATAAAGTTCAAGGCTTCAACATGTCGTTTATGACCATCACTTATTTCCACGTAAAGCTATTTATGTCCCTTAGGAGCTACCCTTTCTCCTGAGAATCCCACCAGAGAGTAGGAAACATGTGTCAAACCTTGCCGGACGTCCCTACGTAGCTGTGTAAAACAATGATCATACATTAAATCCGAGGCACTCCCCCTGTCGATGTAAACTCTGTGAATGAGTGGATCCCATATGGTTATACGGATAACCATGGGGTCTTCCCTAGCATCTTCCATTGGTAAATAGGGGAAAGGAAATAGAATCTCACTCTAGTGAGTCCGCATCCCTTCTTCCTCGAAAACCACCCTTGGTCTCTTCAGGGCTATCGTAATCCGAACCATCAACACATGGGCTTCCTTTTTCTTACCGTCGTTGCCTCGCTTTCTTCCTTTTATATCTTTAACCAAGTGGGCCAGCTGCCCTGACTTTACCGCTTCTTCTATTTGTTTCTTGAGCTAGAAACATTCGTTTGTGTGATGTCCTTTGTCTTTATGAAACTCACAATACTTCTGAGAGCTTTGTTGTTTTGCCATTGTTTGAAGCGGAAAAAGAAGCCTTGAATTTGACATTTTCAGTTTCGGTGGCTAGTATCTCTTTGGGAGTCTTGGTCAATTCGGTAAAAAACATCTTTCTTATGATACCCCCCGCTTCTCTGGAACTGATCATCTCTTCCTTCAGGGGATTTCTGGTCGTCTGAGTTTCAGAATTGGGAACTATTGGACCGTAAAGACTTTTCCTGGTATCGGTAGGATCCCTTCTGTGAACCTTCTCCTGGAATTAGTCGGTGATCAATGGCTTGAGCCGGTCTTTTCCCCGAACGAACGCTTCGGTCCTCTGAATGGCTTCTTCTAGGGTTGCTGGGACTCTGGCATTTAAATTTTCTACCAATTGTTTGGTTCTCAGGCTATGAAGGAATTCGGATATCATCATCTTCTCATCCGCTCCCCTGATCCTGTAGGGACTCTTCTTTGAATCCAGATACAAAGGCTTTAAGTTTTTCTCCATCCTTTTGCTTGATGTTATGTAACTCGACCGGATCTTTCATGTGCTTACATTGTTGTCGGAAGTGCTCCAGGGAAGTTTTCCCTCAAGCTGGCCAAGTTATCGATGCTTTCCGTCTATAGGCTATTGAACCAGATTCGAGCTACCCCAGAAGGGGTTTGTACGAACATTTGGAAACAGGTCGGCATGGGCCAGACGTCCATCTGGGGTGCTCCTTCAAATAACATAATGTGATCCTTTGGGTCGGACGTTCCTTCGTACACTTTCATGTTAGAGGGCATCTTCACCCGGGTAGGAGAAACGACGTTTGTAATCCTCACCGGGAACTTAGAACCTTCAGTAGGCTTTCTAGGGAAGGTGTAGTTCGTCCAACCAGGCATGATCAGTTGTTTCAGCATGAACTATTGGATCGGGTATAATAAAGGCGGGGGTCATGGAAGTCACCTGAACATTCGATCCTCTAGCATGCTGGCGGTGCTGCTGTATCATCTGTGTGAGCCACGAGGCTGGTGTGATGTTGAGGCCGATCGTCCCTCCATTCGTAGCACCTGGGGAGGAGGAATGGCTGTAGGAGCGGTCTCTTCATCATTAAAAGATAACTTCAATGATAGAACTTTGGCTCGTACTTTCCGGACATAGTTATTCATTAATTGTCTTAGCTGTAGGAAATTAGACCGAACCAACTCTGGGGATGCCACTAGGGTAATATCGGTTGGCTGGTCGTCCGAAGAGATGGATCGGACGAAAACATTTGATGGTGGTGTTTTCTAGTGAGTGGGACTACATGTCGTGGCCTCACGGTAGGCGCCAAAATGTTAAGGTTTTGAAAGTGAATTCTCGGATGTTGGGGAGTATTCGGTATCAGAACGATAGCCGAATGTATTTATTGTACATTGAATTCCCCACCAATCGCTTATGGCGGGTGTTTATAATGAGGAAAACCACCTGAGCATTAATTGCTAGTGATGATGAAGTCGGCGTGAACAGTGACAGTCGTCACTGTTACTTCTATTCAGTATGGTGTTTATATTATTATATTATGTTTTGGTGGGCTAATTTACTATTACGGTTTGGACTGTTGGGTAAGGGCCATCTTTTGGTTTAACCAATGTGTTGTCCGTATCCGTTCTATTGTCCGTCAGTTCGTCCGTATGTCATTGTTTCGGTAAGTCAGTCATTCAGTCCTTCTGTTTGGGTTAAGGAATCTTAGGATTCAGTCTTTCAGGTTCGATCAGATCATTTCGGTATTACTATATTATCTAAGTCCAGTTCGGGTAATTTCCAGGTATTCGGTCATCAGTCAGTTGGTCCGGTTCTTGAATCGGTACCTAAGTCATCATACAAAACAATAATTCTATTAGAACCATCCTTAAAACCGACTATCCATTCTAAACATCTCCCATTTTACTCTAAGTTTCAACTAAATAGACTTGAACACCTTAGGTAGCGTTTGGTATGATGGAATGAAAGGGGGAATGGAATGGACCATTATGAGGTAATGAAAAATAGTTATGTTTGGTTAGTTAAAGGAATGGAATCACCCATTACACAAGGCATTCCATTCCCCTCAAAATCATTCCATCCACTCCCATGTTTTTTTTTATTTCATCCCTCATTCACCCTTTACTAACAACACCACTACCCACCACCATCGTCACCACCCACCACCACCACCACCACCCACCACCATCACTAACCCACCACCATCACCCACCTTCCGCCGCCGCCATCCAACACCACCCACCGCCCACCACCATCAACCACCCACCGCCCACCACCATCAACCACCTACCGCCGCCTATACTATGTGCCATTGTCATTCACCACAATTTCCTTTACCCAGGACTACCGCCGCCACCCACCACTGCCGCCGCCTCCACACCACTGCGACTACTCACCATCGTCACCCACCCACCATCACCGCCATCCACCTCCACCCATCGCCACCGTTGTCGCCACCCACCACCGCCATCGCCACCACCTACAACCGTCGTCGCCACCCACCACCACGCTACCGCCACACACCACCACCACACACCACCACCTACCATCAGCACCACCAACCACCGCCGCCACTACTCACCGTCATCGCCCACCCACCATCACGACTATCCACCTTCACCTTCCACCGCCGCCACCATCGCTGCTGCCACCCACCACCACATATCACCACCCACCATCACCGCCACCGACCACCACTATTAACCACTGATTTTAATCCTTCGTCTTTTCCTGCCTATCCAACAACACAAAGTAATATTTTGTTTCATTCCCACATAGCAACCAAACAAAACATGAAATGGTAATGATCTATTCTATTACCTTGTTAATTTCATTACCTCATCCATTTCATTCCATTACCCCATCTCAAACACACCCTTATTTTCTATTATGATTTTGGTGTTTGACTAAAAAACTCCCCTGAAGTAATAAAAAAAATAAGAATTAAAAAAGGGAAAATGACCAATATAGCCCGTTGACCGGGCATTTTGCACAAATAGCCCTCTCCACCGTCTTTGGAGAGACGGGACACGGCTCCCAACCAGCCTGAACCGTCTCCCGAGAGGCTTTCCATTTCAGCCAACAGAGGACCGCCACGTGTCGTCTCTGATCCCGAGATGTACCGTCTCTCTCCAGACGGGTCAGAACCCTCTCCCAGACGGTTCACGTTTCCCAAGACGGCTGACCCTTCGGTTCAACCGTCTCCCAGACGGTTCACGTCTGTCAATGTCGGCTGACTTTTCGGCTCAACCGTCTCAAAAAGACGGGTCACCTTTCCCAAGACGGCTGACCCTTCGGTTCAACCGTCTCTCAAGACGGTACACATCTACCGACGCCGGTGGTTCCCGATGAGCGGCGACGCTTCGGTTGTCCGGCTCAGCCCTATAAATACCCGTCTCCCGTCCATTTCCCGTCATCCAACCCCGTCTGAACACAAACCACCACCGTACAACTCCGTCCAAACACTATCTACTACCCGACGACCACCGTTCAACACCGTCCAAACAATATCTACCACCCCACCACCACCGTCCAACACCGTCCAAACACCGTCCAAACCACCGTCCAACACCGTCCAAACCACCGTCCAACACCGTCCAAACCACCGTACAACACCAATGGCACCTCAACGATGGACGGAAGAACAAGAGATTGTCTTGATTGCGGCATGGCTACATGTTGAAGAGAGCACACACCTTAACAACAAATGGTTCCGGATACTGAATGAATACAACCGGCTCGTTGGAGGGTCACAACGTACCACCGAGTCCCTTAGCCGCAAGTTGAATGATTTGACGACAAAGTGTCAAATCTTCAACGGCCACCACAACCGGACCCTTTACGACGTACCCTCAAACTTTCCCGAAGACGTGGCAATTAGACACAGTCTAAGGCAGTATAAAAACAGGGAGGGTAAAGAGTTTAAACATGTGTCCGTTTGGCAAATGATAAGACATCGTCTTATGTAATTTGTAATTATATTTTTATTAATTTGTAATGGTTATATTTTTAATGCAATAGTTGGTTATATTTTTAATTTGTCTTTTTGTTTTTATATTTAAGGTAAATATCTCATTAAACGTACTATACTATTACAATCACAAATAAACAATAAATACTATATTATTACAATAACAATTAAAAAACTACACTATTACAACAAACTTCCCGAGAATAAAGAAGCAACAAGTGAAAACTAAGAAGCAACAAGTAAAAAACTACACTATTACAACAAACTTCCCAAATTTACTTCCAGAACTAGGAACTTTGTTTGAAGTAATAGTAATGTCTAACCAACTATTGAGGACTACATCTTAGTGTTAGATGTTTTGTCCTCCACAGCGGCGGTAGTAGCAGTGGTCTACATAGACGTTGTTTCGAATGGTGTATGTGCTCTACATAGACAAGTCCGAAACGTTTCCTCGTTTTATGTAACAATAGTTCTCAGTGAGCACACGTCGAACATCGAGACATAAATTCGGAAAGCGAACGAACTTGCCTAAAATGTAGACCACCACATCATCGATCCATTACACGGGTTGCAAACCACGCGCAGATGGAACAACAATCCAAGTAGCCGTACACAGATGAAACAACAATCCAAGTAACCGGGACATATTTTCCGAAGCCGGTAGGCTTCGGCTGGGAAAGTCAAAAAGGCTTCGGCTGGGAAAGTAAAAAAACGTCATTGGATTGGAAGATTAAAGCTTAGAGGAGACGGGTGGGTGCATGGAAGATGAAAGCTTAGAGGAGAGGGGTGGGTGCAAATTTCGTTAAGTTAATTGGGGTATTTATATACACTCGTGAGACGGTTCAGACGGTTCGGACGGTATCACAAATTTCGTTAAGACGACTTGGGAAAGGTGACCCGTCTGGGAGACGGTTGACCCGAAGGGTCAGCCGGCATTGACAGACGTGAACCGTCTGGGAGACGGTTGAACCGAAGGGTCAGCCGTCTTGGGAAACGTGAACCGTCTGGGAGAGGGTTCTGACCCGTCTGGAGAGAGACGGTACATCTCGGGATCAGAGACGACACGTGGCGGTCCTCTGTTGGCTGAAATGGGAAGCCTCTCGGGAGACGGTTCAGGCTGGTTGGGAGCCGTGTCCCGTCTCTCCAAAGACGGTGGAGAGGGCTAGTTGTGCAAAATGCCCGGTCAACGAGCTATATTGGTCATTTTCCCATTAAAAAAAGTAGAAGGGTTTAAAAGCCATCCAATTAGTCCAAGGGCTTTAATTATAACAAAAATCCAATGACTCATATTCTCCCATTAAATATACCCACCCCCATCTAATCTGTAATCTACCTCCTCTCTCTCTCCCTATCCCTAACCCAACCAACTGATCACCATTAACCACCGGAACCACCCACAAGATGGGCAAAACTTCAAGGTTTTTCAATGCATTCTTCAAATCCCACCATCTCCACGACCCATTACTAACTCCATTACTAACCCCACCACGTCATCACCGTTCCTCCACCACTCATGCAATCTCCGTCGCTGGCTACGCTGCTCCCGGCCAACGGGCGCCGGTTAAAATCCAATCTTACTACCGAGCTTATGTGGTAAAGTTTTTAAATCTTTTTTATCGGTATTATTGTCTTTTGCAACACGCTATCTGTTTTTTATTATTTGTTTTTTTTGTTTAACGTCAATGCATGCAACAGCATCCATGTTACCCTCTATTTTTATGTTAAAAACATCATTTTAACTCTAAAATTTTTATAATATGAAAAATTGTTACAGTAACTTTTTTGTTTTTTTGTATATGAAGAGCTACTAAATGAGAAATGTAATAAATTAGTGTTTGGGAGTATTATAAACAAAGATGATAGGATGAGATTTGAGATGTTTTTAAAAAATAAGCGATAAATAAGGTAGAAGTTGGTGATGATATTGTGAGTGCTCCATGGTACAATATCTAATGCGTAAAGTACAACTTTGTACTAGCAAGTAGCAACAGCCGAAATGTTGGAACCGCGAAAGTTTTTATTGTTTTTTTCAGGAAAAAGTCTGCAGTCTGCGGACCACATCTGCAGACATCTGCAGTAGAAGAGGTGGACCAAAGGTCTGTAGTCTGCAAGAAGAAGACTGTTTGTTTGTTAATGTCTGCAGACTGCTAAAATAAACTGAAATTTAAATAAACTAATTTTTTACAGCAGTCTGGTGGTAGACGGTGGTGGTGGTGGACCGTGGTGGTGGGTGGTGGTGGACGGTGGTGATGGTGGTGGGTGGTGGTGGACCGTGGTGGTGGTGGTGGACCGTGGTGGTGGCTGGTGGTGGACGGTGGTGATGGTGGTGGTCACGGTGGTGGTGGACGGTGGTGGTGGGTGGTGGTGGTGGTGGTGGTGGGTGGTGGTGCACGGTGCTGGTGGTGCTGGTGGTGAGTGGTGGTGGTGGACCGTGGTGGTGGTGGACCGTCGTGGTGGTAGACGGTGGTGGTGGTGGTGGGTAGTGGTGGACCGTGGTGGTGGTGGGTGGTGGTGGATGGTGGTGATGGATAGTGGTGGTGGTGGACCGTTGTTGTTAGTGGTGGTGGTGGTGTCGGTGGTGGTGGATGGTGGTGGACCGTGGTGGTGGTGGTGGTGGACTGTCGTGGTGGTGGTGGACCGTGGTTGGTGGTGGTGGTGGTGGATGGTGGTGGTGGTGGGTGAGGAGAAGAGAAGTGGAGAAGACCTTTGAAGAACTTAGAAGACTTTGGAACAAGTCTACACCAAGAAGAGGTCAGAAAAACCTTTTTAAGTGAAAGGTATTCCAAAAAACAAACAATCTACAGACCCCAAACGTCTGCGTAGCGAAGATAAAAGAGGTCAAAAGTGTTTCTGAAAAAAAAAAAAAAAAAAACAAACAGCACCAGGTTCACAATGCTTCTTCTTCAAGTGTTAGCAAATGTGCCACACATAAATTAAAGCGTACAAGTATTTATTGGTTGTAAATTAATTAGGGGTTAGCATTTCGTGGTTTGGACCCACAGGAACCTTGAACCCGACCCACGAAAACCTTGGATCCGAACCATTTTTAAATATATGGGTCGGTTTTCGGTTCTAGATTTATATGAATTATCGGTTCCGGGTCGGGTCGGTTCCAAACGCACGGTTCTAATATAAGAACCACAAGAACCGTTTGTATTTTAATTAAAAAATAAAAAAATAATATTTTTTAATCTTTTCACTATTCGGTTTTACGTTTTACTGTAATCGATTTCATGTAATGTTAATACAATATTAAAAATATTATTTATAATAATAACAATGTATTTTTCTTGAAATATTTTTCGGCTTAATGGATATGCATAGATGTGATATATTATATAATATATATTATATCCAAATTTGAAGTAAATATTTCGCTCTGATGTGTGTGTGTGTATTTATCATGTATACATAACAGATTCACATAATGTTTCTATTGATAAGAATGACAAAATTGTTACGAAAACATAAGTCGAGAAACGAAAAATGACTTAAAAAAAAAACTCATGGGCTATTGTTAAACTGTCCGTTGTGGAAGCGTGAGTAGCACGACGCGAACGAGGTTTCAGTGCCCATGCTCACCCCAGCCACAATAGCCCCACGCGAACAGTCCCGGCGCAAGCACAAGCGATGGTGGTCGCGTGGGTTAACGGGAAAAGTGACCTTTGGTCGCACCGTTGCTCACCTCCAGCCACAACGGGGTCAAGTGACCGGATTACTTGATAGTCACGTCCGTGCCTTGCGCACGTTCGCTCGCGCGTCCACAACGGACGGCCTTAGAACCATATGGAGGAATTCTTTTACAAGCATGGTAAAAGAATAGGAATATGTAAATCCTCTAATAGTGGCTATTGCATTAAAGGGTTCTAGAGGGCCAGATCCTTTTACCCGACCCATCAGAACCTTTAGGACCCGGAACCACATAGCCTTTTAAGGTTCGGTTCGTGGTTCTTAATTTCAACAATAAAAGGGTATACGGTTATGGCGGGTCCGGGTCGGATCGGTTCTGAACCCTTTGCACAGCCCTAAAATTAATTGCACCCATTTGTTGGTTTTGCTACATATTTATAAAAAAAAAAAAAAAAAATACATTTTTCGACTCTTTGATCCCAACAACAAAACGATTTTTTTTTCTTCTGTAAGGAATGTGAAACGATGAAATTATTTATAAAATGAAAATACAGGCCAGGAAAACGTTACGGTGGTTAAAATCGTTGGTGAAGGTTCATGCGCTGGTGAGAGGTCACATTACAAGGAAACAAATAGATAATGATTTGAGAGGGTTGCCGGCTCTGGCTCGAGCCCATGTATGCCGGGTTTAGGTTACCATGTCACCCTGGTTGATTACCAATTTTTGTATGACCTTGAGTTGTGTTAAGGTTGCCCGTTTATGTGGCACTTTTTGTAATTAGTGCCGGCTCTGGCTCGAGGGTTGATTCGAGATAATGATTAGTGGCACAAGGAAACAAATAGATAATGATTTGAGAGGGTTGTCGGCTCTGGCTCGAGCCCATGTATGCCGGGTTTAGGTTACCATGTCACCCTGGTTGATTACCAATTTTTGTATGACCTTGAGTTGTGTTAAGGTTGCCCGTTTATGTGGCACTTTTTGTAATTAGTTGGTTTGGCATGCCTTTAAGGTTGATCAAACAATGTTTAATTAAACTAGGTCGACTCACCAATGTATTTGAATTAAATTGTCAACCTACTAAGGCGATTTGACTCGCTTAACTCCTTTTTTTACAACTTACCAGCTGAATTAACAACGTTTACAAATTTATTACAATTCGGTTTACATGTTTAGGTTATTATATAGGTTTACATGTTTAGGTATATAAGTTAAATGGGTGGTGTTTGCGTGTGTTGAACAATTCAGCCGTCGACCCGACACAATTTATATTTAACATCCTAATTCACTCTATCTACAGCTGAAGAAAGAAGAAAACGCTTCAAAGACAAATCCACTTAAAGGCTCGGTCTGCGTATCAAAGCTTATGGGGTTGCTATAAACTTATATGATAATAATGTAATTTTGTGGTTTCTTTGAAACAACTCTTTTAAGCTACAATAGGAAGCCTTAAGCATCCAAATGTGTGTGCTACTACTAGATGTCAAGAAAACAATCTAGTAGCTAGCACTATGGTACGTGTAACCAATTTTTGTAAATGCAATCTATAATACATATCTATTAGTCTACTAACAAAAACTCGTAGATCATCCTGCTACAAAGCTGAACCTCATTTTCACTCTAAGGTGGTGTTTGTTTTTTGGTAGAAGTACTTCCTAACCTCTTTTGTCTACTCTGTACAGACGCGGGCAGAGGTTTAAGCTCCGCAGACCGTTTGTTTTTTTGGAAGACATTAGCCTATAAAACATCTACCCGCCCTTTTCTTGGGGCAGACATTTCCAAATCACTTTTCACTTCTCCTAACCTCTTCTTCACAAATCTTCTCATTCATCTTCATCTTCAGACATCTTTCATTCTTCCCTCTCCTCCTCCCCTTCCTCCCTCCGCCGCCGCCCTCCTCCCCTTCCCTCCCCCCTCCGCCGCCGCCCTCATCCCCTTCCCTCCTCCCGCCGCAGCCCTCCTCCGGCCGCCGCCCTCCTCCCCTTGCCTCCTCCCTCCGCAGCCGCCCTCATCCCCTTCCCTCCTCCCGCCGCCGCCCTCTACTTCAGTTACAGATGGTTCGATGGTTAGATTTGTGGGTGTATGTTTGTTTGTGATTATAAAGTATACTTTGTTTGTAGTTATACTTGTTTGAATGTATCAACAGTTTTTGGTTGTATGATGTTTAGATGTTTCCTGCAAGTTATTATTATTAGCGGGAATAATATTCAAAATCAAGGATAGAAATCATCTCCTTAATTGTAGCCATTATTGTTAATTATTGTTACCATGTATAGTGATATAATTTACCATGTATAGATAGGCTCCATTGTAATCCTCCCCTTTATAAAGGGATCTCGGTTATCAATAATAAACACACAATTACAACAGCCTTTATGGTATCACTCGCCTAGGTTTTTACCTTTTCTGCCGCCCATTTTTTTCCGGTAACCTGTTTCAGTCCCTGTTTCGATGGGAGACAAAACAGAAACCTCAATCCCACCACCCAAACCTACTACTCTTCACCGTGCATACTCAGTCTCAAACATTAACTCCAAAATCAAAACCCTTGATGGCGTAAAAATCACTTACTCAGCCTGGACCAACCTCTTCAAACTCCACACTATGGCGTACAAAGTACTGAACCACATCGACGGTACTCCAAGCCCGGCCGCTGATTCTGAAGACTATCCAGCCTGGAAGGAACTGGACGCGCTGGTTCTTTAGTGGATTTTAAACACGATCTCCGACTCGTTGGTTGGTCGTGTCATCCACACCGCTGCTACTGCTCACGAAGCCCGGGTCCACATCGAAAAAGTCTTGCTCAGCAACAAACAAGCCCACGCTGCCGCTCTGGAAACCACGTTTGTTAACCTCACCCTTGCTGCTTGCTCGTCTTTGGACGACTATTGCACTCGATTGCAGGATCTTGCCAATCAATTGGCCGGCGTGGACCATCCCATCACAGAGTCTCGACTCGTCCTACAACTCGTCCGCGGGCTACCCGCGGAATATGACACCGCTGCTGCTCTAATCCATCAGAACAAGGCCGATTGGGACACCGCCCGAACCATGTTGAATGACGAAAAGATCCGCCTCGAAGCCCGTCAACCACAGCAGCCCTCTGCCCTTGCCGCTGCCACCACTCCTCCGGCACCCTCCCAACTGTCCTCTGCTCCGGCCTACTACTCCAACCGAGGTAGGGGTCGTGGCCGGGGTCGGTCTTCCCGTGGTGGTCGTGGTCGTGGCAGTGGGTATCGCTCAAACTACCCAAATACCTCCCCAAATAACACATATCAAAACTGGAACACTTCCTCACCTCAAAACCCACAACCATCCGCAAACACCCCTCCCCATTGGGCTTGGTGGATGCCACCGCCTTGTCCTTACCCAACCCAACCCAACTGACAGCCCAACAATAATACCCAACAAAACCTACCAGCGAACCAATTTGCCTCAGCCCACTATGCTGCACATTACCCTCCACCAGGCTTCGAACACTACGCCCCTGTACCCGACCAGACCCACGGGTCTGCTGGCAACTCATCCGAACAGCAGCAGCAGGCTACTCAGCCATCTGGTACAGCCACTTTTGCTCAGGCTACTCAGGAGTTCGATGCTTTACAGCCTTCTGAATTAGGTGCAACATTCACTACCATGGTTCTCAACGAACCCGAGCCGACTTGGACTATGGACACTGGCGCAACCGAACACCTCACGGCTCACCAAGGTATGATCCATGTCCCATCTTCATTACCTGTACGTACTAAAATTTTGGTCGGTGATGGCAATTGTTTACCCATCCTTGGATCCGGTACTGCCTATCACACCTTACCAAACCGTAAATACATTTTACCCAACATCCACTACAGCCAAAAGTCATTAAAAACCTTTTGTCTGTACGTCGTTTTACCCGTGATAATCTTGTTTCCATTGAATTTGACCCGTATGGCTTTTCTTTGAAGGACCTTACCACTGGCGAGCACCTTTCACGCCATAACAGCACGGGGGACCTCTACACGTTTACCGCACCTGAACCATCATCTTGTTTAGTGGCATCTTCTTCTCTACCATGGCATGATCGACTTGGACATCCCGGTGCTCAAGTCTTGGACACGCTTATTCGTTTTTTTAATTTTCCATGTAATAAGAACAAGGTTTCCGCATTTTGCGATTCTTGTCATGTTTCAAATTCTAAACGTTTGCCTTTTTATGCTTCTACTTCCGTTACTTATGCACCTTTTGATATTATCCATTGTGACCTATGGACATCACCTATACCTAGCAAACAAGGCTATAAATATTATATGGTTCTAATAGATAATTTTACGCATTTTGTTTGGGTCTACCCCTTGAAGTTTAAATCCGAAACCTTTCCCACATTCACTAAATTTCACCGTTTAATTCACACCCAATTCAATAGAAAAATTAAAACCATCCAATGTGATCTTGGAGGCGAATTTGATAATAACGCTTTCAAAGAATTTGCAAACCAACACGGTCTCCTTTTCCGATTTGCGTGTCCTCAAACGTCTTCTCAAAATGGACGTGCCGAGAGAATGATACGTCGTCTAAATGATATCATTCGCGCTCTTCTCATTCATGCCAATCTTCCCCCTGCGTTTTGGGTGGAGGCCCTTCACACCGCCGCCTACCTTCACAACATTTTACCAACAAAACGCCTCAACTTTTTCTCACCCACATTCGCCTTATATCTCCGTCACCCATCCTACGACCACTTACGCGTTTTTGGATGTGCTTGCTACCCTAACACATCCGCAACCCAACCTCACAAACTTCACCCACGAGCCACCCGTTGTATCTTCCTCAGATATCCCCCCTGATTTCCGAGGCTATCGTTGTCTCGACCCCACAACGGGCAAGGTCTCCATCTCTCGTCACGTAACATTTGACGAGCAAAGTTTTCCCTATACCGTTACACAACCCGCTACATCCTTTAATTTTCTTGATGACCCTATACCACCCGGATTTGACTTCCATCCGCCACAAACAGGCCCAAACCCTCCTGCCACAGCCCAATCAAGCCCAAACACAGCTGCCCTGCCCAGCCCCACACATCCCAGCCCAACCCCACCGAGCCCACATCCGTCCCAACCCATAACTTACACTCGCAGACCCAAGCCCAATACTACCACCGCGTCCCAGCCAGACCTCCCACCGGCCCATACCCAGCCCACTCCATCAGCCCAACCTCCACCATCTCACACTTCCGCAGCCCCATCCTCCTCTGTTCCCCAAAACCGTCACCCGATGACTACCCGATCCAAAACTGGATCCTCTAAACCGGCTCAGAAACTTAACCTCCACACTACCACCATTTCCCCTATACCCTCAACCTACAGTAAAGCCTTTACGGATCCAAATTGGGTACAAGCCATGCAGGCCGAATTTAATGCGTTACAGGTTAATGACACTTGGGACTTGGTTCCTCGCCCGAATGACCATCCGGTTATTCGTTGGATGTGGTTATTCAGGCATAAGTTTAAATCAGATGGGTCCCTAGAGCGTTACAAGCCACGCTTGGTGGTTAATGGGAAGTCACAGACGGTTGGTGTTGACTGTGACGACACTTTTAGTCCGGTTGTCAAACCGGCTACCATCCGTACCGTTCTCTCACTAGCAGTATCTCGGGCTTGGCCAATTCATCAGCTTGATGTGAAAAATGCTTTTCTCCATAGGCATCTAAATGAAACCGTCTATATGCATCAACCAGCTGGATTCACTGACAAACGATACCCCAATTTTGTGTGTCGTCTAAGGAAGTCCCTATATGGCCTTAAACAAGCGCCACGTGCATGGTACACACGGTTTGCATCTTATATTACGAGTCACGGATTTCAAAGCAGCAAATGTGATAACTCACTGTTTGTTTATCGCCACGGCTCTCACACAGCGTATTTGCTCCTCTATGTTGATGACATTGTTCTTACTGCATCCTCTGATTCATTCCTCACACAGATTATCCAGACACTCTCACGAGAGTTTGCCATGACGGACCTCGGCCGCCTTCACCACTTCCTCGGCATTAAAGTCACTCATACGACCCACAGATTATTTTTGAATCAGGCACAATACGCTAAAGAAATCATCAGCCGTGCGTTTATGACAAATTGTAAGCCTTGCAGCACACCGGTGGATCTTGCCGCTAAACTAAGTGCCACTGCTGGGGCTCCATTTCAGGACCCTACTCTTTATCGTAGCCTTGCGGGAGCACTTCAGTACCTGACATTCACTAGACCAGACATCTCTTATGCCGTTCAGCAGATTTGTCTTTTCATGCATGACCCTCGGGACTCTCATTTTGCGTTTATGAAACGCATTATTCGTTATCTCCAAGGCACACTTGACTATGGCATACGCATCCTTCGTACCAGCTCTCAGTCCCTCGTTGCATATTCGGACGCCGATTGGGGAGGCTGTCCAGATTCACGCAGATCCACTAGCGGGTACTGCGTTTTCCTCAGGGATAATCTTTTATCATGGTTTTCCAAGCACCAGCCTACAGTGTCTCGTTCGAGTGCAGAAGCGGAATATAGAGGGGGGCAAACGCCGTTGCGGAGGTCACATGGCTGCGCAACCTCCTGCTCGAGCTACATGTTCCACTATGTCACGCAATGTTTCCACCGTTTATTTGTCAGATAACCCTGTCCAGCATCAGAGAACAAAACATATAGAGATCGACATTCATTTTGTTCGAGAGAAGGTTCGTGTTGGTGATATTCGTGTTCTCCACGTGCCGTCTTCATTGCAATATGCGGACATTTTTACCAAAGGATTGTCAAGGGAGCTGTTCACTTCGTTCCGATCCAGTTTGACCGTCTGCTTACCTCCCGATCAAACTGCGGGGGGCTATTAGCGGGAATAATATTCAAAATCAAGGATAGAAATCATCTCCTTAATTGTAGCCATTATTGTTAATTATTGTTACCATGTATAGTGATATAATTTACCATGTATAGATAGGCTCCATTGTAATCCTCCCCTTTATAAAGGGATCTCGGTTATCAATAATAAACACACAATTACAACAGCCTTTAATTATGTCAAGAAGTGATGTGTAAAAAAGTTCTTGATTGAAGGGGCCGTTAAAGATAATATTATGGTGGTTCAAGTTATCTTTGTTGATGGAAGGATTTGGTAAAAAAAGTTCTCGATTTAGATCCTACGTAAATTTATTAAAAGAACTAAGATTGTAATAAAACAACTAAAATGTAAGAGGCTGTTTGGTTGATTAAGGTGTTGTTTGTTTTTTGCGGAGAAGCACTTCTGACCTCTTTTGTCTGTGTCACACAGACGCGCGCAGACGTTTGGGGTCTGCAGATTGTTTGTTTTTTGGAAGACCTTTCACTTAAAAAGGTCTTCCTGACATCTTCTTGGTGCAGACTTGTTCCAAAGACTTCTAAGGTCTTCAAAGGTCTTCTCCATTTCTCTTCTCCTCACCCACCACCACCACCACCATCGTCCACCACCACCACCCACCACCACCATCGTCCACCACCACCTACCACCGTCAACCACCACCACCACCCACCACCGTCCACCACCACCATCCACCACCACCGTCCACCACCGTCTACCACCACCACCACAACCAACCACGGTCCACCACCACCTACCACGGTCCACCACCACCCACCACCATGGTCCACCACCATCACGTTCCACAGACTGCAGACCTTTTCCTACAGAAAAAACAAACAGCACTTAAGTGTTGAATCATTAAAAGGTCTGAACGGTTAAGGGGTTTGAATGGTTAAGTGCTAAATCATTAAGTTGGATCTCTTAATGATTAGTATTCTTGTCCCACATTGTTATGAGAGCATCATTAAGGTTCAGCCTAGTTCAGTGCTTAATGGTTCAACAACATCTCAAATTTTAATGATTCAGCCTTAACCATTCAATTCAGAAGCTGAAACAAACGCGCTGAATGTTGAATCATCCAGCGCTGAATGGTTTAGAGCCTCATTGTGTTTTCGGATTTGGCGGTGATGGCTCTAAGATAAGATGGTTAATTATTGTGTTAGTAACGTTTGGTTGTATTTAGACCTTTTATAGTGTATGTTTGTTTCGTAAAAAACCAAAAACGTGACTCCTCATCTACAACGCGCAAGAAGACGAAAAAAAGCTATGCGTATTTGATAGGTGTTAGAAATGTGTTGACAAGGATGAAAAGTTTGTATTTTTAACAAAAATCGGTAATAGGTTCACCTTCTAAGAATATAATGTTGGGTCTGCTGACCTGGAGAAGAACAGATGATTGGAAGGCCAAAATATACTACTCAATTGATCCTTAGACATAAACAGCATTTACAAGATACTTTCCCTAAAAGGCTGATGACCCTAACATCTGTTGTACCTTAACAACTGTTGGAACAACTGCTGCTACAAAAGACTATTAGATAACAACTGCTAGAGAACAACTGCTGACCAAAGGTCTGACGAAGAACAACTGCTGATCAAAGTGCTGAAGACTAAAGGTCTGTTGGAGCCAACAGCACTTAGGCTCCAACAGATGATACAAGACTATCAGAGTTTTCCCAACAACAGTTTACCTTTCAGAGTATTACAATGTAACAGTAGTTTGTATACAACAGATGTTTTATGTTTGTTATTCTGTTAGAGGTTACTGTCTTAGGTGACATCAACTTAGATCATCAGTGGTTTAGATTTGTCTATAAATAGAACAATGTTTGTACTGTTCTATTCATCACTCGAAACATTCTCTCAGACAAACAATCATAGAGTGATCAGGCTGAGGGGGAGTACTTGTACTATTGATTTTAATCATTTGATAAATGAAAGCTTTCGATTGAAAAACAATTATTCTCTTGTTTTGATTAATAGTTTATTATTCCGCTGCACTTTCCAATTATAATTCACTTCGTTCATTATTTCTTTACTTAAACAATCAAAACAATCAACCTCAGATCCTAACAATTGGTATCAAAGCTTGGTCAATTAAATTCGATCTAACCAATCAATTTAATATAAACAGATCAGCTCACAATTATTGATATCGTTTGTTTGTCGGATTGAAAACAGAGTAATAGTTTATTTTCGTTTCAACCGTTTTTAGACAGACTTTATTTGTGAAACAATCAGAGAATGGCTTCAATCAATCACGATCCACACAACACTGGCACGAACAACAAGCCACCGATGCTTGTCAGATCTGAATACAATATCTGGCAACGTCGGATGAGCCATGTTCTAGCTCAACAGAACACTGGGTGTTGGAAGTCGGTTATCTTCGGACCACATGTTCTGATGGTGCCGAGTACTGAAGATCCCAAGGTTCAAGAGCCTAAGAAACTTGAAAACTACTCCGACCAGGATTTTCAGAAAATTGAGTTAGATGCCAAGGCCTTCAGTATTGTGGCCATGGCTCTACCCAATGATATATATGTTGGGCTGTTACACTGTAACAGTGCAAAGGAGTTTTGGGATGCACTGAAAGAACAATTTGGTAGGTCTGAAGAGGTTATTGAAAACAACTGTGAAATACTTCACCAACAATATGAAACATTCAGTCATGTTAAGGGAGAGTCACTAACTCAACAATTTGAGAGGTTTAACTGTCTCATTAGTGAACTAAAACTGGTTGGTCTAACTTACCCATATTCAACTTTGAACCATAGGTTTTTAAGATTTCTACCAGATAAATGGGACACTATTGCTATAGTTATGAGAAACTCAATTGGATTCAAGGACCTATCACTGGGCCAGCTTCATGGTAAGCTCTTGACCTATGAGAGAGAGCTTAACTAGAAAAAGAAGCTCTAGGACTCTGGAAAAGTGTCTAATGACTATGTATTTGGTAATACAGCACTTCTGGGTCATGATGAGGTGCCTGGTAATAATAAGGATCAGAGTTATGATCATTTCATTGACATAACTTCAGGTTTTAACTCAGGTTTTAACTCTGATTCTTATTCCCCAAACTATGCTTTTACAGCAAGTGGTGGTGATATCCAGGCATCTGATAACTTATCCTTTGACTATGATGACTTAAAATACTTTAACCCTGATGATTTGGAAGAAATGGACATTATGCACCAATTGGCCCTTCTCAGTGTAAGAATTAACAATTTTTACAAGAAAACTGGGAGAAGGTTTCCAGGGTTAACTGGCAGGTCAAAGGTGGGGTTGGATAAATCAAAGATTAAGTGTTATAAATGTCATAGACTTGGTCATTTTGCTAGGGAATGTAGGAGTCAACATGGTACACCTATGATTACCTATCCAAATCAAAGGCCACAGACCAACACTTATCAAGTTTCCCATAATACCCCTGGACCAAATGTGCAAAACACTGCTCATTTTGCACAGTCCTCAAACACTATTCCTGTCCAGTTTGTCCAAACCACTGTTCCTCAGATCCACTATGTGCAAACACCTGTTGCTCAGGCACAAATGCCAATGACTGCTGCTCCACCCTCTGCCCCTGCAGAGACCAGTCAACAGAGTTTCTTCTCACAAGGCTTTGTTTATTGGAGCAGTCTACCTGAAGAGCAATCAGATGAGAATTTTGCTCTTGTAGCCAAAGCTGAAAATGAACCAGAAAATTTTTGTTTCATGGCTATGGTTGATGAAGTTGAGTCTAAGGATTTGGTAACTGAATCTGATGTTGTGACTGATGATATTGTTGATGAAGTAATTGCAGATACAAAATCTAAAGAAGAGGTTGTGAATCTCTCAGATCCCTGGGGTGCATCTGATGATTGTGAGTGCAAGTGTGATTGTGCATTGATGGCTGCTGCTAAGGTATCTCCTCAAATTCGTAAAGATTTGTGTTCTGACAAATGTGTAATAGCATTTACTAACATCAAAGAGGTAAATGAAAACCTTAGGAAGAAAATTTTAGATGATGAAGTTCAATTTGAAAAACTTTCAAAAGAGTTAAAATCAAAATTGACTGAAAAAGAATCTGAAATAAGCAGCTTAAAACATGAAGCAACTATAACCAAAGACCAGCTACAAACTATGATAACTAAATATCATAGTTGCAAGAGTGAGCTTGAGATCACCCAAGTTGAATGTTAGAAATAGGTGGAATCATGTAAAGGTTTTGAGATGCTCCTCCACAAACAAACCAAAAGTCATGTGAAGTTTGGTTTTGGTTTTGAAACCACTGCTCCAGCTTTTGAAAATACTGACAAAATGGATCAAAAGTTAGTTGAGGTAGTACCAACTAATTTGAAGGGTCAAGAGATTAAAATCACTGAACCAAATGGCAAGAAAATTGTTCTTGAAAAACCAGAAGGTTGCTCATCATTCACTGAACTTGAAAAATATGAATTTAAACCTACTTGGTCTGATGAGTGTGGTACTCTTGAGAACTTCAAACCAGTTGACTTCAAAACCCCTGATGGTAAGAAAGCACCACAGGCAAAGGTCATTCCCTTGATAGATCTTCCAGCAGATGATCAAACATCTGTTGAAAAGAAGGCTGAAAAAGGGAAAAAGAAAGAAAAGTCTGTTCACTTGTTTTGTGATTTCTGTGAAAAGAAGAATCATGTTACTAAAAACTGTTTTATTCTAAAAGCATATGATATCAATAAAGGAACAAGTGTGTGTGATTCTAAGACCACATGCTCAATATGTGGTAAGAAGAATCACAAAACCAAAGAGTGCCTGTACCTCAAAAATTTTGATGTCAAAATACAAGAGTACAAGGCTAAAACTCTTGCAAATCAAGTGGTGAGTACTTCAAAAGGAAAACCCAAACAGACTTTTGCTCTAGTTCAAACATCTGTTACCAAAAATTTAGAAACATCTGTTTCCAGGGATGTTCAAGTAACAGATGCTCCACCCACCAACAAGTACCCAAGGGGATATGGACAACCACCTTGTCATAATCTGTCACATGTTTATGAAGAACCCAAAAGGCCTTCTAAACCAAGAGTGAACAGAAATCCCTATGGATACTATCATCTGTCAGGAAGTGATCAAACATCTGTTGCACCAAGTGTTGACATTCAAGCACTGGCAAATGGTCAGCAACAGTTGTTGAACTTGATTCAAAAACTAGTTCAAACCACTGATCACCTTCCTAAACTTGAGGCTGAAAAGTCTGTGGACCCATCCAAAGCCAACTTGGCTTTGGACACTCACCAAAATTGATCCATTACTGATGTGCAGGGAGCTTCTGCTTGCTTAGATAGCCTTTGGTATGTAGATAGTGGAGGCTCCAGGCACATGACAGGATGTAGAGCCCTTCTTCTGGACTTCTTAGCTCATGGAGGGGGTGATATATCCTTTGGTAATGATTCAAAAAGTAAGGTGTTGGGTTCAGGGACTGTTCAGGCTAGGAAACTCAAGTTTGAAAATGGCAATCTTATTGATAATCTTAAATTTAATCTTCTTAGTGTATCACAAATTAGTGACAAAGGTTATGGCTCATTCTTCATTAAGAAAACTTGTAAGATTATTGGGCCAGATGTGGTGAAAAAAGATTGATACCATCATTGCTGAGAGCAAAGCATAACTTGTTGCTCATAGGAGTGGCAATGTGTATGTGGTTGATATGTTGAAGGACAATCCTATGGCAAATGTCTGTCTGTTTTATGCTGCCTCCACAAAAGAGACAGAATTGTGGCATAGGAGACTGGGTCACACCAACTTTCAAACTATCAACTCACTCTCCAAACAAAGCCTTGTCAGAGGCCTTCCATCAAAAGAATTTAAATGTGATGAGCATTGTGTCTCCTGCTTAAAAGGGAAACAACATAAAAGCTCTTACAAATCCATTGATGAGTCCAAAACAAGTCAATGTCTATAATTGTTGCACATGGACTTGTTTGGCCCAGTTAAAATCATGAGTCTAAGAAGAATGAGATTTTGTCTTGTCATAGTTGATGATTTTTCTAGGTTTACATGGACTTACTTTTTACACTCTAAGGATGAGACTGCAGGTATCTTGAAGGACTTTGTCACCAAAGTTGAAAAACAATATGACTTGCCAGTAAAAGTCTTTAGGAGTGACAATGGGACAGAGTTTAAAAATAAGGAGTTGGATGATTTCTGTGTATCAAAAGGGATTGTGAGGCAGTACAACATCCCAAGAACACCAGAGCAAAATGGGGTGGTTGAGAGGAAAAATAGAACTCTCATTGAAGTTTCAAGAGCAATGCTAGCAGATTCTGGCTTGCCACTGTCCTTCTAGGCATAAGCTGTAAACACTGCTTGCTATGTTTAAAACAGAGTTTTAATCAACCCAAGACATTAAAAGACTGCTTATGAAATTTTGTTCAAAATCAAACCACTAATCTCGTTTTTCAAAATCTTTGGCTGCCCATGTTTCATTTTAAATCTTAAGGATTCCATCTTAAAATTTGCAGCCAAAGTAGATTGTGGATATTTTCTGGTATATTCTTCTACTGCCAAGGCCTACAAAGTGTTTAACACAAGGACCAAGACAATAGAAGAAACTCTGAATGTAAAGTTCAATGAACTTTCATCCCTAAAAATCCCAGCAAATCCTGCTGAGTTGTTTGATTTAGATAAATTCAAATTTGAAGATATTACTGTCACAACTAACAGTGCAGGTATTTCACAATCTCCACAACAAGACTACAGAACAGATGTTGTGATTCCATATCACTATAAAGTCTATTCTTCATCAGGGGAAGCAGTTGTTCAAAACACCTGTCAAAACTCTACCACAGCTGAGTCAGCCACTGTTGACCAGTCTTACCCTCAAACCACTGCTTCACCAATTACATCCACTGCTCAATCATCTGTTGACAAAAGTCAAACCTCTGTTGACAAAAGTCAGTCCAGTCTCACACCACTTGGACCCATTCCCCCACCTCCATTTCAAACATCTGTTGGCACTACAGAAGTGCAAACAGATGTTACATCAATAGAGTCACCAAACCTCTGTCCTTCACCTCAAAATGCCATCATACCATATCAGGGAGATCTAATCTACCTAAGAGCTCATCCACCAGATCAAATCATTGGCAACATCAGAGACGGTGTGCTCACAAGAAGTCAATCCTCACACATCTGTCTTTTTGCAGGCTTTCTATCTCTCACACAACCTGTCAAGTACCAAGAGGCACTAAAAGACAACAGTTGGGTAGATGCCATGCAAGAAGAGCTCATTCAGTTTAAAAGACAACAAGTATGGGAACTTGTACCATTGCCAAAGGATGTTTGTCCAATTCGCACAAAGTGGGTCTTCAAAAACAAAACTGATGAAAGGGGTATAGTTGTCAAGAATAAAGCCATGCTTGTGGTTCAAGGCTTCAGACAAGAAGAGGGGATAGACTATGATGAAACCTTTGCTCCTGTAGCTAGGCTAGAAGCTATCAGACTCTTCCTAGCCTTTGCTGTCAACCACAACATCAAGGTGTATCAGATGGACATCAAATGTGCATTCCTATATGGCAAAATTCAGGAGGAAGTCTATGTATGTCAACCACCTGGTTTTGAAGACACATTCCATCCTGATTATGTATACAAGCTCAATAAAGCTTTGTATGGATTAAAACAAGCACCTAGGGCCTGGTATGAAACTCTCTCCACCTTTCTCTTATACATTGGTTTCACAAGAGGTAAAATTGATAAAACCTTATTTTTAAAATGGAGAGGGAAAGACTTAATGTCTGTTCAAATATATGTGGATGACATCATTTTTGGGTCCACATGTAACAAAATGTGTGAAGAGTTTAGGGAACTCATGACAGCAGAGTTTGAAATCAGTGCTATGGGTGAACTTCAGTGCTTCCTTGGTCTCCAAGTGAAGCAGCTGCAAAATGGCACATTCATTCATCAAAACAAATATGTGAAAAATTTGTTAACTAGATTTGATATGAATGACTGTAAGCCATGTAGTACACCCATGAGTACATTCAAGCTACTCACTATTGATGACAAGGATGAACTGGTTGACCAAACACATTACAGATGCATGATTGGGTCTTTATTGTACTTAACTACATCTAGGCCAGACATTATGTTTGCCACTTGTGTTTGTGCAAGATCTCAGGCTTCACCTAGAAAGTCAAACCTTATTGCTGTGAAAAGGATATTCAGATACCTAAAAGGTGCTCCCACACTTGGTATCTGGTATCCTGCTAATGGAAACATTGAGCTTTCAGGTTATTCAGATAGTGATTTTGCTGGCTGCCACACCATAAGGAAGTCTACATCAGGAGGGTGCCAGTTTCTAGGGAATGCCTTAGTCTCATGGCAAAGCAAAAAGCAAGCAGTTGTTTCAACTTCAACAGCAGAGGCTGAATACATAGCTGCTGCAAGCTGTACAGCCCAACTCATGTGGCTTCAAAATCAACTGCTGGATTTTGGGATAACTGCACTAAGGACTCCACTCATGTTGGACAGTCAAGCTGCTGAAAATATCATCAAAAATCCAGTATCTCATTCAACCACAAAGCACATAGACATCAGACATCACTTTGTCAGAGATAGCTATGAAAAAGGTTTGATTTCTCTGCACCATGTTCCAACAGAGGATCAGTTGGCAGATATGTTGACAAAAGCTTTAGACACGTCTACCTTCACAAATCTGATCTCTAGAATTGGTATGCTAAACATGGACTAAACAACAAAAATGTTTTAAATAAAAACATTAAAATGTTTCAGAAAATCAAAATTCATCCTTAAAAATAACAACTTGGTTGAAAATCTGCTAAGGATAAAACAACCACTGTTTCATCCATTCTATCCACTGTTAGTTGAAAAATCTGTTTCAAACATCTGATCAGATAAAACAACCACTGTTTGGTTGAAAAATATGTTTCAAACCTCTGATCAGATAAATCAACTGTTTCATTATATATATATATATATATATCTAAAAAAACCAAGTGCTGTTAGCATCAGCACTTTGGTAAAGACAACAGCTGTTTACATTAGACCTTTGACAACAGCTGTATGCCACTAGATGTTTGCCATGTTTGCTCTCAAAAGCAGAGTTTTGGCCACATCAGCGGTTTCACCAGAGCCTATAAAAACTCTGTTTTACCACAACAATCGTTACATTGTCTCATTGTATTCAAAATACTGAAACCGCCTTCTTCAACTTCAAACCCTTACTCAAATTCCTCTCATCCTCGCACTTGAAATCCATTACAATGGATCTTCAAGCCAAAGCCATCCACAATTATCTTCCATATCTGGTCAAAACAGATGAAAACATTCCATTCCATACCACCATCGACATCATCCTAAATTCCAAATACCTGACAATCCTAACCGCTGATGCTCCCATCTATCTTGATACCCTCCAAGAATTTTGGTTAAAAGCTGAGTTTCTCCTCCAAGACAAAAAGCCTACAACCATAATATCAAAAATTGGAGAGACAAATGTCGCCATAACCCCCGAACTGATATCCGCAACCTTCTCACTAAATGACCTGTCAGGTAACGACTCTTTTCCTAAGGCTGAACTTCACACAGAGTTTCAAGAAAGAGGTTATGATGCACAAATGACTGGGTCAACTCTGTTCAAAAAGTTTTTCCCTCCAGTCATGAAAATTTTCTTTCATACCCTCCTTCTTTGTGTCTCTGCTAAGTCCACTTCATTCAATGAAATCCCATTGAGGATACAGTACTTGGGATATGCTATGTTGTCAGATTTTGACTTCAATTTATCCCAGGGCCTGTTTATGGACTTAGTATCAAATGTGAAGGCCATAAAGTTTGAGTCTAATAATGCTTTTCTGCTTTACCCAAGAATTTTGAGTGTAATCCTTCAAAAGGTTATACCAGAAAAAGATTTTAAAGGGGTGAGTCTTTTAACATGAAAAGTCTAACTGATGAAACTTTCACAAGAATGCTGGGTTCAACCACCCAAGATAAAGTGTCAAAAGTTTCTAAAACACAAACAAAGAGGACTAAGACAACAACTGTTGTCTAAACCTCTGTTGTTGAGCCCACTGCTCCTGGTGATCATGGCACTACATCCAGTGCTGTGAAACCCACTCCAGCCACCTCCAAAAGAAAACGTCCATCCACAAAAACCATCACTAAACCCAAAAAGGGCCTCTGGAAGATGAGATACCAGAGGAAAACCCTGTTGCAACACAAAGGCAACAAGAAACCACTGTTGTTACTTCCTCACAACAGATGGATATATCTCAACCTGAGCAAACTCCTCATGAATCCTCACAAAAGGATCATGTTGTAAGCCAAAGGGAATCCCATCATGATACATATGAGTCACATGACCATATGATCATCAGCCCTTCTCCCAGGGCTACTTCTCTTTTCACTCCTCAACCTTCACCATCATATGTCCTTCCCACAATGCAACCATTGTTTGATGCTATTGATAAAACTCAGGACAATCCCAGTTCCTCTCCTGCACCCATCAATGAGAGTATACTTCAACAAGTGACTGGGACTGAGGAAAATCAATCAGCTATCCCACAAGTAGAGGAGGTTACACCCCTAGAGTTAAATGAAACTCTAGGTGAGTTTTCAAGAGAAGCACCCACTACTGATGTAGAGACCGTTGTCTCACAATAGGACAGTGGTTACATAGCTAAGACTTCCTTGAAGGCAACAACTGATGAGGCCACTATAGTGTCCCCAAAATCAGTTGGAAGTCCCAGAACCAAGACAAATGGGCATCTGGTTCTCATCCTTTGAACTCACCTCCTAGGACTGAACCAGTTATAACTACCACTGGTGGGAATCCAGGTGATCCTATTAATTTAGGTGATGGGTTAAAATACCAAGAATTGACGGCCAGAGTACAATCCATAGAAACCTCTGTTGCTGATATCAAATCAGATATCAAGACAATTTTGGGATCATTGGCTACTCTTACCAATAGTCAACCATCCACTGAAGATACTGCTAGTGAGCTATGGAAATCTGTTTCCCCCATCATCATAGCTCACAGAAAACTAGCAGATCAGACACATGAAACATACATGGCTCAAATCAGAACTATGGTGGATGCTAGGTACACAGATACCCAAGCTGACATTAAAGCCATTAAAGAACACCTGCTGAAGACCACTGGCTCTGCCCCTACCACAATTCTCAGAGATGAAGATGATGATGAATTCACAGCTGATGATGCCAAAAAGGGGGAGAGTGGCAGAGATAGATTGCCAAAGCTAGATCCTTTTGGTTGTCCACCCTCACAAAAGGGAAAATCAAAAGCTGCCAACAAACCAGGGTCTACCCAAACAGCACCACAACAACAACAACCAAATGTTCAAACCTCTGCTGATACTGAAACTGTCAAAACCAGCAAAGCAAAGGAAATTGATACTTCTGCAAATGTTAATGCTGAAAAGACTGCTGAAGAGAAGCAAAAGAGGGCTGATACTTTGGAATGCAAAGCAGAAGCTCTTGTACAACAAAAGATAGAGCAACAGCAAGAAGTTGAAGATGTGGGTACCTCTAAAATGAAGAAGATGCCTGCCAAACATGTCAGACAACCACAATCTAAACTTGCTGCTAAAACCACTGCTGCTAAAACCACTGCCACCAAAATCACTAACACCACCAAAACCACTACAACCACCAAACTAACCACTGAACCTACTACCACAACCACCAATACACCACCTACAACCACTTTACCACCTAAATCCCAAACATCTGCTGGTTCTACAAAAGTGCCAACAGATGTTAACACAACCACTGCTGCAACACCACCATCACCAAAAATCTTGTACAAAAGGAAGAGAAAATCTACCTTTGTGGTACAGGATGAAAACATACAAACATCACCACCTCCTACTACAACCACCCAACCTACACCCATATCAGCCATTCCACTTTTATCATTCTCACCACACACTTCACAATTCACATGTCATAGACCACCACCATCCATCACACCATTGGTTGTTCAGTATCCTCTTGAGCTTGATCTACTCAAGGGGGAAATGCAATCCTTCTACAATACTGAACAACCATCTGAAAGATCTTTCCCATCTCTTCAAAATTTTCCTGTTCCCTTTTACCTAGATGAATATCTGAAATACAAAACTGAACATGCAGATTCCATCATCAAACAGAGATGTAAAGGGAAATATGACAGGATTGCTCAGGGCATCCATTCAGCAGAACTTAGCAAATTGAGAAGGATTGAAGACTTTGCTAAGACCCTAAGCAACTCCATATCAACCATGCCTCTCAGCAGTGACATGGAAAGGATGGTTAGGGAATCTCTTCTTGAACAAATCTTGTCAACCATGCCTTACAAAGAAAATAAGAAACAATTTGCAGGTTGGACCACTCATGCAGTTGGAGAAGAACTGATAAGATTAGAAGACATGGCCAAGAATCCCCCAGCAAAGGTCTCTGCTCCTGACTTTAGGAAAGACAGAGATCCAGCCAGAGCCTTGAAGTTCAAGAGAATGAGACAAGAGATTGTGGCTGCAAAGTATGGGGAGATGAGGTCTGTTTCTAAATGGTTAGAGCTAAGGCTGGTTGAGACTTACAAGAAGTTGGAAGAAAACAGGAAGAAGGACCCTACACTGCCCAGGAAACCTGATTACTCTGATGCACCAATGATGAAGAGACCTCAACAGGCTTTTACATTAGATAGCTTACTTGATACTTCTGATCTGTCCATTGTTGCCAGAAGACAGTTCAAGAAACAAAAAGAAATGTCTGAAGAAGATTAGAAGAAGTTTGCTGAAACTTATGTAAAGGAGGGCCTCTTCAATCAAGTACACTACTTCTCTGATCCCACAACTGAAGAGCTCAGAAAACTCATTGGGAGACCTCCCTCACCAAACTCATCTTCAATAAACTTACAACCCAGCAGATCCACTGAATCAAAAATTCTAAAATGGAAATTCAACAAAGACACCCATGAATTGACTCTGCTCAGATCAGATGGAGAAGCTCAAAAGTTAAATATGGATGATGCACATGGCCTGTGTGCAGATGATCTCCAAACCTTGCTGAACTTAGAGCTTGAAAGGGATGCAGAAGACTTTTTCTCTCTAAGTTTTGAACTACAGTTTAAAGGGCGGATAAGAGAAAGTCTGATGAGAAATAAAGATAAAAAAATAAAGCTTCGTTTTGGCATCATCTGTTCTAGGGGGAGATTGTTGGGTCTGCTGACTTGGAGAAGAACAGATGATTGGAAAGCCAAAATATACTACTCAATTGATCCTTAGCAATAAACAGCATTTCCCAAAAGGCTGCTGACCCAAACATCTATTGTACCTTAACAACTGTTGGAACAACTGCTGCTGCAAAAGACTGTTGGATAACAACTGCTATAGAACAACTGCTGACCAAAGTTCTGACGAAGAACAACTGCTGATCAAAGTGCTGAAGACTAAAGGTCTGTTGGAGCCAACAGCACTTAGGCTCCAACAGATGATACAAGACCATCAGAGTTTTCCTAACAACAATTTACCTTTCAGAGTTTTACAATGTAACAGTAGTTTGTATACAACATTCTGTTAGAGGTCACTGTCTTAGGTGACGTCAGCTTAGATCATCAATGGTTTAGATTTGTCTATAAATAGAGCAGTGCTTGTACAGTTCTATTCATCACTCGAAACATTCTCTCAGACAAACAATCACAGAGTGATCAGGCTGAGGGGGAGTACTTGTACTATTGATTGTAATCATTTGATAAATGAAAGCTTTCGATTGAAAAACAATTATTCTCTTGTTTTGATTAATAGTTTATTATTCCGCTGCACTTTCCAATTATAATTCACTTCGTTCATTATTTCTTTACTTAAACAATCAAAACAATCAACCTCAGATCCTAACATATAAAAGTGACAAAGTTATCAAATAAGGAGAATAAGGAGGTTCATAGGCGTTGCGGACCTATTAGTCTTAGGAGCTTCATACGCCTAAAACCTATCGTAACACCTTACACCTATTAGGTGTGTGTTAGGCGTATGGACTCATACACTTGGGGCCATACACCTCATTCTCTTAAATACGTTAAAACCCTAAATTCGACTAAAGCCCAACTCTGATACAACCGCAACATACTAAAAACATCTAGTACAAATATCTAAGCCTATTCTTGCCCATTAGACATTTCTGTCACTAATCTTTGAATCTTCGGCTATAGATAATCATGTATCAACACTTAGTGACACATGATGTTATCTTTTGAACCTTCGTGTGAATTCGAGTCCCTTTTCTAGGCAATAATGTCGTATTTACCTTTGGTTGATTCTTCATCTTCGTCGAGCGAGGAAAACCATTTTTTTACAAACGCCATTTGAGAAGTGGCACAAATCAGTGTGGTGGATGAAGAGGAAGAACTCAAGTCACAACCACGTACTAGGCAAGCGACCATAAACATGGATCGAGAAGGTTATTTTTTTTAGAATTTATATCTCCACTATATTTATTTTCATTTACAACATGCGTGCAGGTGCCCATGAGAGATTAGTAGCCGATTACTTTGCTAATGAACCGTTGTACACGGATGAGATGTTTACGCGCCAGTTCCGAATGAGTCATCGACTGTTCTTACGTATAGCCGATGACTTGTCAAGCCGCGACCCGGTTTTTACTTTACGATACGACGCTAGAGGCAGGGTTCACCACCTTACAAAAATGCATAACAACATTGCGACAAATGGCTTACGGGACGACATCTGATTCGTGGGACGAGTATTTAAGGATGTACAAAAGAACTGCACAAGAATGCTTGTATAAGTTCTGCAAACGTGTTGTGACGATTTACAGCACAAAATATTTGCGAAAACCAACTTCCAATGAAGTCCAAAACTTGTATCAATTCCACTTACAAAAGCATTGTTTTCTAGGAATGCTTGGAAGCATTGATTGCATTCATTGGTCGTGGCGGAATTGCCCGAATGCATGGCACGAGCAGTTTATGCGAGGCGATTAAGGACATCCAACAATAATCATAGAGGGTGTTGTGTCCCAAGATTTATGGATTTGACATGCTTTCTTTCTTTGGTGTTCTTGGTTCGAATAACGACATTAACATCATCAAGCAAGCACTGGTTTTTGACGATGTTGTAAAAGGAACCGGTCCAGATACCAGGTTTACAGTTTTGGGGGTGGAATATAGGCGCGGGTATTATCTTGCTGATGGAATATACCCAACCTACTTTACAATCGTTAAAACTGTTCAACACTAGACCGACGAAAAAAGAAAGAAATTTGCCAAGTATCAAGAATCGGCAAGAAAGGACATTGAACGAGTATTTGAGGTTCTACAAGCAAGATGACACATCATCGAAAAACTGTCACGTGCTTTTGAACCCAAAAACCTACGTTATTATACGTATGTTTATATCTTGCTGCATAACATGATCCTCGAAGAAGAAGGTTGAGTTATTTGTGAGTTTGAGAAAATGCGGTGGAGGAGAATACTACTCCGGTTAGCCCGTCTCAGCAAGAGTTAAACGAATTCTCGGTACGTAACGAGCATATACATTATTATCTTCAAGCAGATTTGATTGAATACATTTGTAACAACGGATACGACTACTTGTTTCTTTGTATTTTTTTTAATGTTATGTAATCTTGTATTTTTTTTAAAGCATTATGCTTTTTTATTGTATTTTTTTTTATTAATTTTAGTATTTATTTTAATTTTATATTTATTTATTACTTTCAAATAGAATTAAAAAAATAATAATAATGATAAAAAAAGATGGGGGAATATCATCCCACGCATTTGGCCCATCTTAAAAAAGAAAACTACCCTCCTTAATAATGTAGCAGGTGATGTGAAGAATAGTCTTTCAAAAAATGATCCATGCCCAGACCTTATAGCCTAAGTTTTATAAAGATAATTAGGTGCATACCCGTGTGAAAACACGGAAAGACTATATTTCATTTATTATCAACCAATAGCATAGGAAACAATATCCAATTAATGGCCCACATATGTAATATATATTAATATTTTAAGCTTTGATGTAGTAAAAGATGTTAGATATATTAATATTTTAAGCCTTGGTGTACTAACAGATGTTAGATATATTAATATTTTAAACTTTGATATACTAACAGATGTTAAATTAAATATATTAATGAATGGCCCACATATTTTCTTGAATATTTTAAGCTGATCAAGTGAATATGTCTAACATATGTTGTTTTAAACATACCTTACTAAACATACCTTA
Organism: Ambrosia x helenae; assembly: GCA_030844895.1. Classification (NCBI taxonomy): domain Eukaryota; kingdom Viridiplantae; phylum Streptophyta; class Magnoliopsida; order Asterales; family Asteraceae; genus Ambrosia; species Ambrosia x helenae. The sequence continues at coordinate 30,475,116 of CM061228.1, read as the reverse complement.
TTCAACAGACCTTATTAATTAATGATCAAGTGAATTATCTATATGTTTTAAATGGACCTTACTAAACAGACCTTATTAAACAGACCCATTACTCTAAAACAGACCTTACTAAACAGACCCACTCATGTGAAGGCACAGGAAGTCTATATCAAAGTCAAATGGCCATTAAGGAGATTTGTTTGAAACAGTTGTTGCTTCAAACAGACGTTGCTTTAGACAACTGTTACTAAGGTTTGTTCCATAATCATATGATGATATGTTTATGGAAAAGACCTTTAGTAACACCTGTTTGAAACAATAGTTGTTTGAAGCAGCATCTGTTTCAGACAGATCTCCTTAACAGACCCACTGCTTAGAACAGACATTTTGTTGTAAAACAAATATCTTAAAAGTTAAAAACATTTTGTTGTAAAAACATCATCTGTTTTGCCCACAAAAAGATTTCAACTGTGACTATAAATAAAAATTCAAAAGAGTATGCAACTTGAGACAAAAGCTTTCAGTATACATTGGTCAAAACATGTTCTTAGTGGGAGAAATGTTTGTGATTTCCATCTTCTATCAGTCACTAAAAGTAATTGTGTATGTCAAAGACAATTGCTCAACATTCAACTCAGTTGCAAGTTGGACCCACCTACTAGAACGCATTAAAATTAAATGAATATGTGATATACCAGTAGAGTAACAAATTTTGCAGAAGCTATGTACAAAAGGAACTTGGGTCCAAATGTTTCCGAACGAACTGACATACAGAAAATCAATTGGAGTAACAAATTTTGCAGAAGTTGGGTACAATGACGATGAAGATAGATTCCTATTCAACCAAACAACACCTAAAAAAAACAATCCAACCACAAACAATAAAAATGATAAAACTAAACTTTAATTAATCTTTGCAATTTCATCCACAAACAATTATAGATTAATCTTTTAGCCGGCTTCACTTTTCATATAATTAAACTTTGCATAATTGTATATGTTCAGGTGAACACTTATATCTTTTATTGTGGCACTATATGGCAGAGCGTTTATGGTCGTAGGATCATTAGGTCGTAAATGTATGATTCGACCATCATGTATGGTACGATTTAATGGTATGATACCTCTTCAAACTACATTCCCAAATTTTAGCCCTTCTTTTCAAATCTGTGTAGGAAGCGTTGTATATGAGCCCATGATCAGCTGCTTTTTCTGGCCTGAAATGACCTGGCTCGTATTGAAATGGATACGCTTTATTGCCTAATGTGTCCGTTATTTGTGTCCCAACATTGTTTAATGTCCCAGTTGTATTCAAACAAAATAAAGAGTTAATTTTTCATGTCATGAGACATTATTTCGGACTGTGGAAGTTGTACCTATTGTTACAAGTGCATATTTTATGGCAGAGCTGCTCTAATCAGGGTGGATCGCTTTAAGAAGTGCTCCAATAAGTGCAGATTTTACTGTAGCCGCTACATGAGGGCATGGCATTGAGGTTCCTAACAGTAGGTTGTATTTTACTCTTCTATGATCATTCTCTATCTTTGTAGGAGCATTCCCTCCCATCCATGTTGCTAATATATTCAATCCGAGTGCAGCTATACCAGGCTATTTACAAAAACAAAAAATAATTGATCAAATTAATAAAGAAAGTTCAAAAAGAAAACACAATGATCCACCATTGATATTCAATTTCCATTGATATTCACCTATAGAACAAAATAAAACGCCTTCACTTTATGATCCAATATTTAAACATTGTACATTGATTTAATGTAATGTTCGAACATTGTAAATCATTCAATATTTAAATATGACAAAAACATGCAAACACTCAAAGTGTTACTCAAACAACTTAAAGCAAATCCATGTCTACTGTGCTTAAAAATCAAGTTAGATACACATGAAATACTTCATTCAAAATGAATTAAAATTTACAATAATTATTTCCATAATAAATAATTATTATTTCCATAATATTCACAACAAATAATAAAACCACCACATTCCCACCTGAATAACACACCTTTACTGTTGAATGCAGTTCTGATAACCACTGTTGAGTGCAAACAATAGCTGATGAAACAAACAACAGCTAATGAAACAAACTTCTGATGATAGCAGTGGTTTGCACTCAACAGATGTTATCATCAGAAGTTTTTTTCATCAGCTATTGCTTGTTTCATCAGCTGTTGTTTGCACTCAACAGTGGTTATCAGAACTGCACTCAACATGGTTATCAGAAATGCACTCAATAGTGGGTTTCTTATAAGTATTCCCCTTTTAACTAAAGATGCAACCCAAATTGACCCGTTTAAAATAAAACACAACCCAAATATTAACACCTTCTAAAATAAAAATAATCGAAATCTACTGTTATCGTTAATGGTAATACTAACACCTTTTAAAAGTGGTAGAAGTCCTTTAATAACAAAAATAAATAAATAAATAAACTCAATAGATTGTAACAGAAGATCATATGCTGAAACATCATTCGTTAATGACCTTAAATTATTGTTAACCTCTGAAATATGTTGTTGAGGGTTAATTGATTCACTATATATGGTATTGGTATTTGTCAACATAGAAACTTTAGTGTTGCAAAACTAAGATTTTAGAGGTCAACTAACCATCAATTAAAAATTTGAAAAACGACCATTTTAAGATAACCCGAGAAAAAATCATTATGCTAAAACACCTTTGCTAACTAACCAAAAGAAAATTGAGGCCGCAAAACACTTTATCAGATCCAATGAATTCTTTTCCTTAAGAGAACATGAAGGTCTCCATGATGGAGGTGGTACAAACGACAAACATCATATGTTCCAGCTTTATCGCGTATGCTTAAAATCTACTTTAGGGTATCTTCAAACTCCTGTAAACCAATTAAAGATGTTCACAAATCTAATCAGCTGGATGTATATTTTAGAACTGATTAACGTTATTGATAATCATATTCAGACAAGCATGCATATAACAACTTGTAGTAATAATCAAATATCCGATGATTTGAGTGTTCAACAACTCCAAATTACCTCTTGGGTCAGGTAAAAACAGGATCCTCAGGAAGATTAGGCAATTAAGCTTCTTTTAGACGCCATCTTGATATAACCTGAAAACGTAAGTTTTTATATTTAAGTAAATAAATATATTAATCCAAAAATTAAAGAACAAAGTATCAAACTGAATAACGTTTTGGCAGATATAACATTCACATACCCACGAATAACCTAAGCGAATTGAGCACTTGAAGTTTGGTTCCGAACTATTATCCTCGAGTCAAGAAATATTGTCCAGATTGTAACTATGAACATTTCTGATGTATATAAATAGGATAATTCTTGTAACTTGAACCACGTGTGGAAGTGAGTACACATACACGACTTTCTCAGAGCAAAATAGCAATAAGTCCCTTACTATCCCATCATCGAAGGAATTGCCACCCCTAGACACATTAGATCCTCTACCAAATGTCCCACACTCATCTGCAAATCGATACATCAGTTGGTAATATTTTTATTTCCTACCAAGTAAATAATAATACTAAAAAAGAGAGAATATGATTTGGTACCCAACAGTTGGATGAATAAAGCTTTAGAAGGTTTTTTAGGATGGGCCGTTGCAGTGTTGAGAATATTTCCTGTTTCACTTTCAAGTGCCCAAGCTGGTGAATCCTTTGTGGCCACAAATAAAACACTCTTCTCTAATCCATGCAGACTGCACATTCCAAACTGCAGAGAGATGACAGCTTTCGACAATTCACTTGTTGTATGTCTCTCGTATATTAAAGTGGGCCCCATCATATCAATTACCGAAACCTGTGTCAATAATTGCTATAAGCGATACTTGGAAGAGGAGAAAAGAATAGAAGGAAAAATGGTATCTTACATATCCTTGTTCTGACCCAACAACAATATGTTTAGTGTCATGACTTGTTATTAATGAAAGCACTGCCCCATTAACTATAACAAGTTTTACACTTTGGTTGATATTGCTTCTTTCTTTGAACTTCCTGGTAGCAATAATACAAATCATGATATGTAATCATCTATAGTTGATATATGTACGAAAATCAGTCGTTAGTACCTTGTAAAGACAAAAAAACTGCTCTCTGTGGCATATGGCTCGGGCTTAAATTTAAAAATTATAACCTGTACCACACCATATTATACATAAAATCATGCAATCCAAATTAAAATATAACATGTTTTTACAGTCTTGTATCATATATACTTATTGTTCCACTTTGATCTCCAGATACGAGCAGTCGTGCTTCCATATTATAACATAATGCAGTCAGGGGTACATCACTTAAAGACTGGTCATCTTCACTCTGCATTGTTAGAAGCACAAAGGACAAGAGCAATTGAGATTACTTTAATGTACAATCCATTGCTATTATAATGCAGTTGGAATCAGAAGTTACATGTTGATTAAATGACACAGTTGGAATCAAAAGAGGAGATGATGCATCCCAAAAGTTTATTTCACCATTGTCATGTTATATTATACAAATGTTCTTAAAATTTGAGAAACTTCTAAAACCGCTCGAAGAAGATCCATCTTTTTTCTTAGCCTTAAATGAAAAAACCATAGGAATCTTTTTTGACAGCAGTCGATACTCCTGTGAAAACCAAACAATTTATATGAATAAAATTTTCGATTTTCTTTTCTTTTATGAGAAACACGTTCTTATAAGCACACATTCATGGTTTAAAACTTGGATGATAATATTGCCAGAATCACCAACTGCAGCAATTAATCCAACACCCTGTAATTTTTAAACATTCAATTACATGAACAAAACAAATGAAAAGCTACTTAAGTTGTTAAAACAAATATGTGGACCATGAAACTAAAATCAAATCTCAAAAAAATATTACAGTATCAATTTTGTAACTTGTGTTTAATACCTCACATCAAGCATCAAATGGAAGTCGAGAGCTGATTTCTTTTTTGCTTCCATTGAAATAACTACCAGAACTAAAATTCACCTGTTATATTATTGCCCACATTAAGAAATTCTTGTTTGCTTCTAGTACACAACTTAATGTATTATTTCCAACAAAACACATGAGCATACAACAAAAACAAATAAAGTGCAGTAAAACAACCTTAAACAAATTACTTGAACCTACCGCCTTCGATGGGGAGTGGATCTGGACGGTTAATTGAAACTCCGGCGACACAGCTACGTATAAGGATCTGGACAAAAGAGCGATAAGTCTTTAACTTCTAAGTTTTCTATGTGCCAGTCAACAAAACATCCACAGTAAACTCTCATCTACACCCCTAAATCCAGAGGAAGAAGAGCAAGAATGTTTATCCGATGTTCAAACCTTATTAATCCAGAGGAAGAAGAACAAGATTAAAGTGAGGTTAAACAAAGAGTACCTTAAAAATAAAGCTCTCCATTAACCCTACACCCATATTCCCTTACAAATCAGTTGTAAAATAACATAAAAAAACTCAACTTCTTTTTCATTTAACTAAATGTAGAGTATCTTTTATAATAACCAGCTTGACGTTTGAATCCACCTCTACTGATCTTGATTGCGAAATAATAAGAAGATAATTTCAAATTTTCAATCCACCGCTGCTACAACTCCCCTTAATTTTTAGGGCTTTTTTTTTTTTTTTGAAATCTGGATAAATGAAAGAGAGGGAGACGAAAACAGAGAGAGAGAGAGAGAGAGAAAATATTATTTGAGAGAGAGATAGCGCGTGCAAGTTTATATATGGCAGCAGATTCTCAGGGGTTTTGATTTCGAAATTTGAATTTGGAGCTCAATTTAGAACAAATGTTGGAGCTCCCTATATGCTTCACAGCAGATATTAGTAACAGATGTGGCCCAATAGACCTTGTTGTGCAAGTGGTATTATTTAATTACTTTATATGAGTGGCCTATATATTTTCTTGAATATTTTAAGTTGATTAATAACATCACATTTATCATCAGCAAGACATTGTTAGCCTATCTTTATGGCTGTCACATCAGTTTTTTTAAGCATTTCTTATGTCAATCACTCTTCTCCTATTATAGTAAACTAGGTGAAATCCCGTGTGAAAACACGAGAAGACTATATAATATTTTAAGGTCTGTTTACTAAACACCAAATCAAGAAGCCAATCGTCTGTTGTAAGGAAAATCTGTTTAGTAACATCTGTTCCTGACAAGATTCCACTTAATATTATTGATCAGATGTTTAATACTGAAGGGTGTTACAACAATGCAAAAAATAAAAATTAACAGATGAATGAGAGTTGTAAAACAAGGGAAGACTAAATCAAAGTAAACATGCAAATCCTTTCATTGATGGTTATGCTTCTGCCACGCTAAGTCACTAATAAATGAAACAACTGATGAAACAAGCAACAGATGATGAAACAAACTTCTGATGATACGGGAAGATAATCTTCTTTTAAGACAATTATACTCCTCCAAAATATAAAAAATATTAACAGACCAACTGTTATGGTCTATTTACTAATCATGAAATTAAAAAGTCACTAATCTGTTCCAAGATAAATTGTATTTGGTAACGTGTGTTCAATTGTAGACGCTCTATTAAGGAGATCTTTCTGGAACAGCTGTTAATACAAACAGTTGTTGATTCAAATAGATATTCCTTCAACAGTTTCCTTCAAACAGATGTTGCTATAAAATTAGCTTTATTTATGTAATGTTGTTCTATATTGTCAACAGACTTTTAAAAAAACTACAATAGCAATTACACTTATTATTGGAATTCCTTAATTTTAGTGAAAATATCCGAGTTACACAAACATAAAAGATACAAAATACAGGCAAAAACCACAAAATAAAACTGTTTATAAACATACAAGAAGGAAGTCTTGTACCAAAAAACTCCAATATCCCTACAAAAGTTAAGTAATGCTAACTATTACATTTCTTCCATCAGACTAAAAATTACATACAATATACAGGCAAAACATGACCAAAAAAACCAAAGAAGACAAAACTGAAAAGAAAAAAAAAACTACACGATAATGTCTCTAACACTTCAAGAAACAGAGACATGTTATTTCTCTATACACCCATCTCTATTTATTTAGACTCTAAAGGGGCAAATGTTACAAATAACATTTTTCTTTAACTGTAAGAATCTTCAGAGAAAACCGATTCCAACTTAATTAGCAAGCGTTTATTGCTAATAGATTTTTTTTATTTGAACATTTTTTCGAGATGACTAGTGGCAGAAAATTTAAAGGAAACAAAATTATGGTGGAGATATGGAAGATAGCTTTGTTTTTCCAATGGCTCAATGGATATAAAGTTGTATATTGACATGACGATTTCCTCGCCTTTTTATAGACTGAAAAAATAACTATGCGTAGTATAGTGGATTTTTTCCCCGTTATATAAAGTGAAAAATAGTGGCAGACACAAATAACAAAAAATAAATTAATATTATTAATAATTGAATATTATTATTATCACTATTATAATATAATTTATAATTTATAATTAATTAACATTTAAACAATATAAAAATAAACGAACAAATTTTTAAAATCATAATGATTAACTTTGGTATTTGAATTTATGTTGAGTTGAAATATATACAATATGTATGACTTCTCAACAGTGCTTATAAAAACAACCGTCATCCATTACAATATAGTTAACAAAACAACATAAGCAATTAAAGTTTAATGCTAACAACTGTTATTAGTTGTGCTAATAATATAAATAAATTTAAATTATATTAGTCTTTTCAAGTTTATAATTACAAACAGTAAAGACCCATAAAAGTTTATGATCGTGACGGTACAAATAAAGGATCTATATGGAAACTTACAAAATAAGTTGAACTCATTTATTGTTCCTGTAACTTTAAAAAATTAAAATATATTTTATGAGAATAAAAGTTCTTAAAAAATACAATTATTTATAAAACATTGCAAACTTAAATGTGGACTATGGAGTTGTTCGCATATGTTAAGAACATCTTATAAAAATAACTGTTAGTACAAACAGATGATGGACATAGAGAAGATAAACAGGCTTTACAAGGATCTGTTTACCAAACATCAAATCAAAAAGTCAATTATTTTTTGCAAAAATACTCCGTTTACTAATCAAACTGAACATGGTAGTTAAGCAGATGAATTTCAAAATCTATTAAACAGAAGAAATATTGAAAACAAACAGATAATGATCACACAACAAATTTTGCAAAATGAATTTAAATTTATTAAAGAACATAAAACAATTAAAATTACAAAATCAAAAATAAATGAAAAACTTATTGGTCTGAACATTTCAAAATTTAGGGGTTTAAAATTTGAAAACATTTGATCACAAGATCTGCTTATATTAAGTGAAGAGCTCAATTATTGGTCTGAACAGTTGTTCGTCTATCGTTGCAAACCAACAGATGTTCTTGACCTCAACAGCGGTAAAAGATAATGGCCCACATTGTTTATTCAATATTTTTAAAGTCATTAATGACATCATTATTTGCGTCATACACGAAATCGTGGCATATTTCTAAGTTTGTCATATCAGCTTTTTAAGCTCTCAATAGTTGCTAACTTGGATTTGCTTATGTTAATTACGAATCTCTTATTATATAAAGTATAGATACATATATCTATAACAAAAAGAAAAAAACTGAAAATAATATATTAAATGATTTGTAACTTTTTTTTGTCCTTGTTGACAAGAAAAGGTAACAAGTACACCATCTTACATGCTTGCAGTCAATGGTCTTTTTAGTCACTTCTGCTTCCTACACCTATACCCAACCCCATACAATCTCCCATCCCTCACCCTCCCTCTCTCTCTCTAAACCCATAACCCAACCTACCGATCATCACCATCAACGACAACCACCAACAAACAAAATGGGCAAAACATCAAGGTTCTTCAAAGCATTGTTCGGGTTCAAACCACCTGATCAGTCCACCACTTCAGCCGTCCATAAACAACCACCACCACCACCCAAACGCCGCTGGAGTTTCTTCAAACCCCAAGCACACCACCATGTCCTCGACCCATCACTCACCCGACCACGTCACACTCCACGTCATCATCATACCTCTGATCATTCAACCCATGGTTTAACCAATCATGCTGTTGTTGCTGGCTCCGGTTACGGTGTCTCCGGCGAATGGGCGGCTGTTAAAATACAAGCATACTACCGAGGTTATCTTGTAAGTGTTTCATAATATTGTTTGATATATGGATGCTCGAACATGACCCGAACTTGAAAATCGTGTTAAACATATAATTGTGTTAAACGTATGAATCCAGACATGACCCGAATATTGCACTTGCCGTTTGACAGAATTTTTGTACTCTTCATTTTTTTTTATTATCCTAGCTTTACATTTTTTGCAAAGAAAAAAAAAATACAAATATATAAAAAGAAATTATCTTAATAAACATACAAATATAATTAGAATAATTTTCATTTGAACTGCGCTAGAGTAATTAATGTTTTGAACTAGAGTAATCATTATCAATCTACGGCTACTACGGCTAAAGTAATAATAATTGTTTAAGTTATATTAAAACTTACTCTAGTTTTATTTATGTTTGGTAGGTTAATTTTATTTGTAGCATATGCAACCCTTAAAAATACATGTTGATTTCTTTTTTAGTCTTAAATTTTTTGGATTAAAATATCCACACAATTTAATTCGTACTACACATATTAAGAAAATATAATAAAAAAAATAGATTAAACGGGTCACTTTGCTTAACTTCTTGACACGAACCCTGTTTAGCTAGATGGGTTCTTAAGTCCAACTGACCTGAACCTGTTTACCCTTGAGTAAAACATATGAATATCTTGTTTTGTTTTCTAGTAAAACATATCAAAAGGTGACACCCCAATCTTTAAAGGGTATTATTGTCTTTAGATATGGTCTGTGTTTATATTTTTAGTCAAACGTCAACACACGAGGTATGTAATTTAAATATCGGTCGGCCGGATGTGTTCATACGTTGTTGTATGTTACAATATCTGATGCGTAAAGTACAACTTCATATTTGCAACAGCCGAATATTGGAACCATGAAATTTTTTTATTTATTGGGTTCACATAACGCTTCTTCATTTATTTGTCGGTAGTATTTAGGACATTGGGTGGCATAACGTTTACTTAGGTGATCATGGGTTCAATTCCCACTTCCAACATTTATGGTTTGGTATTCGGGTGAAGATCGAATACGGGTGGCGCCGGTTCGAATCTGACGGGCAGCGAGGTTTTACCGAGTTCTATAACACTGTCGTGCCTTCGGGCGGGTGGGGCTCGGGTTCCGCGCATCAGGAGAAGGCGGGGGCTGCTGGAGGTCGAGTAGTCGATTCTTGGGCACGGCGCCCCGCAAGGGTGGTTGCCACACAGTTGTTCGCCGATCAAAAAAAAAACCATACTAATGATTATATTATTAATAAAAGAATTAATTACAGTAATAATTAATCACACAGTTTGTACATCACCTTTGTTGGAAATTATTGGACCCTATTAGCATGTAGGTGATTATGTGAGGACCGTATTTGCATGTAGGTAAATACAGAGCTTTTAAGTTGCTCATTAGTTTCGTAATTACATTATGATTGTAATATGACATTGTCATGACTAGCTAGTTAGGGTTAATCTATATAAAACGATTGTAATAGGGTCCGTTTATTGGCACCCCCCTAGCTTCTATTTCAACTCCCCTTTGAAGCGCCTCGCTTAGGCCAAAGCGAGGCGCTTCAGTCACATGGTCGTCAAATCAGTACGAGGTTTGCATGGGAGTTTGAAAAAAAGGGGCCAAGCGCCTCGCTTTGGTCAAAGCGAGGCGCTTGGCAACAGGGGGGATGAATCTGGACATTTTGATGTTGGGAAGGTTTTGGTTTGGATTTTTTTTGTTTTTTTTTTTGTTTGTTTTGAAGTGTTTTTTTTTTTTGTTTTTACTTTGAAGTGTTTTTTTTTTGTTTTTAACTTTTTTATCTATTTAGAGTCTTTATCTATTGTAATTTTTTTAAATTTAAAAATTTTAAAAACACCGTAATAGCCCGTGTTTTTTTTTTTTTTAACTTTTTTATTGATTTAGGGTCTTTATCTATTGTAATTTTTTTAAAATTTAAAAAACAACGTAATAACCCTAATCAAACTATAATTAATCAAGTAATCCCAACTTTAGCCTATTAATAAAGTGTTCGATTGTCACTGTGACTGGATAAATTATTCACGGAGAAGACCTCGTCGAAGAAAGATTGAACGAATTCGCGAATTTTGATACGAATATGGTGGTTGATGGTCAACGTGGCGTCGTTTTGGTTCATAACATGTAACTTTTATTTGGTTTGGGATTGAAAGGGTTGAGTGATCTTTTAACGTTTATAATCGAATGTTTATTGTTTGGATCTCATTGGTTTTACTGGCTTGCAATTTATAATTTGGTTTTAGTTCGTTTATTATTTATGGTTTTAGTTCGTTTATTTTTTGTGCAAATTTGTCCAGGTAGTTTAATTGGGCAAAAACTGGTTTTGTATCAATCGTTTCCTTTAATTCTGCCCACACCTTATCTACATTTATATCTTCGCAACCAGTCTTCGCAGGTTTGAAGTCAAGCTTCCTCCAGAACACGTCTATCGAGAACAAATGGATTTCCTGACCTGAAAAAATAACATATGTTATAAAGTTAAATCATGTAATAAATTATGTAGTAAAATCATATGGACACTAGTGCTAATTACCATTAAGTTGTAACTGCTCGAGACGACAGGCACATGGCAAAGCACAACTATTATAAAGCTGGCATCCACAAGTGTTATTGTAACGACGCATGGACGTTTGAAGACGGTCGATCTCTTCGTATATCAACTGAAGAGCATGTTTGCTAACCATCCGAAGTAACTTTTCAAGCAATGGCTGCTTTTTGTGGTGGTTCATTGTTTTTCTTAGGCTTTCTTCAAAACCTTTTTTAATGTCTCTATATTGCTTATCAACCATTTGATCAACGGACTTCACAATTGTCGACAACGAGTTGCGATTGCTTGAAAGGTAACTTTTAATTTTGGCATGCATGCCCTCAACTCTGTTGGTAGTGGTCTGGCGGAAGTTCAGCGTTTGGTTAGTCCACGCAGACACAAACTTTTGACGGAACCGGTCCAACCAGTTATTCTTCGTGTAGGAAAAAACGTCTGAAAAATATAACCAAAACTTGTCAGGCGTGTGTATGTAAACAAGTACGTATGTAATTATGTAAAACTACTTACCTAGCCGATCCATCTTTTCCAGATATGACTGAAATTGCCCCAAATTGTATTCATATAGGGTTTCCGTCGCAGAGTCACACAGCCACCAAAACATTCGAACAAATTCCTTCCACTCCTTATCCGTGAACTCCTTCTTGCTGTTCCTGTTGATATTCTGCGAGATATGAAACCGGCATAGATACTTGTACGCCTTTGGGAAAACCACATCACACGCGTTCATCAGCGCAAGGTCCCTGTCTGTCACAATCACTCACGGCTCCATACATTTGTCCAACATAGACTTTATCCTCTCCAACAGCCAAATGTAGTTATCAATCCTCTCAGAAGAAATAAACGCATGGGCAATCGAAAACGACTGGTTTGTCGACGCCATACCCACTACCTGAACAAACGTCATATTGTACATGTTTGTATTGTAGGTGGCGTCATTCATCAGCACATGCGGGAATGCGCACCACATAGTATGTGAATGTTTATGAACGAAGAAAATATCCGTGAGAGCCTTCGTGGTTTCATCCTCACGCGTGTAGTAGGTGAATCCTCTCTCCGTTAGAAAGTATTCGAGGTGCTCCATTGCACCTTTGGGAATGACTCCCTTTCCAGCATTCATCATCTGAGCCGCATTGTGTATATCTTTCAGGATAGTCTTTTTCTCCGGGTTCTTTGAAACGATCATTCTCCAGATGCTACGCTTGGGAACATCATTCTCTGTCATCTCCCCGACCAGTTGTCTGTCATCCACAGAAAGTCTTCTGGCATACGGGTGACCCTCTAAGTGTTCAAAGGGAGTGTGGTTGTGCGTCGGGTTTTTCACCTTTAACCTCCAAACCCGTGTCCGAGTTTCAAACACCCCTGTCAACTTAAACGGGCAGCCAATTTTTTTGCTACCCGTCTTCCTCACCAAAGCCACACTCTTATGCTCCCCCCCCAAGAGTGCATTGAAATACAACCTTAACAAAAATAAGTTTATTAGAAAATAAGTTTTTTTTTATAATTTTTTTAAATAAATAATTATAAGAAAGTTTATTAATTAAAAATTAACAATACTCTTAGCAAAGGAGAAACGTAATCCTAAAGGTGTGTGACCCGAAAACCACTGGTGCACCCGTAGGGAATTAACCTTGACCAACGATAAAACACGTGTTTTTAGTAACTAATTTATAAGCTCGCACTGGACAACATTCGCAACTCTCTCCCCAATGTAGATGTGGGCGGCTTTACAGTTAAAGACACCGCCCCAAAAAAGCCTCAAAAAATCTTGGCGAGTGCGTTCAACTGTAAAGCCATGCAGACTATGGAGGAGGAGTTTAACATATCTTCGCGCCAGAAAGCGGTGTTTGAATGTCTTAAAGAGGCCCATGCTCAAGATTTCCTCACTACACTCCCAATTGACGGATTAGGGCAACATATGTCGGCTATCGAATATCGGGCGGTCCTCAAATACCGACTGATGATTCCCATGTTCCCGTTGACGAACCGTGTCCGATCTGTAAAAAAACACGCTTGGACAAGTTTGGAGAACACGCCCTACATTGTAAGGAGTTACCAGGCTTTAAATACAGACATGACCTGGTTAGAGATGTTCTATGGGATGTTTTACGAAGGGCAGGGATTTCAGCAAAAAAAGAGGCCCCCGTGAATTTCGTGACGGACCCACGTGACGGGCGGTCCACATTGAGGCCAGCGGATGTTCTTGTGTTCGGATGGGCGCAAGGCAAGCATGCGTGTGTTGACCTGACTAGGGTATCCCCATTGGTGGGACTTCGGGATTCGGGTTTTGTGGCTGGGCAGGCAGTTTTGAAAGCTGAGGGCAAAAAAGTGGATAAACATGAAGCGGCTTGTCTAGAGAACCAGCACGTGTTTGTGCCTTTCGCTTTTGATACTTTTGGAGCGCTGGCCCCGCAAGCAATCAAGCTCCTCGTTCGCGTGAAGAAAGTTATGCAAAGTAATTCCCCAGCTGCTAAGGGCCAATGTTTTATTTTCAATAGAGTAGGTTTTGCAATACAAAAAGGGGTAGCGGCGCAACTTGTGGCCCGTTTACCTACGTATCACTTGTAATTGGTTGTCTTTGGTTTAATGAAATTGAAATTTTTATATAAAAAAAAAAAAAATTTCTTGAAAAAAAAAAAAAATTATAAGTTAAGTTTATTGTTGCTTTTTAAATAACAATTTATAAAATACGCATTTGTTAATATCTTAAAAACAATAGTGACTGAAATATATACCTTCACGAACTATTCTCCTCTTTTCTTCGATCTTTTTATAACTATGACGTCACCATTTGCCATTCCCGTATCATGTACCCAATCGACCAACTCAACGCGTGTCGAAAATGTCCGGTTAGTCTCGAACCAAAGGTTGATCGGGTTAGGTCCTTCCTCCTGATCTTCTACCCGCTTCTCATCGACAGCGCTGTCTTCATAGTGCGTACAGTCTTGTTTTTCAAATGTGTCATCACCACCGTTAGCGTCGTAAGTATAACCGTAGGCAGGTTGACTAGGCTCGTCTTCAAATTCATACGGGTCCTTCCACTGTGTATTCAAGTCCAGTTGTACCGCATTGTCACGGTAACGAATGCCAGACTGACCCTCCTCGACACTACTAGACCGACCCTGCCCGACATTATATGATGGACCCTGCTCGACATTATATGACAACCCCTCCTCGACATTATTATTATTATTAGAGTCGTAAGAATCACCGAAAATAAAGTCGTAATACGACATGTTATATATGTTGTGGACAAAGAATTGAAATCGAACGAGTTTATAATGAAATCGAATGAATTTATAGCCAAAATCCGATTGGACCAGGCGCCTCGCTTAGGCCAAAGCGAGGTGTCTGGGTAATTAATTCGAGAGAGTATCAGGCTTTACGTTTAATCAGGGTTAATCAAACTCTCAGCCGCCTCGCTTAGGCCTAAGCGAGGCGGCTGGCTTAAGGGGTTTAATTAGAAGTTTGGGGGGTTTAACTAGAACGACCCTTGTAATATGATTGGTCTAAGTTGACGCAGTGACGGATTTAGAAAATAAAACAAGGGTTAACATTTTATAAAAAGTATTTTAAGGTGTAACAAAAAATTTGTTTTAGGGGTAACATTTTTAAAAATACCTTAAAATTTAGACTAACTTTAACTTGCTGTTCAAGAAATTACCATATTACAATCATATAATGTAATCAGGAAACTATCTGCGTTTAACCAACATGTCAACTTAAACCCGAGATATGAAATTTGATACATATTTATTGGAAATTAAACTTTCGGACTAGTGAGGGTTTTTTTTTTTTTTTTTTTTTTTTTTTTTTTTTTAAATCACTTATTTGTTCCCAAACACAAATGGGGTTATCAATTTTCTGCTAAGTCAGTGTGAAATGACAAACTTATTCATAAATTGAAATATAGGCGAGGAAAGCGTTACGGGCGTTAAAATCGTTGGTGAAGCTACAGGCGCTGGTGCGAGGTCACCTTACAAGAAAACAAGCTGCTGATGATTTGAGATGGTTGCAGGCTCTGGCTCGAGTCCAGGCTCGAGCCCGTGCGTGCTTGGTTCAGGTTACTGATTCACCCCAATCCACCACCAAGGTTGTTTCTTCTATCCATGCAATGATAATTGTACGACACTGGGTTGTGCTCGGGTTGACCTTTTTAATAAAATTGTTCGCCCACCAACCTTTTCAACCAAACAAGGTTGACTCGCCAATTTATTTTAACTGAACATGTTTACAAACTGATTACAAATTTACAACCAATTTACATGTTTAGATATATAACTAAGTTAAACGGGTTGTGTTTGGGACTTGGATTAATTATACGCAATTTTATGTGTTTGGCGTGTTCATGTTGTACAATGTAGCCCATCAACCGGCACAATTGGTACCCTTTGATTTTATATATCTTTAACACATAAACTACTACTTGTAGGGGCCTCCAACTCCGGAAAAGTTTGAGCATGTTCATCGATCCAGGATTATGAAACATAATCAACCATCCATACTGAAGGTGTGTGTTATTTGTCTCTGCATTCCTTTGTTATTTGTTCATACAACCATGTAAACGTCAAACTGACCAACCGGCTTATTTGTTTCAATTTAATCAATTTCAATGGGTTATTAACAATGCACAATGTATTGCAGAATAACTGTTCTAGGTTGTATGATGATCGCACTGAAAAAATCCTCGAAATGGACACCACGAAATCCCACATAAGACGACGAAGCCTCTTCCAAACGGACCGGATCTGTTATAGTCATAGTCAAAGTTTGACCACATCTCGAGGGTCAACGCTCCATCCACTTGGCCCAAGCCCAAGTGGCTCATATGAAGTAAGTTCCCTAACTGGCCCTTTGAAATGGTTCCCTCATGACATTGAGGAACAGGTTTCTGTAAGCACTGTCCAAAATAGCCCTCCGTTTTACGCGTATTCTGCTAAAAATGGATCGATGAGAGTGGGCCCGTATACCCCAGCTAAGAGTGACAGTTCGAGAAGCTGTCTTAGTGGCTACTCGGACCACCCTAACTACATGGCGTACACGGAGTCTTCACGGGCTAAGGTCAGGTCTGTAAGTGCACCTAGACAAAGGCCTAATTTGGAGTTTCCTAGTACCACAAAGAGGTATTCTGTCTACGGATACGGTGTTCATCGTGGTTCAAACTTGCGGGATAGTTTTGCGAGCAAAGCGTACCCGGGTTCGGGCCGCCTCGATCGGCTCGGGATGCCGGTCGGCGGTATTGGTGGTTATCGTGAAGGTGAGTTTAGTGGTGGTTATTGGAATTAGAAACTTATATATGTCTAATATGTTACATTTGACTAATGGTTGGAGTGCCATATGAAAGTTATGATGGCCATTTTGTAGTTTTCTCTTTGTTGAGGGGTTGATATGAACTTTTTACTAATGTAGGGGAAACTTTATGAATTATGGAATGATAAATTTATAACCTTGTGCTTTAACCTTGGATCAAATCCTTTCTTGTCCTCATGGTATCTTAATGTAATTTGCTAATTATGATGCAAATGGGCAATAAGTTGCGCTGTTAGACCATGTTCGTTGAGGGTGCTATTGACCCGTTTTAGGTGATGGGTAAATTTAGCCTCGCCCCTTTTTTGTGTTAGTACTATAATGCATGCATCCAAACAATATGCTACAACTTATCATTCACTTCATGCATCATTAGTTTAATTACTTTGGTCTTTCTAGTCCTTCGTGATGTATTAGTAAGCCATTTAGCTCTTGCGATGATCCCACCGTAGGCAGATTTGTCTTGTATGCAATTTAGGTTGGGAAAATTACGATGAAGCGATGCAGTTTGTATCGCGATCATTGGTTATTGCAAGGCAATTTGAATATTTGATGTTGGCACACAGCTTAGTTAGACCGGCTGCAATTGTCATTGACATTTTCTCCTATTAATAGGCTTTACCAACCCACTGCAAATCTGCAATGGAAAAAAATATTAGAAATTTGATTTGTGAAGACTTTGTGAATCCTGTGTGACGATCAGTGAAGAGACAAGTGAACAAAGAAGAAAATCTATAATTTATGCATGCCTATACGATCTATGTATTTGGCTATACGGATCATATAGGGTCCAAGAATAATAGGTGTCTAGCCTTAGGAATTGATAACCTCTATTCGATCTATATTGGCTAACATGGATGGTATAGAGGTGTCGAAAGAAGAAAATTAGGTGTTGAAGTTATACAATACTTTACAAAACTCTCTAAGGCTGTGTTCCCGAGTTCACTTTAACAAGAGAAAAGAAAGTATTTTGAAGGAATTGAAACTTTATTTTGTTCCCGAGTTTCATTTAAAAAAGGAAAAGATAGAAAAATAAAACACGTGTTTCTAAGTTTCATTTAAAAAATGAAAAGAAAGGAAATGGAAGGAAAGGACATGCCTCCTTTTATTTCCTTCAATAATTTTCCTTTCTTTTCTCTCGATATACTTGGAAATGAAGCATAAAATTAATCATGTTGAATGTTTTTTTTTATTTTAAAAGACATGTTTAATGCTTTTTTATAAAGAAAAAAAACTATTGATCAAAATAAATATATTGTAATGATGACATGGATGTCTTGTTCTTTTCTGTGCCGTCGGAATCTAAGTTAACAGGAAGAAAAACGAGGCTGGGGGTTTGACATGCAGATGGAAGATATACATATATATATATTTTTAGGCAGATATATAGGCAGTGGTATCGCTCATAAGTCTTAATCAAATCTTTGTATTATATATCTTTGCTTCAGATTTTTTGCAGACCCTATAGCACTCTAGAAACTGTTTCACGTGACAAAAATTTACTTTTTTAATTTATATTTTAGGGTTTTATTTTTTTCAAAAAAGAATTCATTTATTAGTGTCTCTCTCTAAATTATTAGGGGGACAAAGCGCTACCCGTTTTCCTCACGAGTATCCAACTATCAGCACGGTAATAGCATCGTCACTGGTGCTGTTTATGCGTCGTGGCCTGTTTCCTTTAGTTTCCTCACGGGTTGAAAACCGTTTTTTTTTTAATTTCATTTTTATTTAAACCGTTTTATGTTTTTATTTTCAATTAAATTAAAACATAATTAAATAAGAAACATAAACAAAAACATAAAACATAATTTTATTAATATTAAACATAATTAAAATACATTAAAACATAAATAAAAAAAGTTTAAGTTGACGCAACAATTTCTAGAGATTGATAATACTGAATAAACTGTGAAGAATATTATTGATTGAAAAGTTGTATGTTACATCTTAAAGTAGAATATGTTTAAATAGGGATACAAAGGTATTGAATAAAAGGAAAGGCACTAAATGGGATTGGAGAGCAAGGAACCGTTGGTTCCTTTCCTTGATTGTGCAGCACTGATTTTGGCAAGATAAAATGAGATGATGATGATGATAAAAATCTGATCCTAAAATAACTTTTTCTAACATTCCCCCTTAAGTTGAGTAGTGGGATTCCCAATACTTAGCTTGTCGAGACAATGGTTGAAGATTTTCCCGTTGACGGCCTTGGTTAGTATATCGGCAAGTTGGTCTTTTGAATTGACGAAGGGAAGCTTAATAATTCCTGCCTTGATTTTTTCCTTGATAAAGTGTCTGTCAACTTCTACATGTTTTGTACGATCGTGTTGAACTGGATTTTCTGAAATTTGCATAGTAGCTTTGTTATCACACATGATTGTACTAGCTTCAGTCTGAGAAAAACCGATTTCATTCAAGAGTTTGCGAATCCATAAAACATCTGCTAAACCACGAGCAATTCCCCGGAATTCTGCCTCTGCACTAGAAAGGGCAACAACCTTCTGTTTTTTGCTTCTCCAGGTAACAAGGTTCCCTCCTACTAGTGTAAAGTATCCAGATGTCGATCTTTGATCTTCTTTGTCTCCAGCCCAGTCTGCATCAGTATAGGCTTGAACCTTCAGATGTTTGTTGGGTTTAAAAAGAACTCCATGTCCGGCGGTTCCCTTGAGATACCTTACTACCCCAACTGCATAGGCAATGTCTGGGCGAGTGTGAGAAAGGTATATAAGTTTACCCACCAATCGTTGATATCTCTATTTATCCACCAACTCTGCGTCTTTTTCCATGAAAAGTTTTTGATTAGCAATCATTGGAGTATCAGCTGGCTTGCAATCGACAATCCCCACTTCAGCTAGCAGATCGAGAATATACTTATTTTGACATATAAAGATTCCTTTCTTTTATCGCAGCACCTCGATTCCAAGGAAGTACTTGAGCTTTCCTAAGTCTTTCATTTCAAATTCTTTGAACAAGTTTGTCTTTAATTTCCTTATTTCATCTTCGTCATTTCCTGAAATGATCATGTCATCAACATATATAATTAAACAAGTTATAAGTTTACCTCTTCGTTTGAGAAATAGTGTATGGTCAGAATTGCTTTGTCGAAAACCATATCCTTTCATAACCATGGTAAATCTACTGAACCATGCACGAGGAGACTGCTTTAGCCCATAGAGCGTTTTTTTCAGTCGGCACACTTCTTTACTTTGAAAATCTCTTGTAAATCCAGGACGGGCATCCATGTAGACTTCTTCTTTTAGTTCTCCATGGAGGAAGGCATTCTTCACATCGAATTGGTGAAGAGGCCATCCTTCATTAGCAGCAATGGAGAATAGGACACGAATGGTGTCGATTTTTGCTACTGGAGAGAAGGTCTCAGAGTAGTTCATCCCATAGGTTTGGGTGTATCCTTTAGCAACTAACCGTGCTTTATATCTTTCGATGGTGCCGTCTGGATTATATTTGATTGTGAAGACCTAGCGACAACCAACGGGTCTCTTTCCTGGAGGAAGGACACATCTTTCCCATGTATCATTCTTTATAAGAGTCTCCATTTCTGTTTCCATGGTATCCTTCCATTTCTTTGATTTTAAGGCTGCTTCTACGGAGTTTGGGAGTTCTTCATTATATAAGGCGGTGGTAAAGCCCTTGGCTTCTTTTTATAAACTTCCTTTGGCAATACTTGCTGTGGGATATCTGGAGGGTCTTGTTTCCTTCCCCAGGGAGTATCTTTTTGGAGGAACTCCTCTGTTGGCTCTTGGTAGAAGGTCATACCTGCTGGTTGTTTCTTCCTGCACTGTTTCTACCTGTACAGTTTGTTCTGTAGGAAGCTCAAAATCATTAGATATGTTCGTATCAGGTTCATGATTTTCCTCATGTGTTTGATCATTTTGAATTTCCTCTTCATTTTGAGGATTACTATATCCATTTTGAGAACAATTTTGTGAATCTCTTACCTTGGTGTTTAGACTAGGAGGGTCATTGCTGGTGACACTGATATCTTCATTAGATTGAGCGGAAGCGTGTGGCTCAGGTTCGAAGCTCAGTTTGAGGACTTTCTTTTGAAGTAGAAGGGATATATGTTAACCAACTCAGGGTGTTAGCATATTCTTTCTCCCCCACTACTGTGTTGGGAGTTGTAAAAGAACTCAGTTTCAAGGAAAGTACAATCAAGAGTAGTGTGCATATGACGGGTCTTAGGATTATAGCACCGATATCACTTTTTATCAATACCATAGCCAACGAAAACACACTTTTCAGCACATGGTCCGAGTTTTCCCCGATCAGTTTTAAGTATGTGGACAAAAACAGGCTTCCAAAAACACGAGGTGTAAGTGTTAATGGAGGTGGAATTTTAGTAAACTTAGAAAGGACTTGAAGTGGAGTTTTTAGGTTGAGAGCTCTAGTTGGGAGTCTATTTATTAAGTATGTGGCGGTGGCAACAGCTTCGGGCCAAAACGATTTAGGTACCCGAGATTCAATGAGAGAGGCCCGAGTAATTTCTAAGAGAATACGGTTTTTTCTTTCAACAGTACCGTTTTGTTCAGGAGTATGTGAGCAAGTAGTTTGATGGATAATCCCTTTGTTTTGACAAAAAAGTTTCATAGATTCATTTATAAATTCTCCTCCGTTGTCGGTTCTAAGGATTTGTATATTTGTTTTAAATTGAGTTTGTATCATATTGTAAAATATATTGAATTTTTCAAAAACTTCTGATTTGTGTTATAAAAAATAAATCCATGTCATTCGTGTGCAATCATCAACAAAGAGCACAAAGAAACGAAAATGTTGTCCCCCAATAATCTCTGCAGGACCCCAAACATCAGAATGAACCATAGAAAAAGGTGACTCAACTTTTGTGTTATTAGGTTTATAAGTATGTCTATGGCTTTTTGCTAAAACGCATGTATCACAATGAAAAGTTTTATTCAAAGGAAATAACTTAGGAAATAAAAGACGCAAATAACGGATAGATGGGTGGCCTAGTCTCCTATGCCATAGCCAAGCTTCCCTGATTGCAGTTCCATGAGCAAGCATTGCAGTACCTTGTTGAGCCACTTCTTCTACGTAATACAATCCTTGACGTTCAGTGCCACGCCCAATGATCACTCCCATCCTAATATCTTGAAGTATACAAAATGTGGGGTGCATTAAAACTATGCAATTTATTTCTTTTGTCACATGGCTAATAGACAATAATTTATGTAACAGCGATGGAACAAAAAGACAATTTGAGAGTTTAAGAGTTGGCGTTATCTCAATAGTCCCCCCCCCCTTCAACGGGCATAGTCTCCTCATTGGCGGTTTTTATATTATTGATTTGTGGTTTGTTTTTTGAGATAATATCATCTGGATCAAATGTCATGGTGTCAGTAGCACCACAATCAAATATCCACGGTTGTTTAAAATCGTTATAAACTTGCGCCATATTAGCTTGTCCAAGAGTTTTATATTTTCTCCTTTTATTTTTGGTTTTAAAACGGATTTTTTTCAAAAAAACTTTACTCTTGGGTTTTCGTTTTTTACAAATCAAACCGGGTTTGGGCTCTTCCTCTTTAAAATATGGCCTAGTTATGTTTTTATTTTCTTTTAAAAATGGGCCAGCCATATCTTTATGATATGGGCCGATTAAGTCATGTTTTTGTTTAATATTATCCAAGAGTTTGGTATGTTTGGTACCATCAACGTTTTTATAAAGAGTTTTTTTGTGTTTGGTTGAAACACACCCTGGTTCATCTTGTCTAGTATCATCAAGAACCCTAAACAAGTTTGAAATGGGGATTTGGGGATTTATAAAAAATAAAGGGTCTGAGGATTTCTCCCCAAACCCAGTACCTCCACAGTCGTCGTCCTCCTCTCCTTTGTAAGCGACGCCACCGAAACCCTCGCCTCCACCATTCTTTGCCTCGGTGTTGGTGGCAGCGGCGGCCTTTCCTCCTTCTTTACTTCCCTTTTTGTGGCCATCTGTCCACCAATCGGGATAACCGACAATATGGAAATATTGCTCCTTGGTATGTTTCATCATACCACAGTGGGTGCATTTTAATTTTGTCTTGTCAATCCTAGATGATGATCCAGCATTTGGGGTTTTTTGACCTGTTCGCCCTTTTGAGAGGAATCCCTGACCTTCATGTGACCGGTTGGTAGTAAACCCTGCCGCCACCCCATGAGAAGATGAGCCGTCTGTGTTGCTTGAACCTAGTATACCTTGATGTGCCATCTCCTTCCGGACAAAAGCGTAGGCGCCATCGGCTGAGGGTAACGGGTCACACCGGAGGAGCTCTCTCTTTATGGTGTCATATTGCTTATCAAGGGCGTTTAGGAACTGAAATAACTTTTGTTCTGACTGGATTCGATTGTAAGTTGTTATGTCTTCTGTACACTTCATGGGATTGGGATCTCTCCTGTCGAGTTCTCCCCAGATCCCTTGAAGTGTAATCCACAGATCTTCGAGTGGCGAACCATTTTGTTTGATTTCATTCGCCTTAACATGAAGATCAAAGGTCTGAAGTTTATCCTTCCCGCTGCTGTAAGTAATCGCCAAAGCATCCCAGAGCGTTTTTGCTGTGGGAAATTCGGTTAGATTGCTTGCGAGCGCGGGTTCGATATTCTGAATCAACCACGAGAACACGATTAAATCATCTTGTTCCCACAGTTCATATTCTGAATCGGTTGGTTTTGGTGGTTCCGGATTTCCCGATAAGTGACTCAAGAGAGCTTTTGATTTCCCCCGATTGCCACACGGATCATCCGGGACCACAAGGCGTAGTTTTGACTGTTGAGGCTGATATTGATTTTTAATATGTCTGAAAGACTTTGTTTTTGGGTCTGATCATGGTTATTGAGGCTGTTTTTCAAGAGGTTTGTGATTTGTAATGCTAGATCATCGTTTTTGTTTTCGTCACCCATTGGTGTTCTTGATAACGAAAAACGTTTGAAAGGGGTAAGTGATGAGCAGGTTAGGATTAACACTGCTATGATACCATCTAAAGATTGATAATACTGAATAAACTGTGAAGAATATTATTGATTGAAAAGTTGTATGTTACATCTTAAAGTAGAATATGTTTAAATAGGGATACAAAGGTATTGAATAAAAGGAAAGGCACTAAATGGGATTGGAGAGCAAGGAACCGTTGGTTCCTTTCCTTGATTGTGCAGCACTGATTTTGGCAAGATAAAAGGAGATGATGATGATAAAAATTTGATCCTAAAATAACTTTTTCTAACACAATTGTCATGCCTGGACATTGTCGAAATTATTGTCGTATCGAGCCGCATAGTCCACATGCGTAAACTCGATAGCCAACTCCGTATCGATGCCCGGTTGCTCCCTCAAGGTGCGGTCGTAGAGAGTGGACCACCGACCACACTTATTGTTAAGATCGGTCTGTTTTCGCTGCATGTTTTCAACGGAGCGGTTGTTGAACCGTTTCTGATTTGGTAGCTACGATTTTAAACCGTGTGAAATAAAAAAAAGTTCATACATATATTTTTTTATTTAAATGAAAAATAAATAAACGAATTGATATAATACAACCCGTGCCTTTCTCATTCATTAACTTGGGTATAAATAATACAATGATATCTGGTAACTATGGAAAGAGATAAATACAAATAATTACACATAAAGGTATTGCTAAATATACATAATAATATTCCTGTCTATTACACCCCCGCAGTCGAAGCGGGAGGAGACCACATGCTGAGACTGGATCGAAAGTCTTCAAAGAGTATGCGTGGCAGTCCTTTGGTGAATATATCTGCAATCTGGTATCTGGATGGAACATGAAGAATACGAACGTGACCTCGTTGAACTTGTTCGCGAACAAAGTGAATGTCTAAGTCGATGTGTTTAGTTCGCTGGTGCTGTACTGGATTCCCTGATAAGTAAATGGCACTGACATTGGCACAAAAACCATGGTCACCCGAGAAATAGGAACCGAAAGTTCCAGTAAAAGGTTTCGTAACCAACAGATTTCGGCGACGACGTTGGCTACACCGCGGTATTCAGCCTCAGCACTGGATCTAGAGACTGTGGGATGACGCTTAGAGGACCAAGAGATTAAGTATTCACCAAAATAAATGCAATATCCGCTAGTTGAGCGACGGGTGTCAGAGCACCCGGCCCAATCAGCGTCAGTATAGGCTACTAAAGATGCCGTGGTAGACGGGCATAATGATAAACCAAAAGAAATCGTGCCCTTAATGTACCTGATGATACGCTTTAGAGCGTTCCAGTGAGCTATGCAAGGGGCGTGCATGTGCATGCAGATTTGCTGAACTGCATATGTAATGTCAGGGCGGGTGAAAGTGAGGTACTAAAGAGCACCGACTAAGCTTCTATATAGAGTCGGATCAGAAAATGGTGCATCTGGAGTAGCACCGAGCTTAGTATACGAGTCAACTGGGGTGTGCATTGGGTTACAGGACTGCATGCCTGCGCAAGTAATAATGTCAGTAGCATAAGTCTGCTGAGAGAGAAACATGGAGTTTTTCTGTCGAGTCACATAGATGCCCAAAAAGTAACTAAGGGGGCCTAAATCTTTCATGGCAAATTAAGCAGCAAGGTTTGCCATGAGCCGCTGACGGAGACTGTCAAATGAGGTGACTAAGAGAATGTCATCGACATAAAGTAGTAAGAAAGCCGTGTCACGGCCCTGTCGGAATGTGAAGAGAGAAGCATCACACCTGCTATGTAAGAAACCCAAAGATAATACATAATCCGTGAACCTTTGATACCATGCCCGTGGGGCTTGCTTTAGCCCATATAGTGACCTGCGTAATAGAAATACATGATCTGGAAAGTTTTTCTCCCTGAACCCCATGGGTTGATGCATGTAAACCGTCTCCTATAAATTACCATGCAAAAATGCATTGGTTACATCCAACTGATGAACTGCCCAGCCCTTGGAGGGGGCGAGTGATAGTACTGTACGCATCGTAGCCGGTTTAACAATCGGGCTGAAAGTCTCGCCACAATCGATGCCAACCTGTTGGGAGCGACCATCACACACAAGTCGCGCTTTGTATCGCTCCAATGTCCCGTCTGACCTGTATTTATGTTTAAACAACCACATCGAATGAATAATATTCATATTTGACACACGAGGGACTAACTCCCATGTACCGTTTCGAATTAATGCGTTGTACTCGGTAGTCATGGCGGAAAACCATTTCGGACTGGCCAAGGCGTCGGTGGGGTTTTTAGGCATAGGTATGATGGTGGAGGTAGTGGAAGTGGAAAGGTTAAATGGTTGTTTAGGTTTGTGTATGCCGCTCATGGAGCGTGTGACAACCGGCAAATTTCGTACAACGATTAACGTGATTCTAATCATGTTTTAGAAATAATTAACATGGTTTAAGGTTAATTATGGTTAGTTGAGCTGATATGAGTCCTACGATGTTCTTTTGAAAGTCCGTTGAAGTCCTGATGCCTTTAAAGAAAGACTTCGCGTAATTAACGTAACGAACTGACATCAGTGAAAATTTGTCAAAGTGGACTAACATAAGGCTAATAAATTTAAATACGACATGTATTTACTATCGATGCGATCGAATGAGAAATCAGCGCGGTAAACGGCCAAAAACGCAGCGTCTTGGAGAACGCGGAGAGGAACTGACGTGGGATTCGAACGTCAAAACGCGTGGTTTTAACCGTTATCAAACTTTCGGAATAATTATTTATTATAAATAATGTTTCTTATTGAATTTCGAAAGTTATCGGATCATTTAAATGAAGGATAACACAACCGAGTCGATTAACGCGATTCTAACGCGTGTTCCGTTTTCACGCGTCGAGTTACGAGAATAATAACTAAATTGCTCGGTTTAGTTGTGTTTTTAATTACGAACAAAACCGAATGATTTTTATAACTTATTTTCGAACCTAAAATAAAACCGGAGCGAAATACGTTTATACGGGTTCGATACGCGGTGCACAACCCACCTACCTAACCCTAAGTATAAAAAGCATGAGATGCTTCTTCTTCTTCATTTCCATCAGCCGCTACTGCTCTCTCTCTCTAAAACCCGAAACTCTCTCTCTCTACACTTACAAGGACCCACGAGCTCCTTCTTCCTCGCCATGCCCAAGATCGGCCGCCACCACCATGGGTGGTGGCTGTGCGGTGCAGAAACAGCAGCGCAGAGGCGTTTTTTTGGGGTTTTGGGGTTGGTTGTGATGGTGATGGCCGAAGAGGGTGGGTCACGGTGGTTGGTAGTGGCTGTGCGGTGGTTCTGCAGCCCGAAACACGCAGAAGACAGCAGCGCAGAAGTGGTTTTAGTGGTGGTTTTGGTCGGGATCTGGTTGTGACAGAGTGAAGTGGCCCGATTGGTGGTTTTGCGGCCCGATGATGGTGGTTTTGAAGTGGAAGTCGCCGGTGGTTGGTAGTGGCTGTAGAGGTGGTTGTTCCGGTGGTTCAGGGCGACGGTGGCTCCAGATCCGGCATGATCGAGGGCCCGGATCACATATGGCTCGGGTGTGGAAGATGGTTCAACTCGGGTCAGGTTTGGTTCAAATCTGGCTCGGTACGGGTCAGATTCGGTCTTTGGGTTCGAGTCAACCACGGGTCAGATCGCGTTTGGTCCGGTTATGGTTGTGGTTCGGTGATGGTTCGGTGCCGGGTTGGTCCGGGTCAGGTCAGATCTGGTGCGGTTGGGTCTGCTCTGTTTTGGTTCGGGTCAGATCTGGCTCGGTTTGCGTGTTGTCTTCAAGTTCTAGTCGTGGGTCAAGCATGGTACTCTCGGGTAGATCCGGTCAGATCTGGTGAACCGTGGTTAGACGAGTCAGATTCGGTTTGGTCAAGACCCGGTCAACTCAGTGAACTTCGGTCAAGCGATTCGGTATAACTAACTAGCGATTATTTCATTATATTATTATTTACACATATATTTCTAAAATATATATAAATATAAACGACTAACTCGCTAACGAACCGATATGAATAATAAGCGGTAAGTAAAATCGGAGTATTTGGTAATTGTAAATATCGGTAAGTAAACGACTTATAATATCGGTAAGTAAACGACTTATAATATCGATATCGGACTAAATTCTTGGACTATAAATATAGGTATATATATACGCACTTATATAAACATGTGTAATTTATATAAGTAACGGAACGTATAATGTCTCATGTAGCTTGGAATGGATAAGTCAATTGATTGTCTTGTGTTTGTAAATTGTTTTGGGAATTTTTAAGACGACTTGTGTTGTCTGGTTCGTACAAAAACAGGGGAGACTCTGCCGAAATTTATAAAATCCGAAGCACAACGAAGTTAATATTGTTGTGTATGCTTTCACAAATAAACTTTCCAAGTGTTTTAAACAAATGGTTTTGTCCAAAGTTGTGACGTTTTCGACAAATGGTTAATTACAACCATAAAGATCAACATCGAACAATATTTGCAAAACAAATATATAGTTTTGTCGAGCGTCACTTGTGCCAACTTCAATGGTTTTTGGTAACCAAAACGTTGTCAAAAATACGGATTTGAAATGCGTAAACGCCTAACTTATTTGGGAAAAATTATTTGAAACTAATGCTTCGAAACGCTTAAAAACACTCGGATTTTGTGAAGATAAATAACAAATGTTATTAGTCGATTTTAAAAATTATATTTATGTTTCTTCAAAGTATATTGTCCAAAAATAATTATACAAGACAATTACCTGTATCCGATTTACGAGACAGGCTATGACTCGGGATGAGTTATACGTTTCATAGTAGTAGTCCAATATGGTTTACACACGAATAGTAACAGGTGCGCAACTTGGGTACTATGTCGTATGTAAACACATGAATTATGACAAGTCACGATCGGTTCGTCGAGTTAAAACACTTAAAGACTCGGGTTAGTACACACGAGTCAAGATAGTGGAATAAACTATCTTTTAACCGGAAAAATAAGCTAGGTTTATATATGATAGACTTTAAGGTGTCCTTTATTGGTAATTAGGGCACGAGGAAGTCGGTCAAAGCGTTGGGCTTTATTTGCTAGCTAAGCTTGGAAATTAAGGTGAGTTTCACGGCCCCATTTTACTGTTTTAACTGGGGGAAAGATATGTTTGTCAAAAGTTATCACATGTTGAAATGTTTTCAAAGGTTAAAATGTGATAAGTGGCATGATGAGTACTTGAGTTTTTGGTCGCCACTCGGGGTTGGGTCCTCGCTACTGTAACCATTAATTCAGGTAAATGAAACCAAAGGAATATTTGGATAGTACTATTGGTGCCTGACGAGGCCCACCTCTGGTTGATAGCGTCAACCCGGTAAAGACAAGAGGTGAACATATTCTGAACTTAAGTCGTTGGGTTCCGAGAAACGACTTGGAGCGGGGCACATTTATTAGTCTTGGTTTGGTTATGGGACTCAGGGGATTGCTTATCATCATAGTTTGTAGGAGCTAGCTACTCCTTACAAAGGCCACAAATTGTGCTGGATTTGCACAGGATGTAAAAATGTTGTTATTACGAGACTAAAACCTGTGAACTCACCAATATTTTATATATTGACGTCTTTTTAAACATATCTTTCAGGTAACTAAGTGCTGAACAGGTATGCGGCTAGTACGGTGGAATTTGGGATGTCGGACACTGGTTGGGGGTTTCATCTATTGTTACCATCGGGTTGGGACATAAACGGAAACACCCCACTTTAAAACTTAATGTTTGTGGTTTTAAGTAATGTTTGAAACCAGGTACTCCTTCCCGACATCTTAATATAATGATCTTTTCTAATTAAATATAGTTTGTGTTAATCTTGACTTTGATATGCTTTCGAGCGTCGCGCCACGTGTTTCCGCCATTGGCGTGGTGTGACAGAGCGTGTATGAATGGTGTGGGTAGTGGGTGGGGGTGGGGGCGGTGGTGGCTGCGGAGTGGGTTCGGTTTGGGCTAGATCGGGTAGTTGGTTTGTTTGGGTTTGGTCAGTATGTGAGGTAGAGGTGGTGGATGTAGTGGGCTGAGGCGGACGGTGTGGGGTTGTTTGAGGTGGGCCGGGTCTTTGTTGGGATGGGCCTGGATGTTGTGGTGGAGTAGGATGTGAAGGGGTCGGTTGGGGTGTTATGGTGCGTGGGCCGGCATGGATGTTTGTATTTACGTGAGGGCATAAATGAATTAGAAAAGGTTCACCTAGAAATTCATAGGTGGGGGACGGGCCAATGGTTTGTGAAAAGGGGAAGGTGGTCTCGTCGAATGCGACGTGTCGGGATATGAAGAATTGTTTGGTGGTTAGATCAAGGCAACGATAACCACGGTGGGTGGGCGGGTATCCAAAGAAAACACATGGGTGGGAGCGGTTTTCAAGTTTGCGAATTGTGGTGGATGGGTGTAGTGGGTAGCAAAGGCAACCAAAGATACGGAGGTGATCATAAGTGGGTGTGGACAGGTATAGGAGTTCGGTGGGTGTTTTGTTTTTGGTGAGTTTGGAGGGTAGGATGTTTAATAAGTAAGTGGCGGTTTCAAGTGCGAAGTGCCAAAGGTAGGTGGGTAGAGAGGCATGAGCCATTAATGTGCGAACCATGTTGTTTATGGTTCGAATCTTTCGCTCAGCCTTACCATTTTGGGATGAGGTGTGGGGGCAAGATAGACGGTATTGAATAACGTTGGTAGTGAAAAAAATTTGGAAGGAGTGGTTTACGTACTCACCTCCATTATCGCACTGAAAGGTTTTGATGGTACGTTCAAATTGGGTTTTAATGGAGGAGGCAAAGTTTGTGAAGGATGGAAAGACTTGGGATTTTTGGGTAATGGGGTAGGTCCATAAAAAAACTAGAATAATCATCTAGAAATAGAACATAATATTTATGGCCTGATGAACTAACAATGGGTGATGTCCATACGTCACTATGAATAATATCAAATGGTTACAAAGTAATATTAGTGGAAGGAAAAAATGGTAAGCGAATGCTTTTACCAAAAATACAAGACTGACATATTTTATTAGAACAAACATCAAAATTCAAAACATTAGAAGTTTTTAAATTATTCAAAGAAGCACGTCCTGGGTGGCCAAGACAGTGATGCCAGACTTGTGAGGAGATAGCAGCAAGGGCGGTAGGTGAGGATGTGGATGACCCGGGCAGCAAGGGATAGAGATCACCGCTGCTATTGCATCGTAGGATTGGTGCCTTGATCTTGTAGTCCTTCACAAGAAAACCAAACGGGTCAAATTCAACAGAAACAAAATTGTCTATCGTGAAACAACGGACATATATTAAGTTTTTGACTAGTCTAGGGGAATAAAGGACATTTTTTAATTTAAAGGGATGGAAGGGTTTGAGTAGGTATTTTGTGCCTTGGCCAAGTACGGGAATTGTTTGACCATTACCTACAATAATATTACGAGACAAGCAAGAATTAGAAAAAGTATGAAAGTCACCTTGCTCGTGCGTCATGGTGGATGATGCGCCAGTGTCCATGTAGTGAGTAGAATCTAGTTGCTGTAGGGACATGGTGTAAAGAGCCTGTTCAATGTCGGTTGGGCTATCTGCGGTGTGGGCCTGTTGGGGCTTGGAACCAAGAAGGCCGAACTGGTTGTTTTGTTTGTAGGCAGGCCGGTTTGATGAACGATATGGGCAAGGTGGTGTGGGCCAGGTGGGAGTGGATTGGGCATGTTGGGCCGGTGGAAAAACAAAGTTGTTTGGCTGCCAGGAAGGGTTCCAAGGTGTATATGGATTGGGCTAGGGAAATGGTGCTATATATCTATTGCAAGACAATGGCATCAAGCCGTTCCCAATCATCATCATGTTTGGGAGGTGTGTCAGTTATGGGTGGTTGTGGGCGGGGAGATAAGTGGTGATGAACAAGGAAGGCCTTACAATGAATGGTGAATAGTGTGGACCAAGATCCATATTGAGATGAATCGATTTCTAGGGTTATAGGTATGAAGTTTTTAATGTTTGACACGGTGGTAGCGGGGTGAAGTTTGGACTCGGAATTGATGGTGGGGGTAGAAGGTGGGGTAGTTGACATGGTGAGGGAATAGGAAAGGAGATGTGGTCGAAGAAGGATGATGGCCGATCAAGGAAGAACCGGCTGTAAAAGAAAGAATACGATCGAACAAGAGGAAGCCGATCGTAGGGATAGGTGCGGCAATGAGGAAGAAGTGGTAGGGTTAGGTTTCACAGGACTCGTGATACCATGATAGAATACAACCCGTGCATTTCTCATTCATTAACTTGGGTATAAATAATACAATGATATCCGGTAACTATGGAAAGAGGTAAATACAAATAATTACACATAAAGGTATTGCTAAATATACATAATAATATTCCTGTCTATTACGAATCAGTAAAGTGCTGCCTCCAAAAAACAGTTTCAATGAAGCGATGTGATAGTAAAGTTAAAAAAAATTAAGGGTAGTGCCCTCTTTCCCTTTAGATCATTCATATCAGGCCTTTCATATTTTTTTTTCAAGCCATGTATCACTCTAGAACTGTTTCATGTGACAAAATTTACTTGTATTAAGGATGGACGGGGTGGTTCGTGATGGCTGTGATACCATGATACACCGCCCCTCTTAGCGTATCACCGTCGCGATGCAATGAAAATGTGATACATATCACGGTTGTGTTATAAAAGAAACATATGACTTTTTTGTTTTAAATATGATTTTTTATTATAAATTTGATATCAAGTGAATATAAAGTTGTATTCAATTATTTTACCCAAACAAAAGATTGATTAACACATGGAATTATATGCAACATAATTTTTTAAGGCATTTGACACTGTTAAATTCTGTAAACAATTTTTTTTAAATATGATTTTTTTTAAGTTTGATATCGAGTGGGTTTGTAATCGGGCATCGGTTTGGTAGCGTAACGTAGTTTAGATATTGAGTTCGAGAAGTCGGAACGAAGAAACATACAAGTCGATTCTCATCGAACGAAAACGTGAAATTTGTCACAAGTGTGGTTGGGTCATTAACTTGTCGGGGGGAACACAACGTTCGTGTGATTCAATCTCTCACAAGCACGCGGACCTCCAGTCGAAGTGTCAAACCTTCGATTTTTTTTTAAGAAAGTGGTGAATAATAACCCCAATGAAACAGAAGATGTGCAAGTTTGCTTTGCTCAAATCGACTATGCGGCTGAGGTCGGGTTTGATTTTCCACATGTTTCGGCGTGGCGAATGTTGTCACACCCCAACTGATGGCGGAATACATCGGGGCGAGACTTGGGATAGATTTTTCAAAGACTTCATGACACTAGAATTCGTGACAATATAAATTAAAGATAAAATTTCATTCATAGCATAATCATTGTCTAAAAGATAACGAAATACAAATTTTTTCATGAAAAGGAAAGTATAACATCAAAACATAGAAAATTAAACTAGTTGCGAGTTTTTAGTCCAATCCTAAGTAGTTTTCTTGATAAACCTGCATTAAATATTTCCTGCAACATGTATAAAATATCCGTCAACACATAAAGCATTGGTGAGCATACTAGTTTGAGTCTAAGTACATAGTATAGAAAAGTCTACTCGAATCATCATGTATAGGCATATGCACGTAGAACCATACAAACGGCAACAACACTCGATAACACAAAAGACTTCATCTTATCATGACCCATAAAGGGGGCGGCGTGTCAACCTATAGCGCTATACATGTAAGGTGGGTTGTTAACTAATCGTACATTTGTATGTAAGACTTTTAATTCTAGCATGGCATAGCATAATAGCATTTAGATTGAGCATAATAGTTTTTAAGAGTATGAAATCGTTTAAGTTTTGATAGTGATACATGTTGAGCCCCAAAGAATAAAAGGGGGACAAGTATGAACTCACCTTTGGGTGCGTCTTGATATAGTTCCAAAGATAAGTCTTGGTAGCTTAAGCTTTAGTTCCGATTAACTAGAATTAAGAATTAGAGTCTAAGGTTCGAGTTTTAGATTATAGATTCACGAGAGTCATGCAAGCCTTTTAGGCAAACCAAAACACAAATCGCCTTTAGGGCAATCTGGATGGTCATGAGAATAAATTAGACCAAGCACAAAATCATCATAGATGATTTGGATGGTATAAGGTTAGGAATGTGAATCCATTTGATAGGTTCATGTCATAACCACTTCGTTTATGGAATAAACGTGGGTTTTGGACACGAGATTTCCCATTTCTAGTGTGGATAAATCCGTGGCACAAGAAGGGTCAAGAGAGTTGGTAAGGTAGGGTGTAACCACAAACCTTCCAACGATTAATAATAAGCTAGTAAGATAGAAACTTGAAAGTATATGTTTATATTATTATATAGTATAGCTAAGAAGTTTAAGCAAAGTTTGGGGACTGGTTTGGATGAGTCTTGACTCTCCTTTGTCACCCAATACCATAGCACAAATCTTTCTAACATTAGATTGTTAGTAGACTTGGTTGGTTCCTTCACAACAAACTATCTTAGGACATAAATACAATTCAGAAAACAAGCACCTCTGGGACCTCTTTTATGTGCTCTACCCTTATCACGCTTCTGTGGATAAATGTGGGGAAGATCCTAGAGGGTTCTCCAAGGAGTTTTGGATAGAAAAGAGAAGGAAAATTAGAAGAATAGAGCAAGTTTGAGCTTAGAACTTACTGATTATGTTTTCAGAAAGTTTGCTCTATAAACTTGAAGATTAGAGAGTGATTGTAGAGAGATTATGGATGAACAAGGGATTAAAGGGTGGAGAGGAGGTGTATTTATAAGTGGGTTAAGGTGGTAGGGTATTAAATAGAATTATTAGGGTGGTTAGGAGGAGATTAGATGATGGTTAGGAGTTTAATTAATATGGGATGGCACAATTGTTTTTGTTCTGCTACTGTTGATGTCTTCGATTGTCCAAAGAAACAAAAAAAAAATTAAATAAAACTTAAACAAATGGCATCAGGGATTTAATGTTGTAATGTTGTTTTGTTATCTTGGAGATAAAAGTCAAAAAGAATTTAATTGAATTAGGGAAACCAAACGTTATTGTTGTTACTTTTAGTATCTCTTATTTTCTATTGTGTTGTTGCATGAAAATAATAATATTATACTTACACGTGTTCTGTAAATGTATACAAGAAGCTAAATTATTTTATTTCAATGCATTAAACTTTTAAACTACCATATTACATATGACATGTTTCCTAAAAATACCTACTTCTTTGAATTTGAAAATATTAATTCGGTCATTAGTCATGTTGTTTTTTTTTTTATAATCTAAAGTATTATTATAAAAGTATATATGTTTTATTTTAAAGATAAAATAAATATATATTAAGATCTTAACTAAATGAGTTTTCTGTTATAGTGTCTAAATTGAATAGGATAAATTATAATGACGACTCGTCATGAATTTGTAGGAGTAACATAAAAGAAGCGAATAAAGGCGAACTTTAAGTATAGAATTTAAAATATATGCAAAACTAAAAATCACGCGATGTTACAGTCTCCCCTACTTTAGGAAATTTCGTCTCGAAATTTAATTAAGAGTCAATCTTTTAAAAAATAGGTAAGTGGTTTGATATGGGTTTAATAAGAACAAGAACTTGTTAGTTTATTATTTTTAAGTCAAATACGGTATCTAGTCATTGTGCGGTAATATGCTCATAAGAGAAATACTTTTAAAATTATAACTCAAGGCTATACGTAGAAATTTGAAAGTTTAACCGACTAAAACATTTTTGGTGATGAGTTAAAGAAACATGGTACACATAGGTAGGTTTGAGTATCGGTTAATGTAACAAATTTCGGATAGATAAGTAAATATACGGTATAACATATATGAAGTAGCAAAAATTTGGGAAGATAAGTAAATATATTGTATGACATACAAAAGTAGTAGAAATTTTGGCTTGTAAAAAAAATGTTCTTGGGCAGTTGGGTGGAATACTAAATATGTAAGCATAAGGATTGACTAGATGCGGGTATGAGTAGTATTTAGTAATAGGTATTTGGTTTGCACAAGGTCGAAAATTTTACCAATGTTTTTTTAGAAGGCAACTAAAATAAACGGGAAATTGGACTATTTGAAAACAACTTTTTGGTGATATAAATAGTATTTATTTAGTTTTGACATCCAGTATATAAGTAGTCAAGAAAATATATGAAAGTGAGGGACGAATCTTGTTTTAAGTGTATAAATGCTTTTAGAGGTTAAGGCCAAAGTTTACGGGACTTAGAACGAGATTCTTGATAATGATAGGATTGCTAATTAAGCAAGGAAAGGCAAGAGGAAGGAAATGAAGTTGATGGAAATTACAAGTATGGATTATTCATAGCAAGGATGATGTTGCATAGTAGAGAGTGTGGTTCAAAACAAGGTTATAATATGCACAAAGATAAATAATCCAAGCGTAATTAGACTAGTAAACTATAACATTAACGGTATCACAAAAGATAAATAACGTAAGTGTTGGTCAAAGTTTTAACTCTATACCCAAAACTTCTCATGGCATGAATAACTCTACTTTTAGTAGTATGATAGGACATTTATGTATAGGATGTACCGGCGGCGTATCCACCATGTCGTTATCATACCTCATCCGTGTTGTTATTCAAGTCATGATAGGTTACACACACTGGGACTTGTTATGTTGTCCATGCGCCCAATTTTTGTAATTACTTGTGCACCCGTAATTAGTTCAATTGTCGTATGGTCCACATAATTTGTCTTAGTTATGTGTGGGTCGCTACTCGCTAGTGGACACAAAATACTTAAACACAAAGAAAAAGACATTAAACAGTTTTGATGTTGTAAACATAGCAAGCAACGTGACATGCAAGCACATAATGTGAAAAGGCATTAAGCAAGTTTTTGATGTTGTTAACCGTACGTGTTTTGGCGTAGATAAATGGTTTCATGACATAGTGGTATAGACTTGTGCATATGCGGTTACGTTCAGATGACAAAATCAAACAAAAGGATGGACAGTTGGATTTCTAATGAAAACGCGTAAAATGTTTTGACTGGGGGCAACATGGAATTCGGGTTTTATTACAAATTGAGTTTTATGGGTACTCGAGCAATTTTAGCTTTTTAAGATTGAGGGTCAAGTTTTATGGTTGGAAAATTTAGTCCGTTGGATGTTAAAGAAAAACAGATTTAAGTGGGAAAAATTTAGTGTAAAAGTCTTACCGAAGATGGACGTTTGATATATGAAAAATCCATTTTATTAGGCAAGGAAAATAGTTTATTGACAATTTTAGTTTGGTATTGATACGATTTCAAGAGAAAAGGTCTTGGGATTATAAAGAAGTAGGTTATTTGATTTAGCGTGTCTTTGCTCACAAGTCCTGTTTACAAAAGATTTTTTTTAAACACTTTTACTATTTAGAATCTCGTTTATCATACAGACTTGACGCACACATTTGTTAGTGGTTTGAAGGTGAGGATTTTATAGAAGGATATGCATCCTCTTAGAAATAGTAGGAAGAATTTTGTTCAAAAATCTTGAAAAAAAAAATTGTGCGCAAGAAGAAAAGGGTTTTGCGATGTTTTTATTTTTCCGATAAATTATGATTGTAACCTAAGATAACAATGATATTTCATAATTCATAAAAGAAAATTTCACATCCGAATAGTTTCTTGAAAACATTACACAAAGAAATTCTATTTTTTTTAGAGAAAAGAAAAATCGATCTTCTATAGTGTGGTGAGTGGGTCTTCCAGCATCGTAGATCACCATGGCAAGTCTTGGGCATTGATTGCGTTCATGGGTTGGGTCGTTGCACTCGGGGCATATCCATCCAATGGCTTTAGTGAATGAGGTAGTGCTAGTTGGTTTTTCGGGTCGTGGTTTAGTGGTGTTGTAACGACCCTGGCAGTCGGTGCCGGGTCGTCGGGTCGGGTTATCGGAGCTACGCAGCGGAACTCAGGATATAGACAGTCTTGACTCTTCCAGGATCCACGTCATCATATCTGTTGGGTTACCTGAACACATGCCAAAAATAGTTTATGTCAACATAAAGTTGGTGAGGTCGTGTATTTTATAAAGCGAATGGCCAGTTCGTTTATTTATAATTCTTTTATAACAATCTTTTATAAATATGCTTTACAATTCTAATTCTGGAGGGGGAAATTATATGCTATTATATTCTATTAAATTATACCGATTATATGTCAATCTATTATATTCTATTAGTTGCCATTCCTATCGATGGTACCACTCTGTTTGTGGTAAATACAATTATTCCTACCCTCTACTCGGGTAAGACTGGTTCTTGTCCTCTAGTCGGACAAGAAAGGAAATGGCGATATACCGGTCAGTACTGTCCTAGTCGTTTCTATTATCCCCTTTTCTATTATGTTTCTTTTATAAAATCTATTATGTAAAGCATTTCTAGGTTTTCTAATAATTGACATGTATTTCCCCTAAAACGTTTAATAAAACAGTAAAAGTGGGGAGTTCACGATACTCACAGGTTTGCGTTATCTCTTCTGCTTATCTTCTTATTACAATTATATTTCATATATATATTGATACGTTTTACGCGTGGGACTTGTTAGATTGTATTACTTAGGATATATATCATATATACAATTTATATATATATATAGAATTCGGTATATATTAGATAGTCCTAAACTCGGGGTTTATTATTGACACGACACAGACATCCTAAAATCTAGCTGGCCATTACAGCTTGGCACTCGTAGCTAATAAAGCTGGCCATTACAGCTTGGCACGCGAACCTACAGAACTCTAGACACGTACTTACCCGGATGCTGGTTCGGCTGAGCATATTATCATTAACCCGAGTCTAGTATATCGTTTTATATATCGAATCGTATATATAAACATATATATTTTATATATGATTATTATTCTCTTATTATTATTATTATCAAGTTTGTACGTTATTAGTATTATATATATATTCGTATAATGCTAATAATCCTCGTCTAGTCATTGGACCGGGTTCTATTCCGGGTGTTGACCGAGTCACTGAGTCAACTCGGTATCGGTTTAACTCTCCGATTCGATTATCGGTACCTCGCAATAATCATGGAAACAGTATTATAATCGGGTATCAACGACTAATACCAACATATATATAATAACTGTTAAAGATTATACCTTTCGGGTTTGTAATCAGAATCATATCAGATTAAGATGGATCTCCCGGATACTCGTTGATATGAGATCGGAGGTCAACCGGACCTTACCGGAGACTGACCGGAGGTTCGACAGAGAACATAACACAAACCGGAATACAACGGGAATCAACCGAAGGCCCCAAACTACCAGATTATAGTACACGAACACAGCCACATCAACACATCTTATGAAGATAAGACAATCAAAAGGGGTTTGACTGAATATATTCAACCGGTGGTATCAAGACCCGGTAACAGTAAGTTATCAGATGGAAACAAGAACTCGATTAAGATACAGAATACGATACCATACCCGGTTATGATTCCCGAGCAGACATGGGTTTCAGATCTGATGACAGTCACCATATCCGGTGACTGTCTGGCTCGTTTAACAGTAACAGCGGGTATAATAAGATGGATTAACGGGTTGGGTTCGACAGTGGCTCGGGTTCTCAACAGAAACCATACGGAACATCTATACATACACATATCAAAGACGCGTATGTAAGGATGGGTTAACCGGTTGCTCATGGGTTGGTTTATCAAATACCAATCGGACAAGAAGGAGGATTCAAGGTTACTTATTGAATACAATTCAGAAAACAGGAGGATGGGTTCTATTGCGTATATTTGACCGGTGATACAACGACTCGGTAACAGTCACCATAACTGGTGACTGTTTGATTTTGTTTATCAGGAACAAGGAAAGAACGAGGTTCTCATAGAACAAGATCAAGGTTGTGGTGGTTCGATTAAGGTAACCGAAGACAGAAACGGTGGTGGTTATTGATGTTGACAGATTCAAGTGATGGTTTAAGATGAAGGTTATTATCGGGTTATGATTATAGAGGGTTGTTTATCGGTACGTTATTAAGACAGAGGAGAGGAGGAGGGTTGTGATGCCGGAGAAGAAGGCGGTGCCGGCAGCGGCGGCGGCGCCGGAGGTGATGGCCGGCTGCTGCTTTCTCTCTGAAACACACACACATGTGTGTGTGTGGTTTGTCTGCAGCGAACAAAAGAGAGAGAGAGAGAGGAGAGTTTATAAAAGATAATTATAATAAGGGGTGTTTGGCTACGAGGATAATAATTGAGACGCGGGTGTTTGGTAACGGGTATAACAATAAAATAGGAAATGTTTGGCAACGATTAAATAGCAGATAAGTAGCGTTTAATCGAGATAATAAAAATCCAATAATTATTATTTATATAATCGATTAAAACGGTTAGTCGCGAAATTCGAACTTAAATAATTTATTAAATAGTCGGGTGGTCGGGTACGATCCGACCCGTTTAAGAGACCCGTAACACCTCGAGGTGTTACACTCTCCCCCCCTTAGGAAATTTCGTCCCCGAAATTTGAGTGATCTTGTCTTTTACACCCTTAGTCTATAAGGATGTCACAAATCTAAACCGAACATTTATCAGTGAGACATGATCAGTTTTTGTGGTTTACCTGGAACTTGATCTTATATCAATTTAAATCTACGTTTTAACCTTTCTTGCTATAGTCATGTTAATACAAATATATGGACTATCTGTATTTTCAGGTATGACTATTAAAGGTTTTTCCGTATAGATTGATATCTTCTTTATACGTTGAAAATTCTTCTTATCTTATTCCTCATTAGAGTGAGAAACAGACTGAATATTATTCTTATATAAAGACGATTTAACATACTTTGAGATTCTAATCATTTTTCTTCTGAAAGATTCACAATCTTTCAGCAAATATCGCTAGAGTCTCAAATCGATACGATTTACTCATTGCTTGTTATTCGGATTCATTTACAATGATGGATTCTAGTTGGTTCTTAAGAGATAGATACGGAAGTCCCTTCATTATCATGACTTGAATGGGATCCGAGCTACTACCTCTTATATTCGAACTTTAGAATTTACCATCATTGTAATTCCGATTCTGAAAGAGTAGGAACAATTTCTCAAATCATTAGACGTATCTTATCTGGAGTCTAAAGGTGCCGGAAAAGACTAATTGAACTTGTTGAATTTCACGGTTTCAACAGTTCCTTTTTGTTATCTTGATTTACTGAAATCAATTATTAAGATTTCTCTTAAATCATTGATAATAGTCTTACTGACTATTTCATTGATGATTGACTGCATTGTATCTCAATACATATTATTGGCTTTTCTTATTGTATTATTGTGAATGAGGTCTTTCACAATTCTACAGTCAATATATGTAAGTTTTTCTTTATAGTCTTGGAATCTACCGGTAACAGTCGTTGTTACGATTCTTTGACTTAAGATTCTTATGGCAATGCATCAATTATTCTTTCTCAAAATCATGATTATCATTCAGGTTTAATGCATGAGTACTTATTGCGTTAAGTATTCCTGCAATTATTCCTTCTTGATATTACTATTTTGGAATTCGTTAACGCTCTCGATAAAATATTTTATAATTTCTTCTTATAAAATATTCTTTATAAAATTCTAGTCGTTTTCGTACGACTTATATTTTTATCTGATAATTTCTTTTAATGTTTATATTCTTATAATATTTTCTTCTGGCATATCGGATGCCTTCTAAAAATATTTGGCATTTCAAATGCCTTTTCGTGATATCTGGCATTTCCTATGCCTTTCTTTTATTCAGACATATCGAATGTCTTTCTAGATTATAATTCTTTTTATTTGTCGATTTATATTCTTTTATTTATCTATTTATATTCCTTTATATCCAAGCAAATACTGATACTCATTTATAGCACACACTATAAATTCAATCATTTTCATAATATACACTTGCTTGGAATAATTCTTTCTTATTTATATATTCGATTAAAGTTTATACTTTCAGTGTCTGAAAACACTTTCCGATAAACTTATATATAGGCAATCTATCATAGATTCTTTATCCAACTTATTATAAGCGAGGCTTATTTCATTTGGATCTTCGTATAGATAGTTCTTGCCAGAACAATGATTTCTTATAATAACTC
This sequence comes from Ambrosia x helenae, assembly GCA_030844895.1. Taxonomy (NCBI): domain Eukaryota; kingdom Viridiplantae; phylum Streptophyta; class Magnoliopsida; order Asterales; family Asteraceae; genus Ambrosia; species Ambrosia x helenae. The sequence continues at coordinate 30,433,064 of CM061228.1, read as the reverse complement.
TCACAAGCCGTTATTCGGAATAGAAAATCCGTCCTTCTTTGGCCAGAGAGTTTCACTGGAAAAATGAGCATAATTCTATTCATTTTTCGTTTTCATTTCGATTATACCTTGCAAATCTCTACGCGATTCCGCTTGGTATCAATCGTATTTCAATATATTCGTTATAAATTATTTTCTTTTGATACTTCATTGGATTCTACCATTTCCGGTTTCTAAATCCATATAGATTTATATCTATTATATTTTAAGGATTTAACAATTCTTTCATCACTTCTTATTCATGAATTTCGACTTGGTAACACTTGACCGTTTTACCAATTTGATTGTATTATAACTCGCACGAGTCTTTATACGAAGTGACTACAAAGATTTGTTCACAGCATCATATATCCTTATAAAGAATCCTGTGACTTGGTGGCAAATGTCCGAATATACCTTCTGTAAGGGTCCGGATATCATTTGCCCCGGAGATTGCACAGAGGACGTACAACTATCTTTGGTTGGCAATCAGAAATCAATATACTGATTTCTATGATTCGTGGAAATTAACCAATCGATGGTTTTTATTCTGCGAACATATTCTTAGTCGTATTTCACGAAGAAATTTCAACTAAATTGCCAGTTCTGTGGTCGTATTCTCCACATATAATACGCTGATGGTTTGACTATATATTTCTTCTTATTATTATTTCCTATTATTTCTTTTAATATGTTCATAACACAAACAAACTGTGATCTTGATAAACTCCTACTCGAATGTTCCTGTGCCTGTGGCGTTCATAATTATGTCGCGATCATAATTATTATTCCACCTCACCTAACATTCCAGTACTTATTTATTTTAATCACAATTGGTATGTGTCCTTCACATATTCTTCTGATATTCTGTTCATTATTTTCTCTTGAATTCAAAATTATATATTCTGGAAGAAAACATGTTGATCTGAGTCTAACGAAATAGACTGTCAATCATTCAAGAATTTGTTCGTGTCAAAAGATATTCAATATAACAATCCAATCTTTTAATCTATGACTTGCTCGAATCATAAGATTAAGATGATTCTCATATTGTTGCTCAATCGATTGAGTAAGAATTTGGTTTCTTTTGATAGATTCCAAATTATTTCTTGTCACGAGATTTTAAGATGATAATATTTCTATCCAAAATATTATCTTAATTCTCGGAAGAAAAGATCGAAGATATCATATAGCTGAGGTTTCTCTATATATATCCAAAGAAAGATTTATAGAACGTGGTAAATACTCATTATTCATATCGAGATAAAATATCAAGGAAGTTATTCGAGCGAATATAAATATAGAATCGTGCCAAAAATACTCTTGAAGTATATACGGATAGAAATTCGATTAAAGATCTTTTTACGAAATGGCACTGAATAATGGAGTGAAATATGTTTGGACAAAATGATACAATCGTGGTTCTATAGGATTTTCAGATTTTTGAAATAAAAACTTTTAGGGAGGATTTATAATAATAATACTGGTTTAGTATAAAATAGAAATGACTGGGAATGAATTCAGTAAACTTCGAAGTCATACCGAGAAGATTTAAAACAACTTAAGCCATCGAAGGATCTGTCCGATTTCTGATTAAATAATTGGAGGAAATTCTTTTAGAAACATAATATTAGTATGTCTCTAACATGTCGGATTTTATTGAAATTTCGGAATTTAAAATAATATTTCTGGAAACTTGATCATAGGAATGTTCAAGTTTGAGCGTAATATTTGTATTCTTATTTATAAATATTGGGATAACCGTAAGGTTAATGATCTGAAATCGGATATAAATAGCCACTAAGACTGGAATAATTCAATAAACTTATATGAAGTTTCTTGAATCAACGATGGATGATTTATGTTTTATAATCTATTTATTTTTCTATATAAATATATATACTTTTTATAACTTTATTCATTTCTTATTTATATCTCGATTTATTTTCTGATTTCTTTTAATATATCTGGTTTATGTTCTGTATTATTTCTCAATTCTTATAGCCTTAATATCCTGTAAGATTTCCCAGAAATTAAATGTGTATGTAAATTCACAATTGTATACAGAATTGTCAATTTACCCCACAAAATCATTCTAGTAATATCCTGTAGTGGATTCGTTTTAATTTCTAATATACTATTATGGTTCTCACCAACTTTATAATGGTTTGGCATTTAGGTACCCAAAATTTTATCCTCTAATATTCTTTTACCTTATACATATTTCTAATCAAAATTTCTTTTAAAAGACATTTCTGGTAGATCCTGGATTAGTAAAAATTTCAAGACTGTCCTTAAGTGCCGCTCTGATACCAACCTGTAACGACCCTGGCAGTCGGTGCCGGGTCGTCGGGTTGGGTTATCGGAGCTACGCAGCGGAACTCAGGATATAGACAGTCTTGACTCTTCCAGGATCCACGTCATCATATCTGTTGGGTTACCTGAACACATGCCAAAAATAGTTTCTATCAACATAAAGTTGGTGAGGTCGTGTATTTTATAAAGCGAATGGACAGTTCGTTTATTTATAATTCTTTTATAACAATCTTTTATAAATATGCTTTACAATTCTAATTCTGGAGGGGGAATTTATATGCTATTATATTCTATTAAATTATACCGATTATATGTCAATCTATTATATTCTATTAGTTGCCATTCCTATCGATGGTACCACTCTGTTTGTGGTAAATACAATTATTCCTACCCTCTACTTGGGTAAGACTGGTTCTTGTCCTCTAGTCGGACAAGAAAGGAAATGGCGATATACCGGTCAGTACTAACCTAGTCGTTTCTATTATCCCCTTTTCTATTATGTTTCTTTTATAAAATCTATTATGTAAAGCATTTCTAGGTTTTCTAATAATTGACATGTATTTCCCCTAAAACGTTTAATAAAACAGTAAAAGTGGGGAGTTCACGATACTCACAGGTTTGCGTTATCTCTTCTGCTTATCTTCTTATTACAATTATATTTCATATATATATATATATTGATACGTTTTACGCGTGGGACTTGTTAGATTGTATTACTTAGGATATATATCATATATATAATTTATATATATATAGAATTCGGTATATATTAGATAGTCCTAAACTCGGTGTTTATTATTGACACGACACGGACATCCTAAAATCTAGCTGGCCATTACAGCTGGCCATTACAGCTTGGCACACGAACCTACAGAACTCTAGACACGTACTTACCCGGATGCTGGTTCGGCTGAGCATATTATCATTAACCCGAGTCTAGTATATCGTTTTATATATCGAATCGTATATATATAAACGTATATATTTTATATATGATTATTATTCTCTTATTATTATTATCAAGTCCGTACGTTATTCGTATTATATATATATTCGTATAATTCTAATAATCCTCGTCTAGTCATTGGACCGGGTTCTATTCCGGGTGTTGACCTAGTCACTGAGTCAACTCGGTATCGGTTTAACTCTCCGGTTCGATTATCGGTACCTCGCAATAATCATGGAAATAGTATTATAATCGGGTATCAACGACTAATACCAACATATATATAATAATTGTTAAAGATTATACCTTTCGAGTTTGTAATCAGAATCATATCAGATTAAGATGGATCTCCCGGATACTCGTTGATATGAGATCGGAGGTCAACCGGACCTTACCGGAGACTGACCGGAGGTTCGACAGAGAACATAACACAAACCGGAATACAACGGGAATCAACCGAAGGCCCCAAACTACCAGATTATAGTACACGAACACACCCACGTCAACACATCTTACGAAGATAAGACAATCAAAAGGGGTTTGACTGAATATATTCAACCGGTGGTATCAAGACCCGGTAACAGTAAGTTATCGGATGGAAACAGGAACTCGATTAAGATACAGAATACGATACCATACCCGGTTATGATTCCCGAGCAGACATGGGTTTCAGATCTGATGACAGTCACCATATCCGGTGACTGTCTGGCTCGTTTAACAGTAACAGCGGGTATAATAAGATGGATTAACGGGTTGGGTTCGACAGTGGCTCGGGTTCTCAACAGAAACCATACGGAACATCTATACATACACATATCAAAGACGCGTATGTAAGGATGGGTTAACCGGTTGCTCATGGGTTGGTTTATCAAATACCAATCGGACAAGAAGAAGGATTCAAGGTTACTTATTGAATACAATTCAGAAAACAGGAGGATGGGTTCTATTGCGTATATTTGACCGGTGATACAACGACTCGGTAACAGTCACCAAACTGGTGACTGTTTGATTTTGTTTATCAGGAACAAGGAAAGAACGAGGTTCTCATAGAACAAGATCAAGGTTGTGGTGGTTCGATTAAGGTAACCGAAGACAGAAACGGTGGTGGTTACTGATGTTGACAGATTCAAGTGATGGTCTAAGATGAAGGTTATTATCGGGTTATGATTATAGAGGGTTGTTTATCGGTAGGTTATTAAGACAGAGGAGAGGAGGAGGGTTGTGATGCCGGAGAAGAAGGCGGTGCCGGCAGCGGCGGCGGCGCCGGAGGTGATGGCCGGCTGCTGCTTTCTCTCTGAAACACACACATGTGTGTGTGTGGTTTGTCTGCAGCGAACAAAAGAGAGAGAGAGAGAGAGGAGAGTTTATAAAAGATAATTATAATAAGGGGTGTTTGGCTACGAGGATAATAATTGAGACGCGGGTGTTTGGTAACGGGTATAACAATAAAATAGGAAATGTTTGGCAACGATTAAATAGCAGATAAGTAGCGTTTAATCGAGATAATAAAAATCCAATAATTATTATTTGTATAATCGATTAAAACGGTTAGTCGCGAAATTCGAACTTAAATAATTTATTAAATAGTCGGGTGGTCGGGTACGATCCGACCCGTTTAAGAGACCCGTAACACCTCGAGGTGTTACAGGTGTGGCGACATGTTTGGCTAAAGGACCATATGCATCACAGTTGGTGCATATGCTGCATGGTGTGTGAGTGGGATGGTGAAATTTACAACTGTTGCATAGCAGAAAGGTTCCACGGTATTGCTTTTTGTTGGAATTCGGAGTATCAGGAGTTGTCGAAGTGTGGTTTCGTTTGAGGGTTTTGCGTTTTTGGTTACCCTTTTTCGTTTGTTTGGTAGGGGTATGGGTAGGTTTAGCATCTACATGGTTTGTGCTGTCTTGGATGGTGTCGTCGGGGTTCGGAATTGGGTTTGTTGGCATCTCTAGGTTAGGGAGAATCTCGACTAGTTCTTGGGCAATAAGACTTGCCAGTTGGTTGAGGTCGATGTTGTGGAGACGGGAAGACATCTACGAGAATCATACATAAGAAAATTTGCATAAGTGTTTTTAAACAAAGTGACTTTTGAATTTAGGAAAAAAAAACGTTACTAGAATTTTGGTTAACAATGAAAAGCTTGTGGGTAAAATTAGATCGGTGAAATTGATGCAAATTTAGATAAACAAAGTACATAAGCTCAGGTGGTTCTCAAGGACTTAGTATGTGTTAGGACAAAGAGGATTGGTGAAACCACTTTTGGAAACCTTAGTCTAATTCACTTCTGCAAATTTTGGCTAAGTATAGAAGTACTGAAGAGAAGACAAGAAACTGCTGAAGAGAAGATATGAGAAGTGCTGAAGAAGAAACTTCATCAGAAGTTCTGAAGTCCAAACCAGACAAAGTTCACTTCAGAAGTACTGAAGACAAACTACTCATCAGTAGTTTGTCATTCATCAGCACTTAGCATCAGATATTTTCCACCGCCTTTTGTATCAGTAGTTTATTGTTTATTATTACTTTTAGCTGTAATTGTTTGTTTCAATGTTGCAACTTGTGCAACTTGTTTCTGATATTTGTATACTTGCTTTACCAGCAAGATACATGTATGTAAACGTCTATAAATAGGAGGCTTCAACCTTCTATTTTAGACAATGATTTTAAGAGAAAAATCCTTCAAACACTTTCACTGTTCTATTCCATTTCAGTATTTATTGTGAATCTGCCTAAGTATCTAATTCTCATTTACTGCTTAGAATCATAATAAATACTTGTCATTATTAGTTTCAATCATCAAGAGGGAGTAATAACTCCTCTTAAGTATAAAAAGTGTTGCTTTAACTTATACATTCCGCTGTGCTAACAATCTGATATACAAGAGCTTGCTAAACACTTAAGTGTCAAAGATAGCAAGTTCTTACTTAAACAAAGAGCATACTGATCCAACAATTGGTATCAGAGCATTGGTTTATCTGATCACATATCAATCTAACAAATTGAGAATCAAGACACAAAGCTCTTATTGATACTCAATAAAAGATCAAAAGTTCACTTTTTATCAACATCCATCACTTAAAAGAGTCATCTGACAAATCAATACTCTTTAAAATGGATCCACATAATACTGGTTCTGCGACAAAACCTGCTATGCTAGTAAGAAATGAATATAACATCTGGCAAAGAAGGATGACGCATACATTATCACAGACCAACACAGGTTGCTGGAAATCTGTGATATATGGACCACATAAACCAGTAAATATCAATCTTGAAACTAAAGTTGAGGTCCCTAAAGACCCAAAAGAATATACAGATGATGATTTCCTAAAACTTGAGCTAGATGCAAAAGCATTCTCTATGTTGGCAATGGCTCTCCAAAATGAGATATACTCTGGCCTTTTACATTGTGAAAGTGCCAAAAAACTCTGGGATTGTCTTAAAGAACAGTTTGGAGGAACTGAAGAGGTGATTGCCAACACCAGAGAGATTTTAGCTCAACAATATGAGACATTTGCTCACATTAATGGGGAAACTTTAACTCAACAATTTGAAAGATTCTCCTCATTAATATCTGAGCTAAAGTTAAATGGTCAGACCTATACAACAATATCTATGCTACATAGATTTTTAAGGTCTTTACCAGACAAATGGGAAACATACTCCATTGTTTTAAGATCCTCACCAGATTTTGGCTCCCTCACTCTTACAAAACTCCATGGGAGATTACTTACTTTTGAGAGAGAAATTGATCAAAAGAAGAAATTACAATCATCTGGTAAAACTGCTGATGACTACCTACCAGGTAGTACAGCACTTTTGGGACAAGACTCACCAACTTGTTCCTATGGATCTTATGACAACATTGACATAACAACTGGGATCTCATCAGAAAGATCTTTCCCAGGTTATGACAATGATGACCAAAGTCAAACTGCTGATAATCTATGTTTTATCATGGATGATTTGAAAAACTTTAGCAGTGATGACTTAGAAGAAATGGACATTTTACACCAACTGGCCATGCTAAGCATTAAAACTAACAAGTTTTATAAAAGGTCAGGAAGGAAATTTCCAGGATTGACCAGTAATACAAAAATTGGTTTTGACAAATCTAAACTGAGATGTCACAAGTGTCAGAAGTTGGGACACTTTGCTAGAGAGTGTAGAAACTCTAGCTTTAACCAATCACAATCTGGAAATAACTTTAACCCCAGTTATAATAGGAATAATGGAACTCAAGGGAGTGCTCATTTTGTACAGGCACAAGCTCCTCAACAGCAATACATGCCACAAGTACAATATGTTCAAATACCTGCTCAACAGATGCAGAGCCAACAATCAATCCCTCCCTTTCCAGCTGCTCAACAACCTCCACAGCTTCAACAACCCTCTCAACAAAGTCTTTTCACCTCAGGGTATGTTGACTGGAGCAGTCTTCCTTTTGACACCACAGAGTGCAATCCTGATGCAGACAACAAGTTGTTTGACATCAACTGGGGAGAACCAGACAATGGCAGAAAGAACTTTGCCTTAATGGCATTTGAAGGCTGTACTTCAAAATCTGCATTGTCACAGGTATCAAAAGAGTCTTTGACAAAACTTTGCTCAAATTCTTGCAAAGAATCTTTTGCTCTCATAAGAGAGACAAATGTGCACTTACAAGGAAAAGCCAATGATTTAGAAAGAAAATACACTCAGATGAAATGTGATTTAGAGAGAAAACTTACTGCTAAAACAAAAGAAGTCTCTAAATTAACTAACTCAGCTATTGAAACCCAAGCACAAATTAAAATGATGATAAAAGATCTTGGAAATGTCAGAAAAGAGCTTGCTGACACCAAGGTCAGTTGTGAAAAATGGGTGGATTCTTGTAAGGGGTACCAGCTATTGCTAAACAAACAGAGTGCTTCAAATGTTAAGTTTGGCATAGGGTACCATCATGTTGAAACACCAACAGATTTCTCTCCCAAAACTACTGAAGATGGGAGAAAAATTGTTTCAAATGAAACTTCTGAAGGGAAAGACTGCACATCTTTCCATGAAAACTTTCTAAACAGAAATCCTGGTATTTTCAAAGAAAGTACTTCAGAAGTATTAACAAAATCTGACAACAAGCCATCAGTAGTTTCATCTACATCAGGAGTTGAGACCCTGAAAACTACTGATGAGCAAAATCTTTACACTAATGTCAGAAATTTGCCTTTAGATCAAAAACAAAAGGCAAAAGAGTGTGAAATTTGTGGTCTGTTCAACCACAAAACTGAGTTTTGTAGATACAGAAAAGGAATTCAGTTCAATCAAAAAATTAAACAAAAGGTTGTGGGAAATCAAATCAGAAATGATTATGAAAGAATCTTTAATCCCAAGAAACAACAACCTGAAAACATCTTTTCTCAGAAAAAGATAAAATCTCAACTAAAATCTTTTTCTCAAAATTCTTTGTCAGTAGTTAGACCTGAATCATCAGCAGTTTCACAAACTGCTGAGATTCAAAATCTAATGAACTTGGTACAACTACTGATGACCAAGGTTGATGGTGGTCCTGAAAAGGATACCACCATGGCTCTTAATGAAAAATCCATTGCCAAAAAGACATGGATTTCTCAACCTGGTCAAAAACAAACTGTAACTGTTCTCAAGAGCAAACCCAAAGCCAAACAGGCTTGGGTTCCTAAATCTAACTAATTTGCTATTGTGTGCAGAGAGTTTCCAGGGGCTTAAACAGCATATGGTACGTTGATAGTGGAGGCTCTATGCACATGACTGGATGCAGATATCTAATAAACAATTTTATCAGCCAAAGAGAAGGATCTGTATCCTTTGGGAACAATGCTAAGGGATATGTGCTAGGACATGGCAATGTCTCCTCTGGCAAAATACAGTTTGACAAGGTCAATCTGGTTGAAAACCTTGAATACAACTTGTTAAGTGTGTCACAAATGTGTGATAAAGGATATTCTTCCTTTTTCACAAAGACAGCATGCAAGATCATCTCACCAGAAGGCCAGAAGTTGATAGAGAAGATCATTGAAGATCATACTTTGCTGATTGCCAAAAGATGTGGCAATGTCTATGCAGTGGACATTGAGAAAGACAAGGTATTGAACAACACTGCCTGTTTCTTCTCAAGGGCATCAACTTCAGAAACTGATCTCTGGCACAGGAGACTTGGCCATGTGAACTTTAAAACCATAAATAAAGTCACAAAAATGGGCTTGGTCAGAGGTCTACCTTTGAAAGTATACCAGTGTCAAGAACACTGTGTATCCTGTTTAAAGGGAAAACAGCATAAGTCCTCCTATAAGTCTATTGAAGAATCAAAAACAACTGCATGTCTTCAACTACTCCATATGGACTTATTTGGACCTGTCAAGATTATGAGCCTTGGTAAGAAGAAGTACTGCTTAGTCATCATTGATGACTACTCAAGATTCACATGGGTAATCTTCTTATTCTCCAAGGATGAGGCTGCTGAAATCATCAAGTTCTTCATTCTACAAGTGGAGAAACAATATTCTCTACCTGTCAAAACCATTAGAAGTGATAATGGGACAAAGTTCAGGAACAAAACTCTGGATGAATTCTATTTGTCTAAAGGGATTATTAGACAATACAGTGTTCCCAGAACTCCTGAACAAAATGGTGTAGTAGAAAGGAAGAACAGAACCTTAATAGAGGGAGCAAGAACAATGTTAGCTGATTCTGGGCTACCCTTGTACTTTTGGGCAGAAGCAGTTAACACATCATGTTATGTTCAGAATAGAGTTCTTGTGGTCAAGAGACATTCCAAGACTGCCTATGAAGTTCTTCATGGCATGAAGCCCCTTATCTCCTTTTTCAGGGCTTTTGGGTGTCAATGTTTCATCTTGAACATCAAGGATTCTATTTCAAAGTTTGCTGCCAAAGTTGACTCAGGTTACTTTCTTGGTTACTCTTCAACTAGAAAAGCCTACAAGGTTTTTAATTCTCACACCAGGATAGTAGAAGAAACATTGAATGTCAAGTTCAATGAGTCAAAACACACTCTTATTCCAGCACATCCTGCTGAACTTTTTGACCTTGACAACTTCCATTTTGGACCTGAGAAGGCTGTTACTTCATCAAAACCTACTTATTATGGTGACAAAAGGTTTGATGATGAGGATCCCACACCATGGACTCCTCAAACACTTATCAAGTCAACTTCAAAATCATCAGAAGTTCCACAAACTTCTGATCAAACAAGTACTGAGGAACAAACTCAAACTTCTGGTTCAGTAGATCCAACTACTGAAGATCAAGGAACATCTGAACCAGATATTATAGACCTCAGTAGTTTGTTTGAAGAACATGAGCCACCTACACCTGTCAGTGGTTTACAACAACTGATTGAACACAGAGATCATCCACTTGATCAAATCATGGGTGATATAGCTTCAGGTGTTCTTACCAGAAACCAGCTCTCCAACTTTTGCCTATTTTCAGCCTTTATCTCACAGTTGGAACCAAAGAAGTACCAGGAAGCCCTCAAAGACAATAATTGGGTGCAAGCTATGCAAGATGAACTGCTTCAGTTCAACAAGCAACAGGTCTGGGAAATCTGTCCCTTACCTCCAAACAAGCAACCAATTGGCACAAGATGGGTTTTCAGGAACAAACAAGATGAAGCTGGTATGATAATCAAGAACAAGGCACGACTAGTAGTTCAAGGGTACTCTCAAGAAGAGGGAATTGACTATGATGAAACCTTTGCTCCAGTTGCAAGGCTTGAGGCCATCAGGATATTTCTGGCCTATGCCATTTCCAACAAAATTAAAGTTTATCAAATGGATGTAAAGAGTGCATTTTTGTATGGAAAGATAAAAGAGGAGGTGTATGTCTGTCAGCCACCTGGGTTTGAGGATCCTTCTCATCCTGAGTGGGTGTACAGACTGGACAAAGCTCTTTATGGGCTCAAACAGGCTCCAAGAGCCTGGTATGATACACTCTCCACCTTTTTACTCAAAAATAACTTTACAAGAGGTGCCATTGATAAAACTCTTTTCATTAAACATGTTGGAAATCATGTCCTACTTGTTCAAATTTATGGTGATGATATCATTTTTGGTTCAACAAACACAAAACTGTGTGATGATTTTAAGAAACTCATGCAATCAAAATTTGAGATGAGTACCATGGGAGAACTGCAGTACTTTCTGGGACTGCAGATCAAGCAACAAACAAATGGAACTTTTATACATCAATCAAAATATGTTAAAGAATTATTAAACAAATTTTCTTTACAAGACTGTAAATCATGTTCCACTCCCATGACACCAATCACACAAGTTGAACCTGATGATCAAGGAAAACAGGTTGATCAAACCATGTACAGATGCATGATAGGTTCCCTTTTATATCTAACTGCTTCTAGACCAGATATTATGTTTTCAACATGTGTCTGTGCTAGATATCAATCAGCACCAAGGGAATCACACCTTATAGCAGTCAAAAGAATTTTCAGATATCTAAAAGGAACTCCAACACTTGGAATTTGGTATCCTGCTTCAAGCAATACCAAGTTATCAGCTTTTTCAGATAGTGACTATGCAGGGTGTAAGATGACAAGAAAGTCAACATCTGGTGGTTGTCAATTCTTGGGTAACTGTCTAGTGTCATGGCAATCAAAGAAGCAAACATCTGTTGCAACTTCAACTGCTGAAGCTGAATACATTGCAGCTGCAAGTTGTACATCACAGATACAATGGCTCCAATATCAACTTCTTGATTATGGAATCAAAGAAACCAAGACAACTTTGTTTGTAGACAGCAAATCTGCCATTAGCATCATTCAAAATCCGGTACAGTTCTCAAAAACTAAACATATTGAGATCAGGTACCATTTCATAAGAGATTGCTATGAAAAAGGCAAGATTGAGGTGAAGCATGTAGCAACAGCTAATCAAATAGCTGACATCTTCACAAAACCCCTTGACACATCAACATTTCAGAAGTTAGTATCCATGCTTGGGATGCTAAATTTGTAAGTGTTTATTTTATTGTTCTGCACATATTTTTCATTTTCCACTTACAAAAAGACAAAAAGTCTGAAACAAAACTTCTGAAAAGAGAGAAACTACTGATGAACAAAACATCAGTATGGGGATAATTTCTGAAAAGTGAATAACTTCTGATAAAATAACCTTCAGAAGTTATGAATAAAAGTATTTATAAAACATTTCTCATCAGCTGTTAAAACTACTGAAGAGGAAATGGGAACTACTGATGAAGATAATCCTTCATCAGCAGTTTAGTCAAAAAGGGCAAATCTGACTTTTCCCATCATCAGAAGTTTTGACCTAGTCGGTTTAAAACTTCTGATAAAGAGATTTTTAACCTAGGCGGTTTAAAAACTTCTAATAAAGAAGATCCAAGCGGTTAAAAACTTCTGATAAATATCTTTTTTCAACACTTATCCTTTCAAACTCAAAAATTCCCTCCTTCTCTCTCAAAAACTCTCTTAATAACCTAAACCTGCAAATAAACTGTTCGATCAACAAAAACCCAAACCACATGGCTCTCGTTCTAAAACAGGGTCACAATCAAAGGGCCTTTCTTGAAAAACAAGAAGGCTGGTCCCAATACGATGAGATCATTGATCTTGTCGTAAAATCCCAATATTTTACTGCTCTCACAATCGACCCACCAATTCATACTGAAACTCTAAATGAGTTCTGGGCTAATGCTGAGACGGTGACGGCTGATGGTGAAATTATCTCCCTCAACTCAAGAATAAAAGGGAAACCACTGACCATCACACCGGCCACACTGGCAACAAGACTGGGCCTGAATGATGTAGCTGCCCCTGATCATGTTGCTAACTCTGACATTCACTTAACCATGACAGAGTGTGGTTATCAAGGTACTCTCTCCCATGCTACTATCTTCAAAAAATATTTTGAACCAAAATACAAGCTTTTGTTTCATTATATTATTATGTGTTTGAGTCCAAAGACAGGGTCTTATGACCAGATGCCCTCTACTTTTCAACCAATATTTCATTCCATAGTGAATGAAACCAAATTCAGGGCATCAAAATTATTTTTCAATGAGTTGGTGTTACATCATAATAATACCAAGAAAAAGTTTTTGTTATACCCAAGGTTCATTATGCAATGCATAATAGGGGGACTGGGTAATGAGGTGCTTGTGGGAAAAGTTTCAACTTTAAATCCATTAACCTCACAAGCATACTCTAGGCATAACAAACCGGCTACCTGGCCAGAAGATGATCAGGGAGAACAACAAAAAGTCCCCCTGAAACCCACATCTTCCAAACTCACACCATCAAAAGCCAAAAAGCCCAAGCCAACAAAGACAGAAACCCACCAACCCAAAAGAAAAGCTGTTCAGGAGGTTGAGATGCCTGAACATGCTCATGAGCAATCTGCTCTTCAAATAGGTGAGACTGAAACACCCTCTCAGTCTCATCCATCTCAAACCCCACCAAGAGCACCCATAACAATCTTATTCAAAAGAAAAAGACTTAGAAAAACTGTTGTAACTCACACTTCTTTTGAAACTGCTGACCAACCTATTTCACCTATTGCCCAAACTTCTGAACCAACCCCTCAAATTTCTGAACCAGAGGCAATAGAGATTGCCAAACTTCTCTTTGGGCTAAAAGAGATAGTCCCACCTGATAATGTCAGTCCCCTACAACCACAACAAACAGGGGACATAACCATAGAATCAGACATGGATGTGGACATCACTAGCCCTAACCCAAGAGATGAGGGTGGACCAGAGTCTTTAAGCCCAATCTTAGAGACTCTTGGGGCATCTGAGGCTGCTACTACTCAGTTACCACCCAGTGGTGGATCTGAGGATAGAAGTAAAACAGCTAAGACCTCAGATGTGGCAACTACTGATGAAGGCTTAATGCCTGAGGTAGGAAATCCTCAGAACCAAGAACAAGAGGTTCATGAGAGAACTGAGTTGGGCTCAGCTCATGATTTAACTGAGACAGTCCTCATTGAGGACAACATCATGGATTCAGATGATTCCATTAATTTGGATGATGATTCAACAACCAAAACTACTTAATTGACGGCACTTTATGAAGGTCCTGCTTCAGGGATATCCAAGCTCAAGAAGCTAGTCACCCCTGAACAGGTTAAAGTCCACTCAATCCCTAAAACCCCTAGAGTGGCATCCTCTGTACAACATGAGGATCTCCTAAAAACACACCCTTCACATCAAATGCCTACCCAATTCCCTGGGCCTTCAAGCATAGACATGAACCAACTATGCAGCCCAGGTGGTGACCTTTATCATATGATGAATGCCCTCATCAAGAATCACCTCCAAACCTATACAGCTAACTTGGAGCTGTCCATCAAGAACCAATTTGGGGTGATTCAGACAAAAATGAATGATCTGCAGACCAAGATTGACTTCAACAGCAAACAAATTGCCAATCTGACAGATCAGATCAAACCTCTGAAGCTTATTGATGAATCCAAAAAGAGGGAGAAGATGAAGGAACCAATGGATACAGTTGAAGCCAGAAGAAAGGCAAGACTTGCTATCCTAGAAAGAGATCAGAAAAACCAGGCCAGAAAAGAAGCAATGGCCAAACAGTTTGGTGTCTCAGTGGAAGATATTGAAGACACAGAAAAGGAAGATGAGACCCAAACCTCTGAAAAATCCCTAAGGCATAATAAAGAAACCTCTGATGGTCAAAGTACTGATGACTCAGAAGATACTGAAGACAATCCTTCAGTAGTTGACAAACCATCAGCAGTTGTCAACCCAGCAGAGGTTAACACTTCCAAATCTCAACAAACTAAACCTTCCAGATCCACTGAACAAATCAAACCAACTTCTGCTCCTCCAAGGCCTACAACAACCACTACTATGACTGTCCTAACCCCTGCTCCAATCTCTCAATCTACTGAACTTCTTGAGCAGAGGTTAAAGGCTGTTCAACAAAAAGCCAAGGAAGACCAGATTTGGAAAAATCTGGAACAAAGGGATGACTTAGAGTTTGAAGAGAAGCTCCAGGCTTATCAAGCTGAACTGGAAAGACAGGCTGAAATTGATCATGTTGCTGAAGAAGACAAAAGACAACAACTGGTGTCTTACATCACAAAGAACAGCAAGACTAAAGCCTACACACTCAAGGGACTCTCTATGCAAGAGCTGACAAGAAGGGCACAACTAATTGCAGACAAACTGGCCACAAGTAAAGAAGGAAAGGCCAAGAGAGCCCAGATGATAAATGAATTAGTAGCAGATGGCTATGGTTCAAAAGCCTCAGTATCCAGATGGAAAGAAGAAAGGCTGGTGGATACTTATCGAAAATATAAGGCTGCCAAGGCTGCAAATCCAGAGAAGTTTCAAACCACTGAACCTTCAAGATCAGTAGTTAGAACTTCTGGTATTTTAACAAGAAGGCCTGCTACTCAAAGGAAGAAATTAGAGGACAATGTCAAAACTGATTTCAAAATGGTACTACTTGAAGGAAGTTCAGTAGTTCACTCAGATTTTGACATTGAGGAGAAACCTCTGATAACACAATTCAGGGATCCTTCCACCTTTGCCTACCAAATTCAAAAGACTATCAAAGAAAAGATGCATACCAAGGTAGTGACTGAACACCATCTCCCAACTATTCAGATGCCTGATATGCAACAACAACAACAACAAGGAAGAGACTCCCACCTGAGGCTTACTGAAATAGAAAGCATCCAACACTCAGGATCATCAACCCAAGGGACAAGTCTGGTTCCCTATACCTCTGACTTTGACAAGTCAAAGGTACCTATCATCAGATGGTCACTTACTACTAACAACTCAGTATTATTGACAAGAAGAGACCTTTCAAGCAGGGCTTACAAGAAGATCAGTGATCTAAAGAAACTGTCAACACAAGACCTGCTCACAATTCAACATCTAGAACCACAGAAAGGATCTCTATCTGATGGACAGTTAAACCAGCTCAAGAACACCATGTATAAAGAAATATGGAAGATTGTTCAAGACAGAAGAAGATCATAAGGAATTAGTAAGGTTTTGGGTTCATCAATCCAGGGGGAGATTGTTAGGACAAAGAGGATTGGTGAAACCACTTTTGGAAACCTTAGTCTAATTCACTTCTGCAAATTTTGGCTAAGTATAGAAGTACTGAAGAGAAGACAAGAAACTGCTGAAGAGAAGATATGAGAAGTGCTGAAGAAGAAAGTTCATCAGAAGTTCTGAAGTCCAAACCAGACAAAGTTCACTTCAGAAGTACTGAAGACAAACTACTCATCAGTAGTTTGTCATTCATCAGCACTTAGCATCAGATATTTTCCACCGCCTTTTGTATCAGTAGTTTATTG
Organism: Ambrosia x helenae; assembly: GCA_030844895.1. Taxonomy (NCBI): domain Eukaryota; kingdom Viridiplantae; phylum Streptophyta; class Magnoliopsida; order Asterales; family Asteraceae; genus Ambrosia; species Ambrosia x helenae. The sequence continues at coordinate 30,416,441 of CM061228.1, read as the reverse complement.
TTTATTATTACTTTTAGCTGTAATTGTTTGTTTCAATGTTGCAACTTGTGCAACTTGTTTCTGATATTTGTATACTTGCTTTACCAGCAAGATACATGTATGTAAACGTCTATAAATAGGAGGCTTCAACCTTCTATTTTAGACATTGATTTTAAGAGAAAAATCCTTCAAACACTTTCACTGTTCCATTCCATTTCAGTATTTATTGTGAATCTGCCTAAGTATCTAATTCTCATTTACTGCTTAGATTCATAATAAATACTTGTCATTATTAGTTTCAATCATCAAGAGGGAGTAATAACTCCTCTTAAGTATAAAAAGTGTTGCTTTAACTTATACATTCCGTTGTGCTTACAATCTGATATACAAGAGCTTGCTAAACACTTAAGTGTCAAAGATAGCAAGTTCTTACTTAAACAAAGAGCATACTGATCCAACAGTATGCAAGTTCAAGTTACATGTATAGTATGCAAGTTTCACATTGTTCAATTAGCGTAACATGTATGTATAAACAAGTATAGTGCACTTAGTTATCATAAAGGAGTTTTGATTTATGTTGGTTGCGATTATTAGTATTGTTTGGAGATCGCGAGAGTAGATTGTAAATGCGAGTCTTGAGATTGTATGCGAGTGAAATAAATCGAATATATAATGATAACATAGCAAGAAAACATAATTGAAAGTAGTATTAGCATAAAAAGAAAGGCTTGTATAAAGATAATTGGAGTGTTCCGGAACGGAACTAAGACTAACCAAAGTGATTCGAATTTACCTTTGAGTTTGGAAACATGCTTTGGCCTAATAGGTGGAAATACTCTCGCCGAAACTTTCGGTTAACGGTATTCACCCTTCCAGTTACTACATGTTCCTTGTCATTAGTAAATTTGAGACTTTGGAGAGATTAAGAAAAATAATCAAGGATTGAAACAAATCGTTAAGTTGCGGATTTCACTCCTATCTTAGCGAGGTCGTTTCTTTGAGTGTGGTTTGTGTCCACTAGAACGAGAATTGTGAAATTTCCACCAAGGTGAGGATATCACTCCTATCTTGGTGTAGTTTCAAAAAAACACAAAGAATTTACGCGGATTGAAAGTTATCACCAAAGTGAGGGTTTCACGCCTATTTCGGTGATTTCCTTTCGTTTGTGATATACGAGCGTCTTCGAGTGTAGAATAATCCACCAAATAGTAAGGTAAATTTTTAAGACCAAAGGAATAAAGTAGAAGCAAGATAGGGAGAACAAGTATATTAAGCATGATAAAAGGAATGGTCAAAAAGGTACTTAACTATAGTCTAGGTCAAACATGGCAATTTTTCCTAATTCCCTATAGTCATGGCTCTGATACCAATCTGTCACACCCCAACCGATGGCGGAATACATCGGGGCGAGACTTTGGATAGATTGTTCAAAGACTTCATGACATTATAATTCGTGACAATATAATTTAAAGATAAAATTTCATTCATGACAAAATTTACTTGTATTACTTGTATCATTCCGTACTATGATCATATTTACAAAACCGACATTTCTATTACATGCTACACCCCTACATAGCCTTACACAAGGTCCAACAATGTTAATTGATGCGTTAAACGCAAATACGGGTCGCACACATAAGCGAAACATCAACATACGATAGAATGAACAAAACAAAAATGAAATGTTCCAGGTCCCACCGTAACCTTACGGTGGCCACCATAAGGTTACGGTGGACCACAAACCCAACGGTGGTATCCCCTCTGCCCTACAGTGGGGAAAACATTGCAGGGGCCACCGTAAGGGAACGGTGCCACCGTACCCTTACGGTGGACTCTGCACATTCCCATTTTGTTTCTCCTTTCCACCCCTTCTAGACCCATCCACGCCGATCCATTCGAAGCCACGTTTATCAATTCAAGCCTTAACCTCGTTATTTACGTTCCATCATCTCACGGTCCTCATACTACTTACAAACACATATACATGTTAAGATTCATTATCCTAAGTGGAATAAGAACCACTTACCTTATGTCCTCCAAGTTGATGCTTGCTACTTGCCTCCACTTGACCCATTAGCTTCCCATGCTTGAGTCCATCTTTCCTATCCTTCCATATCATCAAGTTCACATCATTGTTAGCATACATGTTCATTCATAAACTACTCATATCCAACTCATATACCACATTGACTTTCATAGGTCAATTTCTAACATGCATACAACATAGCTTCCCACTCTTTTTGATTCGTCATTTCAAGCAATTAGACTCAACAACGTATGTGCACATAACCAAGCTAACATGTCTCCCGCAAAATCCTAAATCTCACAATCATGCTAGAAAACATACCACATTATCCCCACGTCAGTTGACTTTCCAGAAAGTCAACTTTCAACAATACAACTTCCTTTTTACAAACATATGTGTGTATATCAACATACTAGGTCATGTGAATTTCACCATAAGCAACATATTCATATCTCACTAACATACAAGATCATTCATCATACCAATTAAGCATAGTTTACACACTACTAATGCACGCTTCTTATGAAATCATACAATCAACTAGATTCTCACATGAATACTTTCTAAGACACAATCCTCATGTTAACCTACTTTCAATTGTATCCATTATCATACTACTTTCATACTTGTCCAATCTTGCCTACAATTTCACAAGTTAAACTAATCTAGACATCTCATCAAACACTTGGTGTGCATACAACATCTAAAGCACAATGTACAAGCATTTCATGCATACTTTCATAGCTCATAACATAAATCATCCTATTTCTTCCCTACATTACATACCATTCATTCAATAGTTATCAACATAGCAAATCATCACTTTCTTTTCAATGCATTCAATAATTAACCAAGAATGGTCTTGGATTACACCAAGACCAATACCCACTTCCAACATAGGTGTAAAACAATCTAATTAGCACATGAATCAAGCATAGCCTTATGTATTTTCATGAATTATGGTTCCTTTAATGTCTATCAACATCTAGAAACCTCCATCCATCATTGATTCACGTTTTCACATAAATCCTAGGTTTTCATCAATTGTAAAAACAAACATAACATCATAATTAGTCAAATTAAAGGTACCTTGGTGTATATAACACCTTAGATGACCCATATTTGGCTTCATGCACCATCTTGGCTTATACTTTCTCTTGATTTGGAACTAGAGGTGGAGGAGCAAGGGTTTGGTCTTGGGTTCTTCCATGATGATCGACATACACAAGAAGTGTATGTTGACATCTTACTTCCCTTATCTATAACCCATTGCTTTGCTCCTTGTCCAATTCTAGTCCCTCTAATTCATCTAAATGCCTTTTGTTATCAAAACTTAACCAACCAAGTTAGTTTCTAGTGTCTTTTTCCCACTATATAGATAATAACATTCAATAGGTTATTTCCATATTAGAACATAACCATCATTATTATCATCGAAACTCCGTTTTAATATTTCTTAATCACACCTAATGGCGTAATTAAGTAAAACGGATTTTTGGGATGTTACAAGTCTACCCCCCTTAAAGAAGGTTTCGTCCCCGAAACCACTTTCATTACTATCAACCCATTCCACTATTATAAATTCCCTTTTAATTACGTCCAAATATTTCATCAAAGTTAGCTCATGAACGTACGGATATTGAAATCCTTTGATCGGAGTTATCACTATCATAACATAACTACTAATTCACCTTCACTTATTCATACTTAACTTGAGAGTTAGACATCGTTCTCTAGTCACTACCGAACCGATACATCTACCATACACATCCCACCCCTTTTTGGTATATTTCAGAGCCATTCTATTCATGCCTATTCGTTTGTTAGTTCATTTCATGCACTACTTACTGTACACACATATGTCCATCGCTTAACAACACCAAGTCTAAGCTAAGATTCATCCATCCTTTGACCTTTAAAGTCAAACCTTTCGAACTACGTCATGCTTGAGCTACCATTCATTCATACGAGGTTACTATTCAACATATCAATTTTCTATTTAACAATCACAAAATATCCAAATGTACTAACCTTCCTTTCACAATATTAACCAACCATCCATATGTCGGCTTGACTTGCTCCTTCACAAGTCCACGCCATACTTAGCTTGCTTTAGTTCATTCACAATGAGTTCCAACTCGTCAACATCATGTCACCTATCTTGTGGATTTCATCATACCCATGAATTCGGCCATTCCCATCTACAAAATCATTGGTTAGACATCTACCTTACATTCATGAAAGTTGACCTTCATTGGTCCATGCAATTTTTCTTTCACCTGAAATGTCTAACTATATACATTTCCTTCTTGATCTCCCGTTTACGTGCTATACTACATTACTTATTGCATTTTCCTACGCAAGAACCTTACGTTTTATTCACTATCTAGCAAATTTTCTACAATTTGACTTTTTAACGTAATTGTGCCATATTCCACTACTTTATAATAATTTCTACATTGCATTCTTGCAATTCATAATACCATTCATTCGTTTCCTCAGGTCTCTGAAAATAAACTCACATCAATATCGTCATACTATCTTCCATTACATATATATATATATATATATATATACATTTTACATGCCACATAACATGCATATCTAAATTAAGTTACTAACTTGTGCTTATCTTGGTTAGAGAGAATAATGTATTCTCTCCTTCATTCCTACCCAAATGACTCACTTCATAGACTATTCTATATTTCTACAACTTTCCTACAAATCTGACCCATTACTTGGGTAATTCTATATTTTTACATTTCCACTATTTGACCCGTTCAAGGTCATTTCCATAATTTCTATAATTTCACCCCTTTTTGAACCTTTATGGTCTTCCCAACCGTTTGACCCGCTAAGGTCTTTCCAGCCTATTTTACATGGTTTCAACCATATGACCCGTTAAGGTCTTTCCAACCTCTTGACCCATTGAGGCCTTTCCAACCATTGTGACCCATAAGGATCTTTCCAACCATTGTGACCCATAAGGATCTTTCCAACCATTTTGACCCACAAGGATCTTTCCCACCATTTTGACCCATAAGGGTTTTCTACAATTTTGACCCAATAAGGGTTTTCTACAATTCTTATTTGATCCGTACTTGCTTACGGACTCAAACCTTTCATTTCAGGCTTTCATTCATATAGGTTTGATCCGTACTTATCTACGGACTTAAACCTTTCATTCCAACCTTTTATTCATGTCGGTTTGATCCGTACTTATCTACGGACTCAAACCTTTCATTCCAACCTTACATTTATTGCCATAGTTGATTTATAGGCACAATATACATACGCTTAGTTTGACACCTTCTAAGAGAATCCCCCTTCACATTCATACTTTTATATGAGTTTCATTTCACCCATTCACCCACACGACCACTTACTTCCCAATTTTTACCAGGCATACCTGTGATGATTTTCATGGTCTCACGTGCATCGCATGCTTCTTGTGCACTGGCCAGGCGCACAGTCCACATGCTATCCACGTGCCTTCATGTAATCATTACCTTATGCCTGGGGACTGGTTTTCAGCTTCGTGCTACATTTTCAGTCTCCTTTACTAACAACATGGTTGTTTTTCCATCTACTTTTTACCCTCCCTAGGAATTTTCTCCCACCGGTACCAAGGTATTAATACTACGTACCTGAGAGCATTATATTCTTCCCAAACTTCTGAGATCTATCTTGGATCGCGTCCTTGAGACCTCTTCATTATCCACAAAAGCGCACCTTAACACAAACACCACAATTAGTTTCTAGCCTGTCATGTGAGTTAATATTAAATTCTACCCTTGGGCCTCGATCGAGTCTTGGATTGTACGGGTCACTGATTTCAAGAGCACACAAGTTTGAGTTCAAGTACTTACTTCCTTGTACGAGAATTCACTCAAACCAGGGCTCTGATACCAACTTGTAAGGTCCTAAACCAATTTACAGAAACTTGCAGCGGAAAAGCCAACCGAAAAAAAATTCTTTTCTTTAATAACAACCTTGAACGTTTAGAAACCGATTCTAATATGTATTTTTGGTGTTACATCTTAAAATATTTCTTAATACATTCTACGTGACTCCTCTCCATTTGATTATGTGACCGTGACCACGTACAATCCGCCTCCTCGCTCGATCTCCATCCTTTCCTTACTTCTCAAGATAGACAAGACATCCTGCATTCACCACAAAACCATTTCGTTAGTTCAATAGGTAACCTCATGTAATCTACTCATGACGCGGAAGTAACATCCAACAATACTCTGTGATCCTATCCAACAGCCTTCATTCGAGTTCGGGTGGGTTACCCCGATCCGAACCTCCACGTCTCCTGCAATCATACGTACATACCTACGTTTCCTATCATTCACATAACAAAGGTTAATAACCCCACAATATGTCCAAACATACAATTTCCTCCATATCATCCCATAATACATACAAGCATACACTTCCTTCGTAAAATTCCACAATACATACAAGCATACAATTCCCCCATATAATACCACAATACATACAAGCATACAATTCCCTCATATAATACCACCATACATACAAGCATACAATTCCCTCCTATGATACCACAATACATACAATCACACAATTCCCTCATATAATACCACAATACATACAAGTATACAATTCACTTATATAATACCACAATACATACAAGTATACAATTCACTTATATAACTTACTTTGACCCGTCATGCTACTCTTTCTTCTCCGATCTCTAAGACGAATATAACGTTCCATTCCTATACTCAATCTACGCATACTTTCCAACCCTTACATGCATGAAACTCTCTCTCTCTAACCCGAGCATGAGTACCCATATGTACATCACATCTTCAATCTACATAATCATGACAATCTACTTACCGTATTTGATACCATCGAACAATGTATCAATTAAACTACACGCACTTGTATCATTCCGTACTATGATCATATTTACAAAACCGACATTTCTATTACATGCTACACCCCTACATAGCCTTACACAAGGTCCAACAATGTTAATTGATGCGTTAAACGCAAATACGGGTCGCACACATAAGCGAAACATCAACATACGATAGAATGAACAAAACAAAAATGAAATGTTCCAGGTCCCACCGTAACCTTACGGTGGCCACCGTAAGGTTACGGTGGACCACAAACCCAACGGTGGTATCCCCTCTGCCCTACAGTGGGGAAAACATTGCAGGGGCCACCGTAAGGGAACGGTGCCACCGTACCCTTACGGTGGACTCTGCACATTCCCATTTTGTTTCTCCTTTCCACCCCTTCTAGACCCATCCACGCCGATCCATTCGAAGCCACGTTTATCAATTCAAGCCTTAACCTCGTTATTTACGTTCCATCATCTCACGGTCCTCATACTACTTACAAACACATATACATGTTAAGATTCATTATCCTAAGTGGAATAAGAACCACTTACCTTATGTCCTCCAAGTTGATGCTTGCTACTTGCCTCCACTTGACCCATTAGCTTCCCATGCTTGAGTCCATCTTTCCTATCCTTCCATATCATCAAGTTCACATCATTGTTAGCATACATGTTCATTCATAAACTACTCATATCCAACTCATATACCACATTGACTTTCATAGGTCAATTTCTAACATGCATACAACATAGCTTCCCACTCTTTTTGATTCGTCATTTCAAGCAATTAGACTCAACAACGTATGTGCACATAACCAAGCTAACATGTCTCCCGCAAAATCCTAAATCTCACAATCATGCTAGAAAACATACCACATTATCCCCACGTCAGTTGACTTTCCAGAAAGTCAACTTTCAACAATACAACTTCCTTTTTACAAACATATGTGTGTATATCAACATACTAGGTCATGTGAATTTCACCATAAGCAACATATTCATATCTCACTAACATACAAGATCATTCATCATACCAATTAAGCATAGTGTACACACTACTAATGCACGCTTCTTATGAAATCATACAATCAACTAGATTCTCACATGAATACTTTCTAAGACACAATCCTCATGTTAACCTACTTTCAATTGTATCCATTATCATACTACTTTCATACTTGTCCAATCTTGCCTACAATTTCACAAGTTAAACTAATCTAGACATTTCATCAAACACTTGGTGTGCATACAACATCTAAAGCACAATGTACAAGCATTTCATGCATACTTTCATAGCTCATAACATAAATCATCCTATTTCTTCCCTACATTACATACCATTCATTCTATAGTTATCAACATAGCAAATCATCACTTTCTTTTCAATGCATTCAATAATTAACCAAGAATGGTCTTGGATTACACCAAGACCAATACCCACTTCCAACATAGGTGTAAAACAATCTAATTAGCACATGAATCAAGCATAGCCTTATGTATTTTCATGAATTATGGTTCCTTTAATGTCTATCAACATCTAGAAACCTCCATCCATCATTGATTCACGTTTTCACATAAATCCTAGGTTTTCATCAATTGTAAAAACAAATATAACATCATAATTAGTCAAATTAAAGGTACCTTGGTGTATATAACACCTTAGATGACCCATATTTGGCTTCATGCACCATCTTGGCTTATACTTTCTCTTGATTTGGAACTAGAGGTGGAGGAGCAAGGGTTTGGTCTTGGGTTCTTCCCTGATGATCGACATACACAAGAAGTGTATGTTGACATCTTACTTCCCTTATCTATAACCCATTGCTTTGCTCCTTGTCCAATTCTAGTCCCTCTAATTCATCTAAATGCCTTTTGTTATCAAAACTTAACCAACCAAGTTAGTTTCTAGTGTCTTTTTCCCACTATATAGATAATAACATTCAATAGGTTATTTCCATATTAGAACATAACCATCATTATTATCATCGAAACTCCGTTTTAATATTTCTTAATCACACCTAATGGCGTAATTAAGTAAAACGGATTTTTGGGATGTTACATCACTTCACTTTCAAAAAAATATATTGTAAAGTTCTAGTTAGTTTCAGACTTGATTAGTATGGTTTTTGGGTTTTATCGCATTTTTATTACGAGTTATTCCAGACATATAATTGGCCTCCAATTACCCTTAAACATTAACTAGTTTAAGTATTGTTAAGTTATTTGGGCGTTTGTCGGGTGAAATTATATATTATACATGTAACGGGCGCGATACGAGAATTTTGTTTGTTATCGGGAGATTTAGGTCTTGAGTTTTCATTTAGGGTTTTGGAGTTCCAAAACACTTTATATTTCATGAAAATACCCTTTATTTATATCCCAGGAATTCAGGATCGTTTTTCAGTTATTTAACTGTTACCGAGTTATCGCCAACGTCCCTTTTGGACTAGTTTATTCCTATGCGACCACTTCGCGTTTCTAGTTAAACTAATGCATTCCTATGCCATTTAATGGACTTCACTGTTTTACGAATACTCAATTATACTTAATTGATATTATTTCTTACTTAAAGTTGTTAATTACATATATTAGTTACGTATGAATTTACCTTAATTTTTTCGATTGTCACATCATGTGTGAGGTTTTACCCTATCATCAGTCATCGTTGATGGGGTTGATTATGGAACCCTAGTTTTCGGTGGTTTGAAGGTGGCGGTGGTAAGTGGTGGCTGCTTTGTTGGTTGTCAAAGTTGTTAGATATTTTGTGGTTTTTGTTGTACCTCATGTGTGAGGTACTCCATCTCTCTCTTCTTTCTACCGATTGTTTCTCCTATCATCATCCATCGTTTTTGGGTTTGATTACAGAACCCTAGGTGGCAGTGGTTTGACGGTGGCCTTGGTAAGTGGTGGTTTACTTGTTGGCTGTCAAAGAGATTTGATATTTTGTGTTTTTTTGTTATACTTCATGTGTGAGGTTGTAACGTTTCATATTTTCATTGTATTTTGTTATATTGTAATTCGTATGTCAATTTCAATCATTGTAAATCCAAGACTTTGATCATAGTGGAAATCGTATTTTTATCAAACTTACACAACAATATATAATCGACCACAAATACGCGTTTTTATACCACATCGAACCATACTTTAAGTCTATAATCGCTTCGGAATATGATCATACATTTTAATCGTTATACATAATTGCATACACTTATTCATAATTATGAGTTTTTAACATAAAATAATAAGTAGATCAAACTCTAGGGGTTAAATTGAAAATACTAATTATATTAACTCCCAACCACCTCCTAACTCCCAACCACCTTCTTTATTACCCCACCCCGATCCTCCTTATGAATACCAACCTCCACCACCTCCTAAACACTTCCCACACTCTCTAATCACTCCCAAATCCCTCTAATCTTCAAGAATATCAAGCAAATTTTCTGCTCAAAATTAGTGAGTTTTAAAGCCTTAATCTTCACTTTTCTTCCACTTCCTTCACTTTTCCTCTTCTTCTAACCCCTTGGGGACACCTTTAGGACCTTGCTCTTGTTTGCTAAGGCAAATAAACATGAGTGGGACACCAATTTGAGGCCTCAAAGGTGGTTATCTTCTATTATTTTTTATGCACTAGGATGTTAGTTGTAGTGATACCAACCGAGTTCACCAACAAATTAATTATAGACTTACTGTGATAAAGTCAGCTACCCTGTTTTCTTGAACAATAATAGTTAAAGCGAAGCTGCATTAAAAACTTGATACGAAATTAACTGTTCGCTGATTTTATGAACAGTAGAGGAAACTAAATCCTTGTATCGAATACATTCATAATATGCTTATGGATCCAATAACTAAAGTTCTATTGCCCATAAGTCTTATGAAAGTGCTTATAATAAAGATGGGCTTTGCTAAGTGTAACACCCCAACCGATGGCGGAATCATCGAGGTGTCACGTAGTAACGATTGTTCAAAAGCACATGGTACTAAAATGTAAATATATTATTGAATAATTTAAATTGTCTTACATAGATGAAATGGAAAACAAATACAAAAGTCTGAACAAAACATGAAATTTGAAATAGCTTATTAAAAGCAAGCACTAAAATCCAATGCTATAGTACTAAGATCAAACTGCACCTGAAACATGTACAAAATAAGTTTTGTCAACATATGAAATGTTGGTGCGCATTTCTAGATTTAATGCATATAGAAAGTTGGAAAATGTTATACAATTCAAGTGCAAAGCTACAGTGCAATTATGTAAACTATGTATCATACAAATGAGCGAAATCAATCCTGTGACTGTATAATGTACTAAATGAACGGCGGTGTACTTATCCAAATAATTGGATAATAACTTAACAATGACCATGGATTCTCCGATGAAAAAGGGGGAGAATCAACCTAGGCGGGTTGTCAATCCAATAGCGCTATCCAATGTTAAGGTCGGCTTGTACAATGTTAATGATTTCACTAAGTACAAATGTATTCTACATGTAATGTCTAAGCTTAAAGCACGTTTGTAAGCAAATGCACATAGTACTAGAATTGTATTGTAAAAATGTGAACTTGTATTTGTAATTTGTATAAGTGTACATGTAACACCCCAAAAATGAATAAAAGCAAAAAGGGGATAGGAAATACTCACAGTTCGCGTAGTAACTTGAAACTCTACCGAACAACGTAATATGAATTAGGGTTATTCCAATGGATTAACCTAAAGAATTAGATAATTTGTAAGGGAATGAACTTAGGATACAAGTAGTTCTAGGGTTCCTAATTTGGGGATAGATAATTGTTTAATAATTTGTTAATGATCTAATAAATAGAAGAAATTAGAAAAATTAATAAATAAAAGACTTTTTATAAAATTTTGATTAATGATGGTTGTGTTATAATGTTGTAGATATGAAAATAATTTTTATAAAATTATTTTCTTAATAATTGAATATATAGTATATTTATATTTATTTATCAAAATATAGTATTAATGTCTAAAATATTAAAATTTATAAAGTCTCAAATTAAAATTTATATTTCTGTTCTAAATGGACAAAAATAATTTATGTAAAATTTCTATGTAAAAATGGTTAAAAATGAATTTGTTATGAATTATTTATGATTAAAATAGTGAAAATTGATTTAAAATATTAATAAACGTTTTTCTGAAATAAAAATATATTTCTGAAATATTTATTGATTCATAAGTTCAAAATAATTTTTGTGGAAATTTATAAAATTGTTTAGATATTTTTATAGAATTTTCAATTTATTAATGAATAAACTTGTAATGTATTTTATATATATTAAATAAATGATTTTTGAAAAACTAAAAATTGTATAATGAACTTTATCATTAGAATAACATAAAATAATTTTTATAGATTTTATAAAGCACTTTTAGTATTTAAAAACTATTTTTAAAAAATAAGGGCATAATTATAAAGAACAAGCTCTAAAAAAATAGATGTATATGCCAGGACTCGAACCCGAGTCTCTGGCCGGTCCAAGATTTATCACAAGCGTGGCTCACCACTGAGCCACACCCTGAGAACACTTTAAAACAGAATCAAAAATCTATATACGATAGTTATTTTGAGCCTTCTTCCCCATAAGAACCCTAAACATTGAATCGTATATACACTATACTAGAGCTCGATTAATCATGGGGTTATAGAAGTATAGGGGCCGATTAAAAGGTTGTAAAAAGGAATTGAATCATACCAGTGCAATTTGGCTTCAATTCGCTAGTCAACCAGAAAGTCAACTGTGTGCGATTCTTGATTAAAGACGAGTTGTTTACAGGAATTGTGAGTGGGGGTTTGATTTTAGGTACTTAGGGATGGTCTGAGAGGGTTCAATTTATAGTGAACACACGAATTAGTAGATTTAGTATGTTTGACTCGTGTTTAATGTAAAAACGTGTGATTAGGCTCAAATTTGGAATGTTTTGACTATGTTATTGCGTGATAATGACGCGTATAGTCTGTCAATTTCATTATTACGAATCAATTAGGCGTTTGTTACCATATGTGGTTCAATCAAAAGTCAAACATGAAGGATGTTTAGTTTTGGGTCTCTGCAGCGAACAAGAAGAAGCAGACATGGCCTACTCATGTGTGTTTAAGGATTATTGCGTCTAGGTTCTATCACAAACCCGTCTGTGGTCCAGTGGTCGCGCTGCTGTTTGCTGATTCCTCACCCGGATCAGACTCGGGTTCGAGTCTGGTCACAAACATTTTTTTTTCTTTTAAACAGATTTGAGGGGAGTGGCTAGCTGGGCTCAGCTTTGGTGGGCTCAAGGGGTTGGGCTCAGAATTAAAAAAATAATTGGGTCTTGTTTGGTTTTGATTTGGTAAATAAAATTGACAAAGTCACTTCTAACCATCCAACAATTATTATTATTATTATTATTATTATTATTATTATTATTATTATTATTATTATAAATAAGGTAACTAGAAAGATAAAATGCGACGTACAAGATAGGAGATACGAAATGAATATATATATATATATATAATAATAATAATAATAAAAGTGACGGATGTCACACTAAGGACTGTGTAGAACTGCATATCGTATTATGAATGACTAACTTAATTTTATTCCTCATTCGTTTGATATTTGTATGTCTCTAAATACGTTCATCCATGCCTAAGGATGTATATACACTAATTATACAAATTAACGTTAACAGCATAATTGTCATGATCCTAATGTCAAGTTTTAAATTTGAGGTGTAGTATGATTAATGGAAGTCCTGAGTTGAATACTGACTCAACGAATGTATTTCTCAACTACGTTTCGTGTTTAGAACTAAAATGAGTGTCCTGATTATGCTTATCTAATGCTCATAATAAATGATTACTCTGCTAAATGGGAAAATGTAAGAATATATTTATATATTCTAACCGAATGGCCTTTCAATCACTTATCTAATAAATGATCAATGATCTAAATATCCATATTGGTTTAACTGGTTTTTATGTGATGGATGTAATTACCCTTAATGAACCATAAAATAGGGTTTTCCTTGGGTGTATATATAGAGGTTATTAGGAGAGAATTAAAGGCTAATGAAACACTGTTAACACAAGACAATTCTTCCCTCTCCCTCCTCTAGAAATCGAGATCTGAGATCTCCTTAGCCATCATTAGTGTACATCTTAAACGGGAACCCGATCTGAGTAAACATCCATGGCATCATCTTCCCTCTCCGCCTTTACTATATTAATGGGTACGTATGATTTACTTTAATATGTTTTTATAATGTACTTAAGGAATTGATCAACAGGAGGTCAACATGTTACAGGACGACTCAATTAGCGACTGTGTAGGTAACAATACTTCAATTATAGTTGTGTTTAATTTGTGAACTTAGTGTTTATAGTTGGTATTGGTGAGTGTATAGACACCTCGTTCTTCATTTCTTAATCTTGTATGTTTGGACTCAATAAGTGTGCTTCAAATAAGAGGGTGTTTGGGATTGATTTTTCAAAACAGCTTCTGCGTTTTGGAAAAGCAGGGGTGGAGCTGCTTTTAGATTATTGCGTTTCGGTAGCCTAAAAATTCATTTCAAAACTCAATCCCAAATACTAAAAAATGATTATTTGCGTTTTCAAAACGCAATAATCTAAAAATTCATTTCAAAACGCACCCCCAAACACCCCCTAAGTGATAAAGTATTTATGGGTTCTTTCGACCCATTGTAGGGGAGTTTTTCCTGTTTAAAATTTGCTAAAATAAAGAACTAAAAGGGAGGAAACTTCTCCACGATTTTGGTGAATGTGAAGTGTTAATTTACTTGATTATAAGCATTTAAAATTCAATTGTGTTTTGAATAAAGGATTCAAAGGAACGGTTAATTTACATGGTTAACTTTGGCAAAGTAAAGGATAAAAGGCACCAGCGTCATCTGCGTTTTTAGTGAATGTAGAGTCTTTGTAATCGACATATAGCCAAATCAATGGAAATAGTTATTCGGACGTTGTGTTCTTTCATTCCAGAATTGCCAGGTACGAATGTTCTTCAAACTTGAACCATCCTGTGAACTTCTTAATATACCTTTATGAAGTAGTAACTTGGAGAATTGATATTGTTCATGATACAACATAGATAAGGCCTATGGGAATCATGAAACTAAAGTCTTAGTAGATGTGTGGCTGCACTAGCGAATATCAGCATGATGCAAGGGATTATGCTACTAGGGGAATCAAGGAACCAAAGTCTTCTTGTTATTGTTATTGTTAACTAAGCATATGACGATATACAATAAAAGGCTTAACGCCGTAACATTTTTTAAGTAATAAGCTACTAGAAGTAGAGCCGAATAGAGGTGGGCTAAAAAGGGTTCACGAACCAAAACCTGTCAACTTTAGAAACCATTTTGAAACCGGACTGAATCAGATAAAAACTGACAAAGTTTGTTCAATTTATCCAACAAAGTTTCTGTTATGTTAACACATAAGCATGTTGTTTGTATATTCGGTAGTCGGTACCACTACATGAGCCGAGCTAAGTTACTTACAATTTTGAAAAAAAAAAAAAAAAAAAAGACCTAACCCCTTTGTTGTAAATTGACAGTTAGGCCTGTAAACGAACCGAACGTTCATGAACTGTTCGGCGGGAAGTTTGTTTAATTAAATGAACGAACATGAACACATGTTTTGTTCGTTCATTTATGTTTATGAACGTTCGTTTATGTTTGTTCATTTATGTTCGTTTAATTAAACTTTACTTTATTTTTATTATTTATTTCCCTTTGGTTAAGTAACCTTAATTCATATTATATTATATACAATATATTTGATATGTTCTAAAATTTGATCATAACCCTAACATTCTAAACATATCGGCCGCTCTCCACACTTTACAGCCCCACCTCCTTTCTTCTCCACACTAGGCCTGTAAACGAACCGAACGAACACGAACACGGGTGTGTTCATGTTTGTTCATTTAACTTTAACCGAACACGAACACGAACACGAACACATAATTGAACACATTTTTGTGTTCGTGTTCGTTCATTAAGAAATTTGTTGTGTTCGTTTTCGTTTATGTTCGTTCATTTAAAACCTAAACGAATAGTTCATGAACATAAACAAACACAAATGAACATAAACGAACACAAATAAAAACAAGTTAATAATGATTTATCACAATTCAACCAAATCTAATACATCACAATGCAACCAAAACCAAATGATGGGGATGAGAAATACGGTGGCACTATGGTCTGTAGAGACGGGGATGAGGGAGACGGCGGCGCTGTGGAGGCTGGAGAGTGGAGACTGGGTTGAGGAGGCTAAAGGCGGGGCCGTGGAGGTGGTCGTCCGAAAGTAGAAGAAGGTAGGGTTGTGGAGTGTGGAGAAGAAGGGAGGTAGGGTTGTGAAGTATGGATAGCGTCTATTAAGTGATATGGTTAGAATGTTATGGTTAGGGTTAAGTTTTTAGAATATATGAATTAAGATACTTAACAAAAGGGAATAATAATAAATATAAATTTTAGTTTAATTAAACGAACGGAACAAAAATAAACGAACGAACATAAACGAACATAAATGAACAAACATAAACGAACATAAACGAACGAACATAAACGAACGTTCATGAACATAAATGAACGAACAAAACGTGTGTTCATGTTCGTTCGTTTAATTAAACGAACAAAAAATTGTGTTCGTGTTCGTTCATTTATTTAAATAAACGAACATAAAGGAACTTCCCGCCGAACAGTTCACGAACAGTTCATGAACGTTCGGTTCGTTTACAGGCCTACTCCACACTCCACAACCCTGCTAATTTAGATTTTGTTTTGGTTGCATTATGATGTATTAAACTTGGTTGAATTGTGATGAATCATTATTAAACTTGTTTTTGTTTTTGTTCATTAATGTTCGTTTATGTTCATGAACTGTTCGTTTAGGTTTTTAATGAACGAACATAAACGAACACGAACACAACATATTTCTTAATGAACGAACACGAACACAAAAATGTGTTCGATTATGTGTTCGTGTTCGTTTGGTTCGTTTACAGGCCTATTAACAATAGCTTCAACCCCGTTTTGCTGCTCAAATCATAACGTCTATTTTTTTTTCATTATTTCATCAAATTAAACAGGAATGTGGGTTAATGTCAACATATTCACGATTTATAAACCAATGGAAGTAACATTACTTTAAGTGAACATTTGAACATGCATAATATTCCATAACACTTTGAAGACGGTAGACTATTGTGTTAACTGGTGTTATTACCTGCCTCGCGTTGTGGCGGCAAAAACAAAACATGCGTTGGAACCCTCTTTGATTTATAAAAAGTTGCCCTGTTGGCTGTTGGAGTGGGTTTCTTCTTTAATAAATATCAATTGCCTGGATCGAGTTTCTCTGTTGAATGTTTTCGCAGTCAAATTTAATAGTTATGCAACTTTGTTTTTATTGGGATTTAGAATACCTTTTCCCAATTTATAATGCACAGGTATGATGCATGGTCTAAATATAATCCATACTTGCACACACACATAATCCATGAATCTGCAACCCTTTACTGTAAAAGATAAAAACCCCCCAAAGAAAAAATATTTAAACTGATTATCCAACATGTTTGTTTCAAGAGTTTTTCTTTTTAAAAAATGTCTTTATTATGATGATTTGCATGTATTAATCGATGTATGTGCTGAAAAGTGCATACTTCAGTACACATTCCCAAATCAATTACATAAGAGATTGCAACATAAAGTCAGGAATTTCGTGAATCGAGGAAACCGTTTGGACAACTGCAGCCATAGGAGTCCGGGATTGCAACAATTACGGTTCAATGAATGATCAGACGACGCAAAGCCAACACATCATCAAAAGAAAGGGTTGAGGACAATGCAACATCCAATGCTGATAACTCAGTACTCAAAACGCTTGGAGCGCGGGCGCTGAAACGACACGTAAATGTCAATAAACAAAACAACCACACAGTTTCGGCAGGTCGAAAAATACTCAAAACACTTAAATTACCTACAATAACTTTCCTCAAAATGTGTAACGCGCAGAAAAAGGATTCAAAACAAAAGCTATAAGACACAACTGCATAAACACGCCGAGACTGAGTATCAGAGAAGCGAAATTGCCTGCAAAAGACAAAAACACACTATCAATAAAACGACTCACCTCTGCACATGTGGTGAAAAAAATACACTTAAAACCTGATACTATCTCGATTATAACTCAACAGAGGTAGAATGTGTACCTAGCATTACCGGTTTAATCATACCTTCAAACAACCTAATAAAAAAGTAAGTAGCAACAAAATTACTTAAACGAACATGCAAAATCCTTCTTTCATTACCTCCTAACTAAAACTCAAAAGAAAAAAACGGTCCCTTCCTATTGCAATCGAAAAATACATTGGTGGAAGATGAATTTCATGATCTTGCTCAAGATAGTGGAGAAAACCTTGCCTACAACACTCGTTTTCACGAACTTAGCCTACTGCTACCCCACAAGGTCACCCCCTTGCCTATTGCAATCGAAAAATACATTGGTGGCTTACCGATGCAGATTCAAGACACGGTGTGGGGAAGGAACCCTGCTACTTTGGAGGAAGCAAAGCGTTTGGCTGCCACCCTAACAGATAACCATGTGAAGGCAGGAACCTTGACTCGGAAAGGGGAAAAGAAAACTGTTGCAAAGGATACTCCCCAACCTGCCGTTGAAATCAAAACTGAGGCCTCAACCAACGGAAAGTGCAAGGTCAGGAATTTTGCAATAGACACCACTGTCCCACCCAACAAGAAACAATACAACGGGAAGCTACCTAAGTGTGACACCTGCCAGTATCACCATCCAACCCAAGTACCCTGCCGATAGTGCACCAATTGTCAAAGGTATGGGCATCTTGCGGATGCTTGTCGAATTCCTGCTACAAACGCCCTTGCTGCTCCAAATAACCCCGCGAGAGACCCTCCAGCTACTTAACAGCAAACTCCACCATTTGAATGATGTCTGTTTTTTTTTTTTTATCTCTATGTAATGACACTTTTTGATTCAAGTAATAAATTCAAGTATTATCATAACATCTGAGTGCATGCTTGTTTGAATGTGAACTAATTGCTATATCTATAATCATACTTGCTTACTTGTACAACAATTAGTTGACTACCAAACAACCTACTCAACGATTGGTAGAGGTCATCATGTCTTCCCAACAGTCGGGAGAGGCCCTACAACCTGCTCAACGACTGGTGGGGACTATCGAACCTGCTCAACAATCGGTAGAGTCATAAAAGGACGCAAAACCCTAATGTAAGGTAAATTGGTAATTACGGTCGGGAACGTAATCATGAATTTACAGGTACGTTAAGGTAGTGTGAAATTTTATCAAGGTTTTCGGTAATTGACCAATTGTAAACCTGGTGTTTTTCTTTTAACTTCGGGACGAAGTTCCTAAAAGTAGGGGAGACTGTAACATCGCAAAATTTTTCCTCAAACTCTAATACATATATTTTATTTTTTTATTCATAATGTGCCTGAACCTTTATTTCACTACCACACAACTTATATATGTATATATATATAAAGGTTTATAATAATAATAATAATAATAATAATAATAATAATAATAATAAGATTTGTTTTAATTATATTGTGTCAAAAATTTCTTGACTAAACCCACAAACACAATAGGTTGAACCCAACCCAACACCCTTAGCCAAATCCGGCCCAAGCAAGCAGCCCAACTAGAAATTTAAAATCCGGCCCACTACCCCTTTTCCTCCCTTCCCCCATTCTGTTAAAAAAAATAATAATAAATAAAACAATGCTCCAGCCGGGTTTCGAACCGGAGCCGAGCCAGACGCAACACGCACACCAAACCAGCCAAGCCATGTTGATCTTTTGTTTTAAATCCAACCCGTATTGTATAAAAGCTACCCTCCTTCTCTTTTGTTCCTTTCCTGTTCGACGAACAGCAACAGCAGAAGTTGACCACAACAAGTTTCCATCTTTGATTGACTTAATTAAAGCGTATTCAATCTAAATTGACATGATATCATAATCTCTGGTCCATTATACGTCAAACATACATTTAATTATCATTAATTCGTACCCAATTATACAATTATACGCGTGGACTATTCATGTCGTGGTCAAACTTGCCAAATCAAATACCTAGACCCGGTCACTATAAATTGGACCTCATACCACATCCTCACCTCGCCAATACATCTTTCTCAACCTCCAATTCTTCATAATTATCCTCTGTTCTTAGTGTTCAATCGCGTTTTTGACTTTGGCGTTGACTTGGCATTTATAATCGAAACAGCCTTGTAAGTTTAATGTTTTTGATGGGTTTTTATCTTCGGTCTACACACATCAATAACCCTAAGGTTAATTGGGTTATTGATGTGTGAATCGATCAATTGGGAATCTTAGGGCTCGTAAGCTTGATTTGAGGATGAACATGATTTCAAGTATGTTATATGTTTTAAATAAACTAAAACCAAACACAACCACTGGTCTGGACCAGGTGGTTGTGTCTGGTGCCTTCTGTACAAGCCACGCGGGTTTGAGTCCCGGTTGTGGCACACCTTTTTCTTTATTTTGTTTTTAATCAAATCAATTATATATAATACTTATAATCTTATAAATTCATTTTAAAATGCTAAAACATTTTTAAAACTTCTACAAAAATTATTTTTAGTTAAACTGATAAAAAGGTTTAACTCACAATTTTTAGTTTTCAAAAATTTATTTATTTAATATATTTAATAAATAAATCAATTTTATTCTATTATATTTACAAAATTCTATTAAAATATCTAAACAATCTTATAAATTTCCACAAAAATTATTCTAAGTTTTTATAACAATAAACTTTTCTGAAATGATTTTTAATTCTGAAAAATCATTTATTTAATATTTTTAATCAATTTTTGTTAGTTTTAATCATAATTAAATCATAATAAATTCAATTTTTAATGTTTTTGCACCAAAATTTTATACAAATTATTTCTGATTATTTAGAACAGAAATATAAATTTTAAACTAATAATTCTTTAATTTTTAAATTTTTAAATATTAAAGTTAAATTTTGATTATTTGTTATAAATAGAATTAATATTCTATTTTAAAGAAAATAATTTTGTAAAAATTATTTTCATACTTTAAACACATTATTGTGACCATCTTAAATTTAAATTTTATAAAAAGATTTTTGTCTAATTAATTACTAAATTTCTCTCATTTATCAAACATTTTTAATATTAATCAAACAAGCAATTATCCCCAATTCGAAGCCCTAGAACTTATACATTTGTAGACTAGATAGACTTAGACATATTTATTACCTTATTATAGGGTGATACTTGACACATTTGGGCAACACCACTATTCAATTTTTCAACATATATAACATTTTGCTAAGGTGAGTTTTACATAGCCCCTTTTCTATTTATCACCATTTTTGGGGTGAAACATGTTACAACATCATTTATGCAATTCAATCATCAATGTGTCTATGTGTTTTTCTATGTTGTATTATGTCTTGAACATGACTAGGGTAAGCACAATTCTAGCATAAACATTGATCAACCGACGGTATACATTGATAGATCTATTGGACTGACAATCCCACCCGGATACGTGCCTCCTACAAAGGTAGCGTGGGTGTTTGTTACTGCAATATAAACGAGTGAACCATGAGCGTATGGGATGTACCACAATACAACAGTCACAATGGTTGATTATGCACTCGATTTACTTCTAGTATGTTTTCACATATGGACTAGATTGCCATGACACATGAATTGTACAACAATTTTATTCGATTATCAAAACCTATGTAATTCTCACCAACTTTTGTTGACCCAAAATATTTTCAAAATTAACATGTTTCAGGTAACAATGAAGCTGAGGCTTGAGTTTGCATATGGATTATACATGAAGTTATTATTTGGAGCTATTTGAAGTTTTGTTATTTGATATTATGTATTGAATTTCTAGACAATCATTTCACTTTTGGATTTATTATGTTTGAATAAATTATTTAAAATTTAATTTATACCATGTGCTACTGAAACAATCATCAATACGTAACATCCCGATGTTTCCGCCATCGGTTGGGGTGTTACAATTATATGTACACATCTCACGAAATTAGTAAAATAACATTAAAATTATTGCAATTTTACTTTTGCCCCCTTCGAGTTGCCCTACTTCAACAACAAGGCGACAAAATTAATGCACTCGCCGCAACATGCGGAAATTCCCACTAGTTACTCTTATGTTAATGTAAAGGCATACAAATGAAGCTATTGTATGAGAATTTGAGATAATCAATAAGAAAACATTTCTCATTCTCTCATTGTTCTTTCTATGTTGCTAATAATAATTGATTTATAATAACTTTCTATACATTTAATATACTCAAATCCTATTATTAAATCCCTGTAAATTAGGGATAACAATCAAATTTGAACCCGATGGGTAAACTCGAAACCCGACACATTTGGGACGGGTTTGGGGTCGGGTAATCGGGTATGGGTCCAGTTTTGGGATTAGTTTTTATTTTTGTCGCGGATGGGACGAGTTTGGGATTTGTTGATATACTCGTTTACACGACCCGATTACCCGATAAAGTATAAATGTTTACCCGGTTAGATACCCAACATAATTTCTTATATATATTTTTAAATATTAAATATGTATACATAATATATCTAATTGTCCATCTAAATTGCCATCATGTGCTAAAAATTACCAAAATTGAGTGTATACTATTTGTTATCTACGTCTTTGAGTGTTTTTATATGATTTAAGTATTTTATATTTATACATTGTAATCATTTACATATATATATATATATATATATATATATTTAATAATGCTAAATGTAATTGGTTAATAGTTACCCAATGGATATCTGACGGGTTTTTGCTCAAATATACCCAATGGGTAAGTTTTAATTAATGGGTTTACCGAAAACCTATGGTTATACCCGATACCCGATGGGTAATTACCCGACACAAACCCGAAGGGTTTTGAGACGGGTTTGGGACATGCATACCTAATTAGGTAAGGGGTTGGGATTACCTAAACCCGTCCCAAAAACGACCTATTGCCATCCTACGATAAATTATTAAGATTGTTAGATTTATTAACATGTTTATAGGTACCACTTATGATAAATTACATCTTACCCTCCTCAGACCCTACCTTAGCTTTGGCTATTGGCGGGATTAACTGAGGATGATGATGATGATGATGATGATGATGATGATGATGATGATGATGATCTAGGAAAAAAGGTTAAGCGAGTGGTTTGATTTGCGTTAATGGCCAAAATTGTCCCTGAGGTTTGGTTAGTTTTGCTACATCAGTCCAAAATTCAAACTTTTTTACATCTGGGTCCTTCTATTTTACATTTTGTTGCCAAATTCGTCCCTGACACTAAACCCAGTTAACTATTGTCGTTAACTCTGGGGGTATTTTTGTCTTTTTGACTTCCCCCATTTTTACATTTGGGTATTTTTGTCTTCTGGGGGTATGAATAACTCTGTTTAAATTAGGTTTTAAAAAGGGCAGCCAAAAAGACAAAAATACCCCCAGAGTTAACGACAATAGTTAACTGGGTTTAGTGTCAGGGACGAATTTGGCAACAAAATGTAAAACAGAAGGACCCAAATATAAAAAGTTTTGATTTTGGACTGATGTAGCAAAACTGACCAAACCTCAGGGACGATTTTGGCCATTAACTCAAATCAAACCACTCGCTTAACCATTTTTCCTAGATATATAGCCATATTTAAATGTGTGTGTATCATAAGTGGTACCCATAAACATGTTAAGTCACATAATCACTAAACCAAACTTATATTTACCAGATCGATAAATATTTAAGTTGTCACTTTTAAGATAAATAAAACAAGAATATTATATCTAGTCCTCGTTAGTACAAAGCCATTAATCCTCTTAGAGGATACATGTAACACCCCAACCGATGGCGGAAACATCGAGGTGTCACGTATGAATGATTGTTCAATAGCTCATGGTACTAAATGAAAGTTGAATAATATTAAATAATTTACAATTCGTCTTACAAGTAAAGATTACAAAAGTTGATTAATATAAACTAGGTACAAAGCTCCTATGTGTTCCAAGACTTGTACAACTTCCAATAGCACATAAACCTGAAACATGTTATGTTGGAAAGATGGGGGGTCAACTATAAATAGTTGGTGAGAATACATAGGTTTTGCATATAGTTGAAAACAATATGTTGTATAGTGCGAATATACACATAATTTTACAATGAAATAACACACGTTTTGCTTTAATATTTATAAAAATGGTTTAGACCTTAATATTAAAACACACACAATAGGGCAAGTGTACCCTGTCATATATGTAGTAACGTACAGATAAGAACCAGATATCGATCCATGGACGCGCGCGGAGCAATAGTACTAAAACTTTGTCCCCGATTTACCAGTAGGAAAAGATAAGTTGAGTTTGTTTATAGCTAAATTAATTCTAACACATGTAAATAACTTAACTACGACTCCAAATATAAAATATAACTATATAAACTATAATACGGCAATCCTAGCATGTCATCTACATAAGAAATAAAGGCGTGATCAACATTCCCATTTTCCGACAGTTAGTGTCCCTTTCGGGCATCCTAACATGACAACTATACGGAAAGCTAACACGAATATACACGTTAACCACCTCTAGTCGTTTATTAGCGCACAGCTGATATGATCTCATGAGAATCTTTTAAATAAAGGTTAGTATCACCTTTCGGGAGTCCTCAACCGCACTAGTTCAGGAAAGCAATATCGAATACACAATACGACCACCTAGACTAGCATAAAGTAGAGCATTTCACAACCTATTCCATTTTACCAACTTTGAACACAAATCTACTAAGATCGCCATTTTCACCAAAATAACTAACAAAGATAATTAACCGTGTCAAAGATTGGTAACAACACCATTAAGCTTTTAAAACTCTTTTACGTGCCGGTAAACATTCATAATCGTTACTCAAGCGACTTTAACCAAACCAATACCCGGTTACAGTTTCATGGTGTAAACTTTATTAACAAGTTAACTAGTTTACTACCAGACGATTAAACGGACGGTTTCTTCAACAAGTAATCCGCCTAACACATTCGACAATCATCAAAGTCACTTAAACATAATCACAAATCCAACAACAATGAAACAAGGTTGCATTATGATCATCAAGATCCAGACATGAAAAACGCCAAATTCATACAAAACGTGATTTCACGCAAACGATTGTTTTAACTACTAACTATTACTAATGTTCTTGCCCGTAGGCGTACGATTAACTAAAATAACATCAAAATAGCAAACAAAATCAGATTTGGATCTAAGAAAGCTTAAAGGATCAAACCATAAGAATGCTAAAGAGATGGATTGGATGATGAAGGGTGGATCGGATGGATTCCCGAGCTTGTTAAACGGCCTTCCAGCAGCTCCTTGGGTCCAGAAATCGCCTAAAATCGCCTCTCCAAAACCCAATAATCGATCAGTGGGCTGAATGGGGCATTTATAGCAGAACAGAAGATCTGACCGGCCGGTCACTTTACACGGGTCAGGCACGTTTCTCGATTGCTGACGTAGGCCTTCTAGAAGGTCCCCAGAAATATCAGGTTGCTGTGCGCGGCCGGTCGCTTTGTTCGCGCGGCCGGTCGGATTGGTCTGGGTGTCGTTCGCGTGCCGAAAACTCCGTTTTTCCTTCTGTTATGCTTCCGGGATATCGTTTAAGACCTGAAATCGTAAAGATACCCAAATAAGTACCAATTCCTGTGTATAAGGTAAAAAACGTCTGAAAATGGGAGTTAAATGGGGACTTTTATATGTGTAAATTAACTTATATCATATAGCAATCATAGTTGAAGTATAATAATGAGTAATGATAGAATATGAGCCCGACATGTAACAATGCGTCTTTTGTACAATCAAACCTTGTGTCGACTGAGACCTAACTCGCAAGTTAGTAAAAGTGTAACTGTTTTCGATCATCCCTGAATTTATGCGGGGGATGGGTTTGTCAGACCTATAGCGCTATAATCTAAACAGGCGGCGTGATCAATGTTAATGATTGTACTGTGTCTTTTTGTTACAGTCAAAATGAATCCACAAGTTTCAACATAATGAGAATGAGTAATTGTTGTTGTATAAAAAATGTTTAAACATGTTTCACCCCAAAAATGTAAAACAGTAAAAATGGGCTATGTAAACTCACCTTGTCAAAAAGCAAGCAAAACCAACAAATCAAATCATCCACGAACACTCCAAAACCTATAATCCCGATACACCCCAATTAAATTTTATGACGGATTAATAGCATTGGTTGACTCATTCATTAAAGTTTTCCGGCGACTGAGACTTGAATCATATTAATTACACTCCAAAACTTAAAACTAATTGTTATCAAGTATGTGGAAAAGAAAGTATTTAATCATTAGTGCATTTTTTTATAAAACGAAATCCATGATTGGAAATTTAAGTATCACTAGTTTTTTTTTTCTTTTAAATAAATGATGTTGTACATTGAACTTTCTTATTTAATCACTATAGTAACAACTCTTATATGATAATAATTATGGCTACAGCGTATTAAATAAGTGACAAA
This sequence comes from Ambrosia x helenae, assembly GCA_030844895.1. Taxonomy (NCBI): domain Eukaryota; kingdom Viridiplantae; phylum Streptophyta; class Magnoliopsida; order Asterales; family Asteraceae; genus Ambrosia; species Ambrosia x helenae. The sequence continues at coordinate 30,389,879 of CM061228.1, read as the reverse complement.
TCACATTTATCAATTCCAATAATAAATATTAGCAAAGTAATCAATTTTATTTATTTACTAGTAAAAGGATATGGAAATATTTAGAAACTATAAAAAAAACTTTTCATAACCAGTTGAATAAACCAATAGCTTTGGTTATGTTACTACCTTAATTACAAATGAATGTCTATGTGAGTCTAATCCACTAATTTAGTTGTTCCATAAAAGAAATCCTATATAAAACATCTTTAATAAACAAACACAAACCAAAATGTCGTACTCATACGTCAACATGCATGTATGAAAACCATATGGCAATACATGTATGTTAAACCCACACATCTCTCTCGCCATATCTAAAACACACAGCAACATAAGATTTAAATACACAATCATTTATTAGACACAAACCACTCCAACTCTCTCTAAACTTACTTGCCGACAGAAACTAACCATAGCCCTTAAGAGTAGCCGGTGAATTAACCCAACCCAAGTCGCCGGAAATCCCATAACCAGTATTCAACATTACTAACATGTTTAAAGCTTACCTCACAAATCTGAGCAAATGAACAGACTCGATGTGCTTTACGAACGCTGAAAACGGCAGCGGTGGACTAGTTGTAATAGTCGGTTGCGATGATGTCAGCCAACTCCGACAAGGTCGAAGATAATGGTGATTGGAACAAATAGTGGTGTGTGGTAGAGGTTGTTATAGTTTCGTCGGAATTATGGTGGGAAAAACACAAAAAGTCGAGATGAGAAAGCTTTTAATCCGTGATATGTGTGAATGTTTAGGTTTGATTATAAAAGGGTAATAGAAGGCGAAGTAATATAGAATGCAAAAGTGTTACGAATTTATAAGCTTAAATGTCGAAATGGAAGGTCTTGAATTGGGTGATTTGGTTTTTAAAAAAATTTAATTTGGTCTTAGATGGCCGATAATCACGACCATTTTAACGTGTATATATTTATGGAATGGTTAGTCATGGTTGTAGTGCTATTGCATTAATGTTGTTTGTCACAAAAGGCCAACTTCAAGTTTCCCCTTTTTTTTCGGAAAAAAATATTATTACTATAATTAATAATATAATAATATGTGGTTTATCTAAAAATATGTTCTAAAACATAAGAAACAATCTTATTTATTAGATGTAGTTTTATAAATAAAATTTTGAATATAAGATTGACTATGATTTGGAGTTGTTAGACGTCACAAAATGATAACATAATTATAACCATGAAAAATAATGCTAATAAAAGAAACGAATATAGATAGAATTTGAATTTTTTTTTTGTTGGAAAATTCAATAAATGTAAAAACTCCATGATGTTACAATACACTGTCCCTCATGCTGACTATAAGAGAATTCTAGTTCATACTATTCACTATCTAACTCAAGTACAAACAATTGTTTCTGTTTACATTTGTGAGTTAGAGTGTACTTCTCACCACAGCCAAAACATTCACCCTTGGCTATTTTTTCCTCAATTTCCTTTCTGGCCAGTGATTTATATATAGTATTATTATTATCATTAGTAAAGGGTAACTTCTTGATAGGTGGTGGATTAGGTAATAAAGGCAAGTGATTGGTGTGAACAGGTGATTTGAAAACAGAATGGTAGGAAGTTTTATTTCTGTTATTATTATTATCATTATAGCATCTGTGAGTGTAGGTTTTGGCAGATGAAACATTCAGGGCTTTGTTGGTAGTATCTTGTATTTTAGCAAGATGATATGCCTGTTTCATAGTGGTTGGTTGAAACATCTTGACATGGCCTCCAATTTTAGGTTTAAGGGCTTTCAAGAATATGCTTACTACATAGATTTTAGGGATTGAAACCTTCAGTAAGTATGAATCAAATAGTACACAAAAGTCTTCCAATTCTCCTTCTTGAGTGATTGATGTCAGAACACCCATGGCATCTTCATACAATACACTAGAAAGTCTTGACACAATTGCTTCTGAATAATCTTTCCACAAAATTTCTGAGATAGGTACCCTTTGAGTTTTCATAAAACCTTGATGCCATTTCACAGCATTTCCTTCTAAATGAATGGTTGCATATCTAACCTTGCACTTCTCAGGGGTATCATCAATGGAGAAAAAATATTCACACTTAGACAACCAATCGTTAACATTCTCACCATCAAACTTGGGAAAATCAATCTTACCAATTCTGTGAATCTTTGGTTGTTTAGTTCTTTCTGTTCTTGACCCCGAAACATCTTGTTCAGTACTTTTACTGGTTGTAATTGCTCCCCCCATTATTGATCTTAGCAATTTCCTCAGTCAATTTTGTCAACATTGAGTTGATGTTGGTAAAATTCACATCATTCTATTGTAGATGAGCATCTACCTTCAAGAGTGTTACTGCATGTTCATCAAGAGTCTTCTTAATTACATTTTCATTATTAGCTTCGGCTTAGTTTTGAGTTGTCATGGTTAATGGGAACGAATGAATAAAAGATAGAAGATTGAATATGGGTAGGAATGAACAAATCACAAAATGATTGATCCAAGGAATGAATTGATTAACAATTGATCAGTTCTGGTTTAGAAATGAAAAGAGACAAGAGAAATGAAAAATAGTAAAGGAATATTATGATCGGAAGTAATGAAGAAGATGGTGGTTGGTGGTGGTTTACGGTGGTGGGTAGTTGGAATTCTGTTGGAATTCTGGTGACGGTTGAGAGAAAGACAGGAGTGGTCGAGAGGATCAACCGCTCTGATACCAATGTTAAGAGAAAATCAAAGAAAGAAGAAATTAATAGTTCAAACGTGGTTCCCGCCTTCATTAGTTGGTCGTTTATATAGCCGTTACAATTATTGAGTTATTACAACTTTAGTCCCTGTAACTTCTAACTATTACAAACTAGAACTAAAAGCTTATTATCTCTATCAGTGTTGTAAAACTCGGTTTGGCCTTGTACTCGGCGACCTACCCTGGAGCGAGTACTTGGACTAATTGGGGGAATACTCGGGTGGTCAAGTCGGCCTATGCGGGGAGTACTCGGAGTAATCGGCCAACTTGGCTATACTCGGTGACCTACCCTGGAACGAGTACTCGGGGAGTATTCGGTCAACTCGGCCTTGCTTTGCAACAGAGATCTCTATTATTCTGTAACACGATTATATCTAAAAGCAAAATAAAATTTTAGGGCCAAGCAATTTTGTCCGGGTTAAGCAAAGGGGTTTTCTAGTCGTGGGTTTCCTCATTCTTGTTAGACTGGGTGGCCGGGTGGGTCACCACCAGTGGCGAAGCTTGAGAATTTGGACCGGGGGTTGGAAGTCACCGAAAACTATAAAACTATTTTTTTCTAAGCACACAGGGGGGGGGGGTTCAAACCGTATGTAAAAAAAATGGTCACCACGTTCTGTTATTCGAATGAAACTGTGATCCATTTGACCGGATGTCCAGACCTTTACCATAAAAAAAATAACAAATAGAATTGATTAATCTCCCCCATGTTGTGACCCAACTATGGTGTGAGAATAAGTTTATAAACTTGAGAGATTGTAGGTTTGAGAGTAAATATATGCTAACCCTTTTCTTGAACTCATAGGTGAGAGATCTATACATAGTGTGTGTAGGCGTTTATGGTTACGTGGCATGTGGTCCCTTATCCATGTTAAGTGAAGGGATAGGGTACCTAATCCTGGCGCAGATTGTTACCCTATCCCATAAAATACATTAACTACAAGGAGGTCGCGGAAGCCCAATCCGCGGATATATCAACTATATTCCAACGACAACGTTAATCTCCTGACGTTCGCGGAGCAAGGCTTGTGCGACATAACATAGCTACGCGCGGGATCACTTCAGCTGTGTGACATCACCTCACCACTTCAAAGGAATCTCTGCGCGTGCACCTACGCGCGGAATATTCGACTAACATCAGCTTTTGGTACGAGGATGTACGGAAGATCGAGAATGAAGGGGATCGGTCAGACACTGAGCAAGCTCTGCGCCAACCAGAGACCAACACGTGTCAGAGGTGGTCCAACAACCCTTGACAACGTACAGTGATATGACTACTTCTATGCTTCCCCATGCTGTTGTGAACAGTACACGTTAGAGCACTGTGCAGGCATGTCCACCTGCTGCCAGACGTCACGTCAGACACCACCAGCCGGTCAACCATGCTGTGTCGGGAGAAGCACCGCCTGCGCCCAATCACGTTGCGCCACGTGGACTTCCAGCAGGGCAGATCATGCCTTCTCTCACATCAGCATTAATTACCACAAACTACCCACCCATTTCATGGGCCGAAGACATCTTGGACCCGGGACTTGGGCCCAAGATCACCACCTTAGCCATGGACCACGACAACAGGTCCATGCTTTCCCTATAAATAGGAGGTCACTTCTCCTTTGCAGAAGGCAGAAGAATTCATGTAAGAATAGCACAAAGAGAGAGAGAGAGAGTCTTAATACTTGTAACAATCATCCTTGTATTCCTCGAGTAATAAAAGATTTCTCCTTTTACAATGGACGTAGGTCGATCTAAACCAAACCACTTACATCTTTGTGTTCTTACATTCAACACACACTTCACTCTTTTCACATCTTTAAGGGTTCGGATTTGGTCATTAGTGTGAGCGAAGGATTATAACCTGAGCGAACACGAGTATCAAACCAAACATACCCACCTTTTCATGTAAGTTATACCCGTTGTTTCTTCATTGGTGGGTCGTTGAAGAGGATTGGATTCCTTAATTTGTAAAAGTTCATTTTCATGGTTGTTTATTGTTAGCAATGTATTATGTAATTCAACTTAAATAGTGGTGATGATAAAATCACTTCTAAAATATGAATTCTTCCTTGTAATGTAGTTTCTTGACTTGTTAATTAGATATATTTATTTTGAACTCTTCCTTGAATATTGTTTCTTGTTGAACTTTAATAACATTATTATGGCATGTGTGATTCGGTTTTGTTTGGTTCTTTATGTTTGTTATCGACTTATTGTAGCTAATAACTTTAAGGTGAGGCGAAGCGTTTACAAGAGGCACACACTGAGGTGCCCTGAGGCACGCTTCTTGTACTGGTTTGAAACTTTTGGGTCTGGTGACTCTGGTCAAACAATACCACTGTTAGTTTTTAGCCTATTGGGTTAGTTTTAGCACTATAGCACCTAATCCGTTACCTGACCGTTTCATGTTGACCTAAGTATGTTCTTGTGTTTATTAATAAGTAGCAAATAGAAAGTGTCATGTATAGATTGTTTTTAGTACTTTCTAATGCCAAGTGCCCCCGTACGTGAAGTTCTCACCTTGGCTTTTAGGACCTAAACTCCTTGGTGCTTTTTAAAACCTAGAATGTACCTTAACATTTTTTTTCCATGCTGCATTTGTAGGTTTAGTTTCAAACCAGTTTCTTTTTCTTGTTGGAGATACTCTATATATATAAAAAGCTCCCAAAGATTTCAAAAGCTGCTTCATTTCACAAAATCACATACATATTGAATCAATTCAGTACTTAAAACCAGCCAACAATATTAAACAAATTCAAGAAAGGTGAAATACGCGTATTGGCGACAAATGAGTTATCGGATAGATGCTTGGATGTATCCACCTGTGATCTTTTGGTTAATGTGGACCTCCCTACTGACTCAGTTCACTATGCACATCAGGCTGGAAGAACGGGTCGACTGGGCCGCAAGGATTCGGTGGTCATTATTTGCGAGGAGTCGGGAGTTTTTGTGATTCAGAGGCAACTTGGGTTTCCGATACAGTCTTGCGACTTTGCCAATGGTAAACTTGTGATTGAGGAAGAAAAATAAAGATTCTTCTGTTTTAAACATTTACTAGCCTTTTAATATAATATGGATTACCCAATATAAGCCTCTAGTGTTTACATGTTACAAAGTATTGGTTATATTTTAGCATGCTTCATGAGTTATAAGTTTAGCATAGTTTGACTTTGAAAGTCAATCAGATTATTTTTAAATTTAATGTGAGACAAGTTTGCTTTCTAAGGAAAATTACTGATTTGAGTGATTTCAGAATTACATAACAAGCCATTTTTGTTTATGATTTTCTGCAGCTTTTTTTTTGGAAAAGCCTGCAGGAGATTTACTGTTTTCTGCAGATGATGTCTTTTTTTAATCATATATTATATTTGCCATGTTATGAGGAGCCCATTTTACCATAGTTCTTTGTAACAAGAGGAGTCATAATCCTACAGGTTAACCCGCACGATTTGTCGAATCTGTACCTACCTGTTAGTTAAATTGGTTTGGGCCGATATCAGAATTCCATTCTAAGAAAATCTGCCTAAAACTAGAGATATGATGGTTCAATCCGGTGACCCGTCAGTGTCAAAGTAATTCATGTTGTTCTTCTACTTTTGTACGCCTCTAAGTTAGAATCCAAGCTAGAAGTGACGCGTGTGTCTATTGTCTATTTACCTACTAGCAGTAGGGGCTTGACCCCCAAAGGCCCGCCTTGAAGTACAATCCCATCAAACGGTGGGTGCAATTCTGTCGACTTAAATACGTGAGGAGATATTGTAAATGGCGGAATGACACATAACCGTTCAAAAAATTTCTTGGAATTTTGTTTCATCACTATTCAAAAACAGAAAATATGTATAATTTAGTTTGTTAAATGTCATTTCTTTAACATACATGATGCTACAAGTCTTCATCAATTGTTTGTTTCCTTCTGTATTACTTGTATATTGGATTCCTTTATATTAGAAGTTTGCCCCCACAAAATACACAAATAATGCACATACAAACAATTAAATTATGTTTTTAATATGGGCTTTATGCTGTCCAACCAAAAGTCTTGAAAACATTATGATCAGGTTCAATTTAATATCATGAGTTGTTGACTTTGACCTCTTGTAATCTTTTCAGGAGTTGTTTATGTTCATACTTATATGTCAATAATTGTTTCATATTTGTTAATTATATTATCTTGTTTTCAATTTATAAACTATTCAATATTTTTCAAGAAAAAAAGCTTTGCTTTGACTTATTTGTAAATTCTTGTCACAAAAAAAAAAAAAATGTAGAGATTGTAAAAATACTATCAAATACCAGCATGACTGGGTGAGGGACGTTTTGTGACACATCCTGAGAAGAGCTAGGATTTCTGCCAAAAAAAAGGCCCCTGTAAATTTTCTCACATACCTGCGGAAGGGAGATTCACCCTGCGACCAGCAGATCTGCTTATCTTTGGTTGGGAGAGGGGGAAACATGTTTGCGTGGACCTCACATGGGTATCTCCTCTGGTTGGGTTAAGGGAAACATGGTTTGTAGCTCGGCAAGCATCGAGAAAGGCGGAATCGAAGAAAATAGATAAGCATGCTAAAGCTTGTGCAGAGAACCAACATGTCTTTATCCCTTTGGCCTTTGATACCTTTGGCTCCCTAGCGCCAGAAGCTATTCGTTTCTTGACCAGGGTCCAACGGGTCGTCAACAGCAATAGTTCATCAACAGGGGGCAAGGATTTGTCTTTAGTAGACTAGTGTTCGCAATTCAGAAAGGGGTTGTGGCGCAACTTGTTGCCCGTCTACCTTCTATTATGATGTAACTTTCGTATTTTGTTTTAATGAAAGGTAAATTATTACTAAAAAAAATATTATTTTTAATTTAGATTGACCGTAAAAGTCACAGCCTACCTTTTTTTTTGGTTCTTTGACTTTGATGGTCAAACAGCCTCATAATTCATGAATATAAATTTAAATGCATACAAAGCACACCTAAATCCAGTAAAATTAATATAACTTTAATAAAAGATTCATATTAAGTAACTGTAACATAAAATCATGATGAGCCAAGAACTAGTAATATACATTGGTGATGCAAATACAATATTTGAAAGAGTATCAAGAACCTTGATATACAATTTAAAAAAATGTATAAAATGATTACAAAAAGTCACCAATGATGAAACTACTAATCAATTGTGAAGCGGGTTTGGCCCGCCTGGGATTACTCGTTGTGAGACAGCGTAGAATTTGTCATTCCTGGATTGTTTAGGAGCTGCTGCAGCTGCTGGTGTATGTGTATGCCACTGATGTATGGTATTATGTTGTGGTTGGAATATTTGATTACTATCTTGAAGTGTAATTCCGTGGATGTGACGGGAACTGGAAACCGGGGAGATCGCGAGGATGAATACGGTTAATGCGAGTAGCGCGATTCCGGTGTATTGAATTCCCATGAAGATGGTAATGGAATGGTGAAGACAGAAAACAAAACTGTGTTAGTTGTGTTTGTAGATAACTAGATACTAATGGAGAGATGTGAAGTGTTTAAGATGGGTTGATAAGAGTGAGTTCATTTAGGAAAAAGACAAGATTGACCTCTTGTGATTTAATTATTGTCGAAAATACCCCTTACTTATTATTGATGATAGCTCTCAAGAACATGTTTTCTATACCCTTTGACTCTTGTTTTGGTGTAGGTGTAGGTGGATCTGAGATTTGAAACAAGTGGTGATCAATGTGACAATAAACAAGGTGGTAGAATGAAGGGGGCTTGAGGGGTAATATAGTCTAGTTGAATTGTGATGGTTGACTTTTTATTTAAGATGTAATTATAGCTTTTGACCTTTTGACTTGATTTGAATTCCCATGAAGATGGTAATTGGTAGTTTTTTTTAATGGAAAATCAGGATAACAGCTACATGAGTAAGTTGTTTAGTTGAATTTATACTCATTGATTTTTCTTAAGGGTTTGGATACTGGTACTCCCGTATAATTCCACACCCTTGCCTCCTAATACGTAGCGTATAGGGGAGTCTATTGACGGGAAAATTCACCTTTTGTAGGCCTATACACCGCGTATAGTCCTATAATGATGCATGAAAGTTTGTGCAACCCTATATGGCGCATAATTCTTACTCGGCGTATTAGGGGAGGGGGGGATAATTTGAAAGGGTTTGTAAATACCATCACCCGTTTATAATTTATTTAGTTTCACCGTTAGAAATGGTTGCATTCATTTAAATCGACTAAATGTGATGTGACGTAAAGTCTTGTAATTTTACATCAAGTGATGCATAACTATTGTTTCTTCATAAGCAGAAATGTTTCATAATTTATTTAATGTAACTTTTTTAGTAAATAAAACCTCCTATTATGATGGGAAGCACAATAAGTATCTATCTATATAATAAACCAAAACACTAGGGTTGAACCCTAGCATTTTAGAGGGTCTTGAAGGATCCAACTACTATATGGAGCTCCAAGACTAAGACCTATATAAACCTCTTTTTATTTACTTTTGTCAACATCCATTTCTCATTACTCATTCCTCTCCTACTAATTCCTTTCTCCTTCCTATCTCATTGTCATTTTTGCAAGGTATGTTCTTCATCATAATGTTTGCAATCATCTAACATAAAAGATAAAAACAATAAGATTGTATCCTTATTTATTTACAATCAGAAATGTGAATCCTATATCTAAATCCTTATTTTTTTACAAACAGAAATGTGAATCCTATATCTAAATGGCGTGCTACAAAACATCCAAGATTTCCGGTTGACTTTTCTGATTCATTTGAAATCCGTAAAGCAAATGTTTCAAACCATTTTACATATATAATAAATACAATCGTGTTCTTATTAAAACAACTTTCAAATCGTATTGTTTTTCGATTATGTTTAAACCAAAAAGAATCGTTTTTTTTTATTAAAACCATTTGATAATCTTTTTACAATCAACTCTATGCTTTGAATGTAATCGATATGCGAGTAATTCTGCTCAGCTTTAATCATTGAATATATGATTGTGTTTTTTAATAAACAGATTGCAATTGAAATCGGTTTTGAGTATGTGTGAATATAAGAAACAAGTATATAAAAAAAAAAAACAAAATACCGGATTTCATAAAAGAAGATAATTAAAATCAGTTTTTAGTATGAGTGACTTTATGTATATACTAACAAAAGTTTGTTTTTTGCATACGAAGAACAGGATTTCAGTAGGACACATAACTTCGATATGGCTTATCACAAGGGTGACAAATTCTTCAAGGTTATTCATGACCCTTCCACACGAGTTTTGGTATGACGTTTCTAATATTTTTTAAGTAAAAAAACCTTATTTGTTATTATAATGTTTGTTTTTACGTGTTTGTGCAGACATTGCCTAAATCCATGAACAGGTTTTTGTTATCTAAAAACTTACGAAACAACAACATTAAAGTTTCAACATACCATGGTCAATCTTGGTTTGTTTTGTTAGAATTTATAGATGATGAATTTTGCTTAACAAATGGATGGTCAAAAGTTGTACATGATTTATGCTTCTCTATGTTTTACGTGATATTTGAGTTTATTGCTCCGAATACTTTCATGAATCAGAAGGTATTTCTATTGGAGACTACTGCCTTTTCAAATGGTGTTCGCATAAACGTAGGCTTTTTGTTACCAAGATTGACACACAAGAAGTTATTGATTTCTCACAAATCAATTAATCCCTGTTAAATGTAATTTTTCGTTCATTCCATTAAACACATATTTCCATACACTCGTATGTTTATTGTTAGTTTTTTATGTATTTTTATTATATTTCCTTTTTTAACTTATTTTAAATAAATTTTACTGATTATAAAAATGTCTTTTGACCTTTGATTATGCTATAATACTTTAAATTCGCCATTAATGATTTCAATGCTTGACATTGACTAAATGTAATCAATACATTAATTTATGATTAGACTTTAATTTCGGCTTTAATGGTTTAATTCTTGACTTTGACTAAATTTATTCAATACATTAATTAATTTATAACAATAATATATAAGAGCTAATTCGGATGCTAATTATCCTCCACTCTTTCATCCATTCCTTATTGTTGAATTGATTGCATACCTATATTATGCTTTACATAACATGTAAATAACATTTAGTTTAGTAACATCCAACAGATAAAAAAAAAATAACATCACAAATATGTATAATCATATGAATTCGGCTTTAATGGTTTAAATTCTTGACTTTTACTAAATTTAATCAATACATTAATTTATAACAATAATATATAAGAGTTAATTCGAATGCTAATTACCCTCCACTCTTTCATCCATTTCTTATTATTGAATCAATTGAATACATATATAATGCTTTACATAACATGTAAAGAACATTTAGTTTAATAACATTGGATAAAACATGAGGAAAAAAAAATCAATACTAGGTATAATACTTAAAATTCGCCATTAATTATTTCAATGTTGACTTTGACTAAATGTAATCAATACATTAATTTAGTTTAATAACATTGAAGAAATAAAAAAAAATTCACAAGTAGGTATAATCAATAAATGATTGACCTTGACTAAAGTGAATCAATACATAATGTTATAACCTTTAAATATATGCTAATTCAAATGCTAATTAACCGCCCACCATTACATCCATTTCCTATTATTCGCTAAATTCATTTAGTTTAATAACATTGATTCAATAAAAAAAAAAACAATTCACAACTAGGTATAATACTTAAAAGTCGCCATTAATTATTTCAATGCTTGACTTTTATTAAATTCAATCGATACATAAAGTTATAACAATAATAACAATTCTAAGTCGAATCCTAATTACCCTCCACTCTTTCATCCGATTTTTATTATTCAATTGATTGAATTCCTATATAATGCTTGACATAACATATAAAGAACATTAGTTAAATAACATTGAATAGATCAAAACAACTTACAACTAACTATAATGCTTAACATACGGTTGTGTTGCTTTGAATACTTTACTTTGACTAAATTCAATCAATACATAAACTTATAACAATAATGTATTCAATCGTAATTCGGTTCCTAATTACCCTCCACTCTTTAATCTATTTGTTATTATTGAATTGATTTAATTCCTACATCAATACCTATATAATGCTTGATAAACCGATTTAATCAATAAATGATTGACCTTGACTTAAGTGAATCAATACATAATGTTATAATCTTTAAATATATGCTAATTCAAATCCTAATTAACCGCCCACCATTACATCCATTTCCTATTATTCGCTATATTCAATAACTATATAAAGAAGTCAAACCAATTCACATACGATTGTAATAAGACACGTTGGAGCCACTTTAAGTAATCGCAAAGATATATTATTAGGTTACTATCTGTTTCTCATATTTAATTACATAATGTCGAAGTTATTTTGATTTGATTTTTATTTGTTGTGTTATTGAAGTCATCTTTTGTTATTTACATCATTTTTTTCCAGTTAATAAGATCAATGGCTGCTGTAGATGCAAATGAGTTTACAATGGTTAACCAAATTCATGTAAACCGAAACAGTGTGGCGTTAAAGCTAAAGATTATTCGGGTTTGGCGTCTACCCGATCGTCGCAATCCTAATGATGTGTACTCAATTGAAATGATCCTATGTGATGAAAATGTAAAACTTAACCACACGTTTTTTTTTTACATCCTATTATTTTTAAATTTCATTAATTTTTTTTATATTGTGATGCTTTTAATTTTAATGTATATCAATTATCTTCTTTTTTTTATAATCAACAGGGTGACAGGATTCAAGCCAATGTATTTAAGCGGTTGTTTTTTAAATTCGAGAGGTTTCTGATTGAAAATTCTTCTCTTATTATAATAAACCCAGGAGTTGGGGTCAATTCTTCTAAATACAAGTATGCTCCAAACTCAAACAAACTCTGCTTCAATATGAATACTCAAGTTTCCGAATATCATGGTTTCCAAGGTCCAGATTTTGGTTTCTCTTTTGTGCCCTTTCAAAGAATTTTGGAAAGGGATGTTGATGAATATGTTACAATAGGTATATTTTCGTTTTAATGTTTTTTTTAATCACAACCAAACAATCGCAGTAAATTTATAACTTATCTTTAATTAATGTTTATTTTATAATTGATCTTAGATGTTATTGGACATGTTAACAAGTTCTTTAGCAATGATGATAAAGAAAAAAAGGTTGTCGCTGATAAAAAGAGGTTAACAATGGAAGTTCAAGATATCGAGTATGTATTATTTATTTATTTATTTTTTTTTTGCATTTTATATATAAAAAAAATTACGTACCTTTATAAATTCTTTATTTATTTTTTACTAAAATAATTTGTACTTTTGTGAAGGGGCTTGCGCATCTATTTAACGTTGTGGGATAGTTATGCCATGGAGATGTCTAAATATGTTGCAACTCATCAAACAGAGAAAGAATTTATAATAATAATGCAGTTTGGCCGTTTGAAGTTTTATAATGGTTGTATAATGTTAATCTATTTATATATTGTTATAATTATATTTATACATTCATTATATTTTGCATTATATATTAAGTTCTAACCTCTATTATTTTTTTTATTAAATAAAAAAATATTTTTTCCTAATTTTTTTTTATATAGGAAAACCGTATGTTTCTAACTCTTTTGGAGATCGTGTTAGTCGACTTTTCATAAATGGAGATATTGAAGATATAAAGCTCTACAAAATAGGGTATGTACTATTAGGTTTTTAAATACGAATTACACAACCTTTATAAACAGTCTCAATAAATATGTAATGTGTATGTATGTAATTATTTTTCTCAGGTTGGGTAAGAAAATCGCTGATAATCCTTCCTCTTCTCTTCAACCATATGGAACTTCTATGTTTTGCTCTGATGAAGATGAATTTGTCCATAACACTCCTTTTAGTAACATTGGCGACATTTGTGAGATTCAAGATGTAAGTATAATGTTCATACTTAAATACGATATTTATAATTAAATATAATAAATTGTAATGAAGTTAAAACTATAATTTTATTTTAATATTAATTTCCTTTGTATACCATATACTATCTTATTTTGGTAACAAACTATAATATTCATACAGGCGCAGCCTCTGGTATTATTGGGTACTATTAAACACCTGTTTACTGAAATTGGCTGGTACTACATGGGATGCCCCAAATGCACAAAAAAATGTAGTATTGATTATATAATCAAGCAGGTTGGTGAAGGAAGTTCAGATTTTCAGGAAGAAAAGGTTTACGAGTGTTTGAATGATAGTTGTAGTGCCAAAAAAGTTGACCCTACACCAAGGTCGGATATATTTTTAACATCTATTATAATTTTCACAAATCTACTTTCATTTCAACCCAACTTAGTTATAAATTTTTGTTGTTTTTTTATTCAAATTTTTTTTCTAGGTTTAAAATTCAGGTTCGTGTGCAAGACGTTAATGGTGCTGTATCGCTTACGTTGTTTCATCGTGACGTTGCACAACTTATTAGTAAAAGTGCTTCTGAATTGCTTGATTTGAATACGGTATTCCTTATTTTTAGGAACCGATTTTAAGTATACAATTATTTTTAATAATTCCTTAATTATGGTTTTGTAATAATTATCTATTTGGTTATTCCTTATATATATAGGTTGGTGATACAGTTGAATATCCTGAAGAGATTAAGACTTTGTTAGACAGAGAGTTTGCTTTTAAAATCTTTGTCTCTGGCTTCAATTTAAACAACAAATATGATGTTTATGGTGTAACTAAGATAACTGATGATCCAACAATTATCTCGCATCTTAAGAAAAAGTTGTATGTAGGACAGGTACATATTCGAATTCCATCTCACATAACTTTGCAAATTTTATTTACGTAAGACTTTGTTACATTTCTAAGTTTTTGCATTTTTTTTTTCAGCCTGCTGAATCAGAATCACTTCACACGTCTCTCATAGCAATGCCGTCTAATGTTATTTCTGCTTCCAAGGTACCATTTTCACAAACACATATTTTCATAGTAATACATTTTACTCATTTTTTTCTTTCATACACAATCACTGATGATCCTGATATATATGTTTGTAACTATATTTTTTTTAGGAATCTGACACAGGCGATAATGATACGCCAATTTCCATTGTTGATAAGAAAGTTTACGCTGAAGGAGAACAATGTTCTATCAGTTCCAAGTATCAAATGGTTAAGCGTAAACTGATTGACGCGATCTCTGATGATGAAAGCACACCAACTCCTTCAACTAAGATTGGAAGTGGTGGTAGTATGGAGTAACTTAAAATTACGTTGAGCCTCTCGTCTTCCTAAACCCAAAATGAAGAGGATTTGTTTGCTATGCTTATGGTCAACGAGTTTCATTGCTTTATGTTTTGTTTTTTTAATAATTTTGAACAATTTCTACTTTGTTATTTTCTCTTTATACCATGATATGGTTTCCTCTTTTTATTAAGTTTCATAACGATCTTAATATTTAATAAATGCGTTTGCTTGATTGATAAGTATGTTTTCATCCATTTCAATATTATGTTGAGTAAATATAGATACAACTAGATTGGTGGATGTACTCATCAAACATAATATTCAGTTTTATTTTTGTATGATTCATATCTAATTAAAACTAAATAAATTGTAACATAAATATGTAGATATATTCAATTTTTTTACTGAAATATATGTATGTGATACAAGGAAAAATGATCGGCCCAATAGCTTGCTAACACAATCCCATATAACATACATATCATACATATTATATAACATATTGGGTTTACATTTTTTTAAGCGGCATAGGCCCGATTTACATGTTTATATTATGTGAGCTTCAGCCCAACAACAATCTGTGTCATTATATACCTACCTAAATCATAATTGTTTCACTTTTTCATTTATCTTCTCCCAAAAAACCACTTTACCAATATGTAAGATCTTCTTCACTTTTTAATTCCTTTCGATTATTTCAATGATTTGCAGATCTTATCTTAATATTGTGGGGTATATGTTAATAATCTATGTATTTTTTTATTATCACTATGATAACCGATTCCTTTTCATGATTCATGTGCAATCAAATCTCTCATCTATCTAAACTAATCGTGTATTTTCAGTTGTAAGTTCAGTTGTATGTATTTTTTTGCAGCTGTATATACCGTTGAGTTTCAAAAACGTGGATTACCACACGCACACATTTGTTTGTTTATGGCTGCTGGTTATAAGCTTCCTACAGTTGACCATATTGACAAGTTCATTTCAGCAGAGATACCGAATAAAGATGAAGATGCAGAATTGTATGAACTTGTACGTGAATTTATGATTCACGGTCCTTGTGGTCCTTTGAACATGAGTTGTCCGTGTATGGTCAATGACAAATGTTCAAAAAACTTCCCAAAAAATTTCCAGAATGAGACTTCTATTGATACCGAAGGTTATGCAGTTTATAGACGCAGAGATAATGGGTCGTTTGTAGAAAAGTCTGGTAAGCAATTAGATAACAGATATGTTGTTCCATATAACAAGACACTTCTTAAAAGATACCAGGCTCATATCAACGTTGAATGGTGTAACCAAGCTGGATCCATTAAGTATTTATTTAAATACATTAACAAGGGTCCAGATAGAGTTACTCTTAATTTTGTCGAAAGCAAGAAAGTACCCGGTGAAGACAAAGTTGTTGATGAAGTCAAAGGATTTTATGATTGTCGTTATATTTCTGCGTGTGAGGCTTCATGGAGAATATTCTCATATGATATTCATTACAGGTCACCTCCTGTAATGAGACTACCTTTTCATCTACCTGGTGAACAAAGAATTGTTTTCGATCCTACGCAAGACATTGACGACGTTCTCAATAAACCCTCTTGTGCTTCCTCTATGTTTTTGGGTTGGATGAAACGCAACAAAATTGATGCCAATGCAAGGCAACTAACTTACATCCAATTCCCTTCACAATATGTTTGGAAAGCACAAGAACGAAAATGGGAGGTTAGGCAAAGAATAAAGTCAATTGGTCGAATTCATTCAGTTCCTGCTTCTGTTGGCGAAGCTTATTTTTTGAGAATGCTTTTGAATAAGGTTAAAGGACCAACATCGTTTCAAGATATTCTTAAAGTTGATGGGAAAGTACAATCATCTTTTAGGGATGCATGCTACGCAATGGGACTCCTAGATGATGATACAGAATATGTTGAAGCAATAAAGGAAGCGGCTTTTGCAGGTTCTGGTCCTTATCTAAGAAACTTATTTGCAACTCTTTTAGCGTCCAACAGTTTGTCAAGACCTGACATTGTGTGGGAGGAAACATGGAATTATTTGTCTGATGACATTTTACACAAGAGAAGAATAGATTCAAACTGTCCAGGTATTAACTTTTTTTAATATATTATTACTTTAAAATAGATTTTCTAGAATTTTTTGGGCATATACTAAATTGTAATGATTCATAATTATTAGGAATGTAAATTATACTAATTTTAATAGTTCCACATATTCAATTATTAATTTTATTTGTTAATTTTATTCTATATATTCCATTCTAAGACATTTTTTCCCAGATTTGATCCTTTCAGACGACGAACTTAAGAATTTAGCTTTGCTAGATATTGAGAAGTTCTTATTGCGTAATAGTTGCAGTCTACGACATTTCGTAGGTATGCCATATCCTGAGAATGATTTTCTATCATTATTAGAAAATCGTCTTATTTGTGAGGAGTTGGGCTATGACTCAAACAGTTTGGTTGAAGAATTTGATTCTCAGTTCTCTTCTTTAACAGATGAACAAAAAAATATTTATAATTGTGTAATTAAATCTGTTGAGGAAAAAAAAGGAGGGGTTTTTTTTGTTTATGGTTACGGTGGTACGGGTAAAACATTCCTATGGAAGACTTTATCTTCATCCATAAGATGTAAAAGAAAGATTGTTTTGAATGTTGCTTCGAGTGGTATCGCTTCTTTGCTATTGGCCGGTGGTAGGACAGCACATTCCAGGTTTCGTATTCCTATAAACCTAACTGAAGATTCTATGTGCTTCATACCACCTAATAGTGATGTTGCACAGCTGGTTAAACAAACTGACTTGATTATATGGGATGAAGCACCCATGACTCATAAACATGCTTTTGAAGCACTAGATCGAAGTTTAAAAGATGTATTTGGTGTACATGCTGATGAGTCGTCTGATTTGTTATTTGGTGGAAAGGTTGTTGTGTTTGGGGGTGACTTTAGGCAAATTCTACCAGTTGTACCAAATGGAACTAGGCATGACATTGTTAATGCCTCTTTAAGTTCATCATACATTTGGCACAAATGCACTGTTTTAGAGTTAACAAAAAATATGAGGTTGCTTTCTGGAAGCTGCAGTTATGATATTGAGGAAACTAAAAAGTTTGCATCTTGGCTTCTGGACATAGGAGAAGGAAAGGTTGATACAATAAGTGATGATCAAGATGTTATTTTGATACCTGATGACTTACTTATTTCTCAATCTTCGGATCCTGTTTCTGATTTGATAGCCTTTGTTTATCCTTCACTTTTGGATAACATCCACATTCCGACTTATTTTCAAGATCGAGCTATATTGGCACCGAAGAATAAAGTTGTTCATGAAATTAATGATATATTACTTTCAATGTTTCCGGGTGACGAAGTTGAGTATCTAAGTTCGGATAGTGTTTGCCAGTCTGAAGATGTGAACAAACAGGTTGATGAAAGATTAGTTTCTCCTGATGTCCTTAATGGTCTTAAGTTTTCTGGAATACCAAACCATCGTTTGGTTTTGAAAGTTGGCGTTCCCGTAATGTTACTCAGAAACATTGATCAGAAAAGCGGTTTGTGCAATGGAACAAGGTTACAAGTTGTTAAAATGAGAAAACGTGTCATTGAAGCGAAAATCATATCAGGAAGTAACATTGGAATGCGAACTTTTATTCCAAGAATTACTTTATCCCCCTCAGATAAGAAAATTCCTTTTAAATTTAACAGAAGGCAATTTCCACTTGCTGTTTCTTTCGCAATGACAATAAACAAAAGTCAAGGACAATCCTTATCCAGAGTTGGGTTGTATTTGAAGGATCCAGTTTTTTCACACGGGCAGTTGTATGTTACGCTTTCAAGGGTTAGAAGTCGAGATGGACTTAAGATTGTTATAGTAGATGAAAATGGTGAATTGACAAACAAAACATCAAACGTTGTGTACAAAGAAGTCTTTCAGGATTTATGAATAATTTGAGTAATTTTTATGCAATTTTTTTATTATCTTTGTGGACGTTATGTATATACAACTTCAATAATAAAGTATTATTTTAAACTTTTTTTGTTTGCTTTGAATAGTGCCTTGCATTTTGTCAATAAAACAAGTTATGTACTAATTACAATTACATTAAAAATAAAAAATATGATAAAAAGTCATTTACAAAAACACAATGTATTCATACCTTTGTTATTTTTTTCAAAATTT
Source organism: Ambrosia x helenae (assembly GCA_030844895.1). Classification (NCBI taxonomy): domain Eukaryota; kingdom Viridiplantae; phylum Streptophyta; class Magnoliopsida; order Asterales; family Asteraceae; genus Ambrosia; species Ambrosia x helenae. The sequence continues at coordinate 30,370,705 of CM061228.1, read as the reverse complement.
TATACTTTTGTTGAGTACTGATCATAATAGTTAATCGGTTTTCATTACTAACGTTACTGAGGGCTTATAAAAAATATCCACTTTGACGTTTTTATAAGAAAACAAATTTCAGGCTAACCGTTATTTTTAACACTTTACGTTTGTAGCCAGTAAACTTGAACAATACAACTCTTAGTTTCATATAATTTTTTTATTTACTATGGTTTGCACCGTGGGTCCCCACGGGTCTCAAACCTAGTATGAATGAAATGAAATGATTAGTTGATATTACACATGAAGAGACTAAATCAATTCATCAATTATTGAATAATAATCGTCATGATAATTAGAGACATAAAGTCTCTCATTTATCAACATTTAACAAGAGTTTAATCTTCATTATTGCCATAAAATTCTAATAAAGTGAAATAAAGAACTCAACTCAAGAGTCTCTTTAATAATTTCACTAAATATCAATTAAATTCCATTCATTATTCTAAAATTCCAACACACTTTATAAGTTCGAAGTTTGATTTAATGGATATAGTCTACACCATGACAAGCAAAATAATATTACAAATCGGCGAAGGAAGTTTGTATTTGTTGCCTTGTTGGAGAATATTATGAAGCAATTCGAAGGGGATTTTATTCCTAATGACTTTAGAAGGTAACCGATTGATTACTTATGTTGTTGTTAAGACACACTCTCTTTAAAAACCTATTTGGTAAATTAGCCTCAAACCTTAGTGCTTGGGCCGTTTCAAGTAGGTGTCGATGCTTTCCTTCCACAATACCGTTCTGTTGAGTGGTGTGGGGTAGGTAGTTTCAAGTAAAATTCCATTATCTTTGTAAAAAACTCACCATATCATTAGATTTGAACTCGCCACCATTATCACATCTAATCTTCTTGATATTTTTTCCGAATTGTGTTTTTATCATTTTTTGAAAATCCTTTAAGCACCTGCTAGCTTCATGTTTGAATTTTAATAAGAATGCAATAAATTACAATGCAATAAATCAAAACAATCAACTATTTTAGTGGTACTATCATGATGCTTGCTCTTTTAGCAAGAATCACAAATCTTATTTGATTTTAAGTAAATCTTGATTAATACTAAAATCCTCAAATAACATTAGTAATTGTTGTTAAATCACTAATTAATTAATTATATGGTTTAAGATCAAATACACAGTGAAAAAAATTGGAAGTTGTAGGAAGGATATCAAACGAAGTCTGATTGAACTCATTTAAGCGGCCTTGGAACCATCTGATCGCACCCTACAATCTTAGTTTTTAGGATTTTGATATTTTGGATTTTTAGCTTGTAGTTTTAGAATTTGTGTTATAACATTGCATGTTTTCTTTATTTTCGTTATTGTGTCATTTCCGTGATTCATCATGTCTTTATTCCTCGGCATTATGTTATATTTCGTGACTTATTGTGTTATATTTCGAGATCCATTATATTTTTTATATCCTTCTCACCCTTCTCAATTGTGTTACACTATATAAGATATCTTGAACCTTAACTATACATCCATTGTGAACATAACATTTGACATTACACGTCATTATCCATAGTGTTATCCGGCGAGAGTTATTAATTTGGTACAACAATGCGACTCCTAGAAAAACAAATTTCACACATAGTTGTCATCTATTCCTTGTTTTATTAGACAGAAAAAAAAAATTAATATAATATATACTTTTAAAATAATAAAGCATGGCAATAAGATCCGGCTTATACTGAAATCAACACAAAAAAATAGTTAAAAAAGCGAATAACATCTCAACAATTACATTTTATATCTTCACAATATCATAATATATATATATGGACAAACGACACATTGTAACATTTTCTTTGATACTCACGAGCTATAGTTAAATTATGTTATCTATGGCACACATATATGTACACACACACACACTTATAATCACTAAGGATTGGTAGCAAAACATATATGGCATCCAAAAGGTCATCTACTCTAGCTCTTTCACGTTTATACTGCTTATGTATTTGTTTTCCATCATGTTTTTGTTTCTAGTTTTCATGATACCATAAAAAATCAAACTAAACTTACTAACATTGTAAAATCTTGTTTGTGTACGATGTTTGAGTTGGTTTAGAATAGCCGTCGTTACAGGAGGAAAGAGAGGTATAGGGTTCGAGATATGCAAACAACTAGTTTCTTCAGCTCGCGATCTTCTAGTTGTTATAACAGCAAAAGATGAACAAAAGGGTCTCCAATCTCTTGACAAACTTAAAACTTTAGGTTTGTCTGAAAATGTAGCGGTCAGGCAACTTGATGTCAAAAATGCCGACAGTATTGCATCATTTGCAGATTTTATCAAAACTAAGTTCGGAAAACTCGATATATTGGTATGAAAAGATATTGACTTTAAATTTGAAACCTTTTCTTTCTAAAGAGTTTGCATGTGTGGTTCCTATTTATTTCAATCATTAACTAGTAGTCATAATGTTAACAAGTTGTTAAATACCATAAAACTAGATTTATAACCCAATAGTCAATGGGGTGGTGATCCATTGACAAAGGCAAAGCCTTTAAAACATGTAGGTTATGGAAGGTTTTGGGTTCATGTCCCACAGACCACAGAATTTAAAAGAAATTAACCTTTCAAAAAAAAATTATAACCCAATAATATATTATGTATATATCATATGATACAAATGTAGTGTAATTTGTACAAAGAAGCATTAATTCATAACCAATAATATGTTGAACAGTTTTAACTTTTGTACTACTTAGGGTGGATGGGGTGGTCATCACACTCATCACACCTAATCATATTGTTCCACCTCATTCCATCACATTCCATCACTAAACCCATGTGGCGGTGTTCACATTCCATCACATTTCATCACTAGTTGATGCGGCGTTGTTGTGTATGGTGTCGTACGCAATCACTAGGGCAATTTCCTCCTTTTGCGTCCAAATAACCATTGTGAATGTGAATGGGATGAAGAATAGAAATTTGTGATTTTTTTTGTGTATATGAGAAGATTTTGTGTGAGTGTGGATATGAATGGGGTGTATGTATATATATATATATATATAGGGGAGGGTTATCTTGAGAACGCTAAATATCGCGAGAATCGTGAGAACAAATGAGAAAACCAATCAAAATCATTTTTTTTCAATACAAACCTAATTATAATCAAAATACAACATTAAAAAACAAATTTTCTTTCCAAATAATTCATCTTTTCTTGCAAAAACACTTTCAAATTAACTTTTTACACATATGTAAATGAAACAGTTTACACATGTACAAACAGTAAATTTACACATGTGTAAAAACAATTTATTTCCGTATACGTTAAAGTTTTTATGCGTAAATTGTGTTTTTGGAATTGTATTTTAGTAATAAAGATAAGTGTAAAAAGAAAATTTTGATTTGAATGGTTTTAGATGGCGTTCTCGCGGTTCGCACGAAATATAGGTGTTCTCAAATTAACTTTCCCCTATATATATATATATATATATATATATATATATATATATATATATAGGGGAGGGTTATCTTGAGAACGCTAAATATCGTGAGAACCGTGAGAACAAGTAAAAAAATCAATCAAAATCAAATTTTTTTAATACAAGCTTCATTATAATCAAAATACAACATTAATAGATGATTTTTCTTTCCAAATAATTCATCTTTTCTTGCAAAAACACTTTCAAATTAACTTTTTACACATATGTAAATGAAGCAGTTTACACATGTATAAACAGTAAATTTACACATGTGTAAAAACAAATTATTTCCGTATACGTTTGAATTTTTACGCGTAAATTGTGTTTTTGGGATTGTATTTTAGTAATAAAGACAAGTGTAAAAAGAAATTTTAAATTTGAATGGTTTTAGATGCCGTTCTCACGGTTCGCACGAAATATAGGTGTTCTCAAATTAACTTTCCCCTATATATATATATATATATATATATATATATATATATGGGAAGGTTATCTTGAGAACGCTAAATATTGTGAGAACCGTGAGAACAAGTAAAAAAATCAATCAAAATCAATTTTTTTTAATACAAACCTCATTATAATCAAAATATAACATTAATAAATGAATTTTCTTTCCAAATAATTCATCTTTTCTTGCAAAAACACTTTCAAATTAACTTTTTACACATGTGTAAATGAAACAGTTTACACATGTATAAACAGTAAATTTACACATGTGTAAAAACAATTTATTTCCGTATACGTTTGAATTTTTACGCGTAAATGGTGTTTTTGAGATGGTATTTTAGTAATAAAGATAAATGCAAAAAGAAATTTTGAATTTGAATGGTTTTTAGATGTCGTTCTCACGGTTCGCACGAAATATAGGTGTTCTCAAATAACTTTCCCCTATATATATATATATATATATATATATATATATAGGTAATTTTTTTTAATTTTGGTCAACATGACCGTTGCCAGCCAACGGCTAGCTAGTTGAAGTCTCGCGATGTGTGTCACGAAGAAATTGGATCGCGTCCGTGATGAAGTTTGCGGTGCGGTGGTCGTGACCATCACAGCCATCACGGACCACCCCGTCCACCCTTATTGTATAAAGTAACTAGAATTGGTGTAGTTTTTTATATGTTTAATTTTTATTTTTAGAAAAGTTATTTAGTCTTTTCTCTATATAAATATACGTTTTTTTTTAATGTTGCTTATATGAAAATTCAGAAAAAGGAGATAAAGCCAAAGAAAAAAAAATGGGAAAGGGAGATAGAAATAAACCCTTTTTTTTTTTTACCGATTTTATGTTTCTTTTGATGAGGCTATACATGTTTTTTTTTTTTTTTTTTTTTTTTTTTTGAACGGCCAACAAATCAATTTCGGGCACTCTCGGACACCCTTTTGGCGAATCAGGTATCCGGGCCACTAATTGCCACCAATTCCCGGGAAAACCTGACCACTCACCCGCCCAAAGGCACGACAGTGAAATAATCGGTAAAACCGGTCGGGATCAGGACTCGAACCCAAGCCAATGGCCGGGTCATCCCTCATTTCCCCTCCACCAATGTCCTCCAAATGTAGCTAGTGAGAATTGAACCCAAGCCTCCCATTGGAAACTTTAGGCCCTCAACCAACTGGGCTATAAGTGTTGGACGATGAGGCTATACATGTAAACGTGTTTATGCGATTCTCGTAGTTCCAAATGAACAAGTTTTGTGTTGGGGATAGGTGAACAACGCAGGGGCGAATGGAATCATCGTCAATGAGACGAACTTGAACGTCAAGCCTGATGAGGTTGGTATACACTTATCGAGTTATAGCTATTAACATACTTAAAAAAAATCATTTTTTGATGATTGATGAAAGTTGTATATAGGCTCCGGGAGTAAAGGCATATATGACGAAGCAAATAATGTTGCAAACATACGAAACAGCCAAAGATTGCATTGAAACTAATTATTATGGGACCAAACATGTCACCGAAGCTCTTTTACCATTTCTTCACTTGTCCACTTCACCAAGGATCATCAATATGTCGACCGGGATATCAAAACTCGAGGTATCGTCGGTCTCTTTTCTACTAAACAAATGAGTATCACTAATAGAAAAAAAAATCCATTGGTGACTACCCACGAATGCCACAAAATAGAAAAGAGATATATATAATTTTTTAATTGCACCAAATAATTTACCAAAGGATTTTCCATGATACCTAGGAAATCCAAAAATAAAGTTAAAACTTTAGGATTTTTAGCGAATAACTAAAAGTCTATCGTTAAAACAATTTTTTTATTTGTTTAACCGCGGTAAAAGTAAATATATTTTTAAATCCGTCAGTAATTGTCACGTTTAAGATTTGAATAGTCAAAGACAATGCGTTAATTATGATGTGTTTATGATTGTAGAACATTAAAGATGAGAATATGAAAAAGGTGCTTAGTAACGTTGATGGACTAAATGAGGAGGTCTTGGATGAGGTTGTGAACGGATTTTTACGCGATGCTAAAGATAATTTGCTGGAGGAGAAGGGGTGGAACGAACCATTTTCGGCCTATATCGTTTCTAAGACTGTTATAAATGCATACACTCGGGTTCTTGCTAAAAAGTATCCGTCTTTTCGTATATAAATACGGTTAATCCTGGTTTTACCAAGACGGTCATGACCCATTTTCAAGGGATCTACACACCCGATGAAGCTGCTAGAGGTCCGGTTCGACTAGCTTTGATGCCTGATGAGGGTCCTTCTGGTCGTTTCTTCTTTCAAACAGAAGAAACGAACTTTTAAAATCGCAATGTATTGGTACACGCCTGTCTTAGTGGTCGGGAGCATTTTCATGTAGGCATGTTGGTTTGACTATAAATATAAGTGCATTGTCTTTTTTAAGGAAGGGACTGTCTATTTATATTGAACAAAATTGTTTTGGCCTACATTTTTTTAAAACATTTGAGAATAGATATAATGAAACTTTTAAATACAAAGGATCCTTAACATAAAAATGATATGAAGGAATGTGAGTCATTGATCTAGGAAATCAATGGATGAGATTGAAAGTTGCATTTAGATTGAAATTTATGCATAAAGAGAAGTGAAGAATGAGTACTTGGGAAGGGTAATATAGACTTTTTTAACTTCCACCCCTATTTCCTAAACGTACATTATTTTTTTCATATGGTATATATAATTTTTAAAATACACCATAAAACCTCATAATTTGCATACTATATTGCTTTACTTTGAAAACTAAATATATTTTTTTTTTCGCTGGGTTATATAACATGCATAATTATCATGTATAAGGTGCGTCATTACGTTTTTTAACATGCGTCATTATGTTGTTAAACATGTGTCATTATAGATATAACATGCGTAATTATCTGGGTTTGTGATAACGTGCGTAATTATAGTTGGCGGACAAAAATACCCTTGTGGCTATTGGCACGTGTCGCGTCGTGAGTCCTTCGTATTCTTTATATGTTAAAAATACTTTGTATGTTAACCTTCATGCTAGATATAATAGTATGGATAAGGTTCCTGTACAAAGGGTATTTTCGTACAAAATGTGAGAAGTCTATATAGGCATTGTGTTTTAAATTTTAGGCACGATGTTTTATATTCTTTTGGCATACTATTATATAGAAAAATACAAAACTTAACAATTTAAAAAACTAATTAATGTATTTTTGACATGTAAACACTATACGAAGAAAGTAATCAGTGTGTTTTAAATGTCATGTCTAGAATACATTTGATTGTCTTTTAAATTGTTACATTTAGTGTTTTTTTATTTAATACAATGCAAAATGTATTGAAAACATCATAGCCAAAATTTAAAACACAATGACTACATGGACTTCTCACACTTTGTACGAAAAATGTCCTTTGTACAGGAACCTATACCTAATAGTATAGTAATTTTATATGTTAGCCGTGAGATTAATATTATTATTGTGAGGTTTGGTTTGCATTAACAATCTTCTTATTAAACTTAACTTTACTTTGAATCCAGTTCGCTGTCATTTGGACCTAATTTCCTCGTCTGAGCCCTATCTTCTCCGGTTTTATCTATTTCGATTGTATAAACGTGTGAATCATAGGCTTTGTTAGAGGGTGTTTGTGATTGCGTATTTAACTCCAAAAGTGTATTTTTGTCATTGCTTATTAACTTATTAATTTTTTAACATGAGTTTTTAAAAAAGTGCTTAAATATCTTTTGTGGTGGGAAAACCAATAAATCGATAAGTTTTATAAAAAGTGATTAAGTGTGTAGTAACATGCATGTGGTATATGCATATCCTGAATCAACAACTAATAACACAAGTTATTAATTTCAAACATTATCAAACAAGGGACCATTAGGGAATATTAAATTCATAATTTTCATTAAATCTTGGTTTCCCAACATAGCCATGACCAAAGATTATAGATGATGATCCTTACAAAATCCTATAGAAGACAAACGATAATACATAAATTGATTCCCTAACACCATATTCCTCTCCAAGACGTTTAATGTGGCAGACATTTACAAATATCGTCGTTGGACAACAATGTAAATTCTGAGAACAAGTGTGAGGGAATGATACCGACAAATGTGATACAAGAATTCGTGATTCATATTGGGGGGGGGGGGGGGGGGGGGGGGGGGAGGGGGGGGGTTGTTATGATGTAGAGTTTGATAAAAGTTGGGTTGGAATGGAAAACAAGTAAGAGTGTTGTTATGGTTTGCGAAGCTCATGGACACATATCCCTCATATGAAGCCCCAAATTTAGCATTGATGAGCTTCTACCAATTTTAACGTTTTGGATTTGTTCTGTTTTAATCGTAAAACATGTAAATCGTGGAACTTATTAATTCACATTTTTATTTAGATATATAATTTCAGCCTAAGATTTGACTTTTTATATGTCATAGTTTTAACTTACCTTTTAAAAACGCTTTGAATAATGGTACATAAAATATATCCTTTTTTCTCTTTAAAAAGTTTCGTTTTCACTCTACAAAGTGCCAAATTTATATGTCATAGTTTTAACTTACCTTTTAAAAACGCTTAGAATCGGCTGAGCATCTTTTTTACTGGTTGCCCGATTATTTCGGATGTTTGGTAGATTGTTTTTTCGTGGTGCAATGTGCCAAATGTTATCTTGTTCCACGTTTCGGATATATTGCGATTGCATAAAACAGCTAAGCAGGGTGATCGTGCTAGGAAGGCTTTTTATGGGGTTATTCTTACCGCTTTATGGAGTATTTGGCGGGCGAGGAATGATCGTGTGTTTAATCAAAAACAGGTTTCGGTCCGGAAAATTGTTGATGAGATAAAAGTAATGAGTTACTTGTGGGTTACTAACCGGGCGAAGATGTCGGATATGTCATGGAATGCGTGGTGTCGTTTTGACACAACGAAGATGGGATAGCTCCGGGTTTTTCGGTTTGGGATTGTTTCTCTGTTTTGTTGGGTTTTTTTCGGGTTGTATTTTCGGACTTTTGCTAGCTACTTGCTAGCTTCTTGATAAATAAAATGTTGGTTGTTAAAAAAAAAAAAAAAAAAAAAAAACTCTACAAAGTTCACTCTTACCAAGGATAATGAAGAATCTATGAGAAACTAAGAGTTTCTATTTTATATATTAATAGAACATTACAAAGCTGTGTTGATTTCATCCGCTAACTAACTTGATATCAAGTGGCGAAGCTTGAAGTTCACATCAGCAGGGATCGAAACTCAATTTTTTCCGATTGGTAGGGGCCGTACTTAACCCATACTTAATTTACCTACGGAAAACGCAAACTTCCATCACTGCGCCAAAAAACGGAGGGGGCCGGGCACCCCCTGGCCCTATTGATGCTTCACCCCTGTTGGTATCTATATTTAACTATGTAAAATGATAAAAAGAAACTATTACAAACTCAAATAAATACAAATTACATAGGGTTCACCGTATGATATAACCTCACCTTAGTGATACCCGTCAAAAGTCCTATAATTTACTGTCCATCAATATATATGTGCAACTCTTTTCGCATACATAAATAGATATGTCATAACATACTTCAAACACACACAAAAGCACAAAAAACAAAACACTAGATAGCAAAACATATAACATATGGCCTCTAAAAGGTCTCAACCTTTTAATAATATAATATTCCTATATCATTATTTTGCTCATGTTTTAATTTCTAGTGCCTGATATCACATACTCACATCATCCTTATTTTAGAAACTAATAATGTTGTTTGTGTAATGTTTAAATTGTTTTAGGATAGCTGTTGTTACAGGAGGAAACAAAGGTATTGGTTTTGAGATATGTAAACAACTAGCTTCTTCAAGTCATGATCTTATTGTAGTAGTAACAGCAAGAGATGAACAAAAGGGTCTCCAGGCTCTTCACAAACTCAAAACCTTAGGTTTGTCTGAAAACGCGCTTGTTTTCCAGCAGCTTGATGTCACGGATCCTGCTAATATCACGTCGTTGGCAGCTTTCATCGGTAGCCAGTTTGGAAAACTCGATATATTGGTAAGAATTTATAAAAGAAATTAAGAATATGTTTTGTATGAAGAAAATCATGTTGGTTATTAATCTTGAGATAGGTTAACAACGCGGGCATCACTGGCATCGTTGTTGATGAAGGATCGGTTACCAACTTGCAGCCCGGTGAGGTTGGTCTTTCTTTGTTTATCGACTCATAGTCATTTAAGTCAAGACTTTTCCGTCCACTGCTTTATGGCCCCGTTAGCCTCCAAACATAGCCCGGATTACTATTACTATTACTGTTACTAGTACTATTATTATTACTGTTACTATTACTATTATTAATATTTTTAAGTTATGCCAATTTCTATCCCTTTTGCTTCTGTCTAGCTAATCAAAGTGTATAGAAAACTTTCTAATCTTTTAATGTTCAACGAATGTTAATATAGGACACTGGAGTTAAGACGTATATGGCGAAGCAAGTAATGTTACAAACATACGAAACAGCGAAAGACTGCATCCAAACAAACTATTACGGAACCAAACATGTCACCGAAGCTCTTTTACCATTTCTATGCTTGTCATCTTCTCCAAGAATTATTAATATATCGTCTGGAGTAGCGAAACTTGAGGTAACACATGGTCTCTTCTAGTCATTTACTGTCATCAGATAGATTAATCAAACTTAACAATGGTCATTTGTAGAAAGTTAAAGACGAGCGAGCGAGTCAAATGCTTAGTGACGTTGATAGACTGACGGAGGAGGTCATGGACGAGGTTGTGACTGGATTTCTATGTGACGCGAAAGATGGTTCGTTGGAGGAGAAGGGGTGGGATGTGCCACTATCGGCTTATATTGTTTCCAAAGCAGTCGTTAATGCATACACTCGGATTCTTGCAAACAAGTATCCATCATTTCGTATAAACACAGTTAATCCTGGATTTACGAAGACAGACATGACCCATAATAAAGGGACTTACACGGTTGAAGAAGCAGCTAGAGGTCCTGTGTGGCTTGCTTTGATGCCCGATGAGGGTCCTTCTGGTCGTTTCTTCTTTCAAATGGAAGAAACGACTTTTTAAAATCGCACATGTACTCATATTTCCGGTCATTTCTTCTTTTTGTAAGAAGAAACGGCGTTTTAGAATCGCACAAGACTACTTGAATATATTCAACACAAGACTGCAAAACAAAACTTCAGAAATTAAGTGTTCACAAACATTTTTACATATGTTATAAGACATAACAATTATATGGTTAATCTATATTAAAAAAAAATATCAGATGAACTTGTCGAACGGTCAAGAACACAAGAATTCTAAACGCGTCCTAGTATAATGACGTATATAGGAAGAATTTACAATGATGCGAAGTTCTATGATTCGGGTCAAGGGGAGAGCATGAGTTCAGCCCAAGCTAATGAAGTCGCCTTCATCTCTGAAGAAGATGACGTGTCGATTCTGTTTTCCAACGTGGCACACAATTCTTTCATCGATATATGATCTCGGGGCCTTAAATGAATACACATAGAAACCACTTCACAAATCACTTTCAAATCTGCATCCTTGAAATACTTTAGTGCAGGATCCACAACTGAACCCATCTGTTCTTGATTTTCAATATAATCTTTGGCCTGATTCAACAACTTATATTCAGTATTTATGATTTGTAAATAGACATAATGTTAGATAATGTGTCAATCATGTCGGGTTGGCATGCTTTAGGTTGGCAGATAACCCAAACACACCCGTTTAATCCATTCATATGAACGTGCCAAATGGGTTGACGGGTTGGCAGGTAGTAATCAAGCTATAAACGTGTTAATCGGTTTGGTGGGTACTGGATTGTAATAAATGGGTTAAACGGGTTGGCGGGTCAACATGTTAATTGAATGGGTTAAGCAAGTCAACCCCCCAAAACCACCTGTTTAATTAAACAAGTCAACCCCAACACGGTTAGTGTATTAAATGTGGGTTAGATATGACAACCCAAAACATGCTTATTTTTTGTATTGTTCGTCTTGTATTTTTTTCGTGTTGGAAATTAACACCGCTAGATTATCTTATGACGAAGAATTGTCTTACCCAATCTACAAGGCAACCTTTGTCCTTGCAGAAAGAAGGTCGTCCGCTAACTATTTCCAAAAGAAGCACTCCGAATGAGTAAATGTTCCCTTGAATATCCAGATCACGTTCTTCAAACGAGCTCGGAAGAACACAAATATCACCTTCGTGACTAATCGAGTGTGCGCTACTTTCTGATCTCGTCACAATCGTTTTCCAACTTTCAAAATCAACAAGCTTCAAGATAGAAAAAAAAAATTATCTTACTTTTATCAAATATTTACATAAAACTATAAGCATAGCATCAAAATTCAAACAAATGTATTACTAAAGCATACCTTTGGTGAAAAATCTTCAGTAAGATACACTGCACTAGAGTTTAGCTCGGATATAGTAAACGTGGCTCGATTTCTGTGTGAAGATACCTCAGACCTTTAGCTATGCCAATAATAATATTCATTCTCCTTGACCAACTTAGGAGGCACCTTCTTCATCTGCCATAAAAAATGAACAAACTATGCTTCATTGAAAATGAACAAAATGTATTTCGGACCAACCCACCGGACATTGCCCGTTTCAAACACATAATTTGACATAAACAGAATATAAATAGACTTACAGTGGAGATGCTCATACAATGTTCCATTCGATGCATATTCAAAAACTAGCATACGTGTAAACGGGCTACTATCTATACAATACCCGAGCAATTTCCCTGTGTTTTCATGATTTAGCCTTGCCAAGTCAGCAACCTGAAACAAAAGAACAATTTAAGCAAAAGAACGATAAAGTTGGATTCATAAAAATGCAAGCGTTTTGTTCAATTTGTTAAAGCTTAACCTCTTTCTGATAATAGAGCTCAAGATAGCCGGTCCAGTGCTCTTCTTTAATGCAAACGGATATGACTGCAATTTCAGGCCCATCTTTCATAATTCCTTTGTAAACTAAACTATCTGCTGAAGAACCGATAATGTTGCTAAAATCTTCGCAAGCGACCTCTAGTTCTTGTCGACTATATTTTGGCACACCTTTCAACATGTTAGAATCAACATAGACCGCCATATGATCTTTATAACTTGTGAATTTTTTCCACATATTCAAAGCAGAAGGTATGCTTTTGCATCTCAAAACCAATGTGAAAACGCCAATGAGAAAAACAGATCCGGCTATCACACCTGTTGCAACCTCAACGGCTAAAAGCCATGAAGGTTTTGAATCACGGGCCGGGTTCTTAGCTTTTTGTTCAGCAGATTGGATTCTTGTGCCTTGGGTATAAAGGGCACTTGCAGGTGGAACAAGAGCTGTATTAAGAAAAACCGATATCGAATTTATTTTGAGTAAATGTACCAGAAATGTTTTAAAAGTATGTACCCATACCACATTGTTTATGAGTACGTCGCTTGATATCTTTATACCTTAGGCAGTTACCACGAAAGCTAATCCTGCAAAAGATACAATGTTGTGACAATGGTTAGTCACATGCTCACTCACAACGTCTGGCTCGAGTCAGTCAGGTAGGTAGGGTAATGGGTCAAAACAGGTTTGGGTTAAAACGGAGCAAATTTAGCAGGGGTCAAAAGGGGTCGTGCTAAGTTGACCCGCGCACATTTTAAATTTATTTCTATAATTAATCAATGAGTTAAATATAATTACAAAAACAGTAATAAGATACATCTTTGAATTTTGTATGCATTATAAATAGACTTTTAAATAGCTTTCAACACGTTTGACCTATTCTCGCTCTAAGGTAAATTTATGGTTTGACCATATGACCTTTGAGATAAAAGACAACCAAAGCGACCCATTAATAAATAAAGTGGTCAAAACTGACATCTCTGCACAATACGAAAGAAAGGATATATACCTTGGAAGATATTCCAAGCACTTGGGTATGCGCCCGGTGAGAAAATTATACGAAAAGTCCGCAAATTCTAAGCGCGATAAACGACAAAAATCATGTTTTATTCTCACCCGAGGCATTAGCATAAGCACCAGGAATTGTTCCATGCAGTCTATTTCTATCTAACCGAAGATCTTGAAGGTTCTGAAGATTACCAATCTTGGAAGGCAATTGGCCCGTTAGCCCATTCGATTCTAGGTTTCTATACCAACATAAATCACTTATCAAAACACACAAACTTCATCATTTGGTGCAAGTCAAACAACATTTTCACTTACATTGTAATAATGCTAACCAAATTACCGATTTCAGAAGGAATCGGCCCGGTTAGCTCGTTCTTCCCCAAGTCTAGGACCTTGAGATACTTCAATGACCCAATTGACATAGGTATTGTACCAATGAGTTTGTTTCCATGTAAAATCCTACATTAATAAAAATTAACCTATCGATTTTCGATTTCTTTATAATATATTATAAATAAAATAAAATGTAAAAAAGGAAAAATTACAGTTCTTGTAAAGTAGAGAGCAGAAAGAGTTCTTCAGCAATGAATCCCCTAATGGAAGAACCAGATATATTACTGTGCAACCAAAATTTTATAACCCTCATAAGCTTCATCACAAAAATAACAAAAATAAATAACTTCAACAATAACAACATGTCTAAGTATTAAAAGGGGATGTTTAAATTTGCATAACAAAAAAAATAAAAAATAAAATAAAATAATAATAATAATAATAATAATAATAATAATAATAATAATAATAATAATAATAATAAAATCTTACAGTTTAGTAACTCGAATTCCAGAACATGTGATACCAACCCAATTACAAGGATCAGAGTCAAAGATATTCCATCCTGATAAAACCATAAAAGGGTCTTCAAAGATACCTTCTTTGAATGAATTTAAGGCATGAGCTGCAAAAATAAGGAATTGGGTCACATGAATTCAGTGTTTCTTGCTTAAAGTCAAAATCTTTCCATAAAAATAAAAAATAAAAAATAACAATAATAAACCTGCATACCTTGAATTGGTTGAACCTCCCCATAAGCAGGCAGAAAGAAAACTAAAGTAAGACAAAAGAGTATAAATAAACTCAATTGCTTCATTTATGTTGAAATACAGAGCTGCCCATGAAAAAAAAAAATCAAGAATTTGGAGGAAAACTGTTAAAGGAAGAATCTTTTTGCAGAGGAAATTGAAGAACAGTGGTGTGAAGTTTAGAAGTGTTTTGAAGTATAAAGTTTTTTTGAGAGTAATTCAGGAAAGTAAAATCAGCAGCTTGTAAATGAAACAGCAGAGGGGTTCAAGATTATTGCTTTCTGATGCAAATTAGACATGCAGATAAAGGGATTATGTTATTGTTAAGTGGGAATGTTCTTGATTGAAGGAAGGAAGGTTGATGAAGCTCTTTCTTTTTCTTTCTGGTTAAAACTTTCCAAAAAGCATCACTTGGGCAGGTATATCATTTTATTCAAATTTTAGCAAAGTCTTTTCAATGGTTTTTGTTTTTAAACCAAACTCAAACGCACCATAATTACGTAATTCTCATATACTTTTCAACCCATGAGATTTAAACATATATTAATTAAATTTGAATTGTATTTTAGTAGTACATAAATAGATTTATTTTTATTACTTTTGATATTATTGTTTTATTATACCTGCAGTCTATAAGTTAACAACCGCGGTATCATTTTGGTATCCTTTTGGTTGATTTGGAATACTAGAAATGAGAAGACATTCAAAAGGTTGGAGCCTAAGGTTTCGCGCGTTGTTGGTAGTGTTAAATCCGTGTCGTTTTTATGGTTAAAACATAGGTCTAAGTTCAAAGACCTCGTTTGGGAGGAGTGGTGTAAAAACCCTTTGTACATGTTGTATATTTAGGGGTGTCGTCCTTGCTTTAAGGGCGCCCCCTTTTGTGTTTTAATGAAAATTATTGTTCAAAAAAAAGTTAACAACCGCGGTATAGAAGATATATTTTCGAAAATTTGAAAATAGTTTTTACGTGAATATGAATGATTTTTACAAGAAATTATTAAAGGCTAATGAATATTTTATATTTTTTCGGTCGTAAATACAATTTTTTTTTTCAGTATAATATGTAATCTATTTTTTCTTAATTATACTTATAAATTTATATATATAAACTAAATTATTCAACCCGTGTATCCCACGGGTAAATAAGCTAGTAAAATTATAAAGGCAAAGTACATCATTATAGCAAGTAGTCGAGTAATAAATTGTTCCTGAATATAAAAATCATAATCTACTGAAAATAAATCATTGTCTCTGGGGGGTCGAAAAGTTGTTGTGGACCACACGTTGAACTCTTGTCAAGAACTGAACTTAGGGCTGCAAATGAACTGAACTTTCAGCGAACAGTTCATGAACCGTTCGGCGGGAAGTTCGTTCGTGATCATTCGCTTAATAAATGAACGGACATGAACAGAGGTCGCGTTCGTTCGTTTATGTTCGTGAACGTTCGGTAACGTGTTCGTTTATGTTCGCTTGTGTTCTATAGTTTAGTAAGGTTTTTAATTTTTATACTTTTTTATATTCTTTTATTTTTATTTATCTTAATGTATGTGAATTCGATGTTATTCAAAAGTTAATATATGTCCGTTTGTGTTTGGTTCTATTCATGAACACTTGAATTTATACTTGTCTCCGTTGCCAATGGTTTTTTTGTTTTTGTGTTTCGTTTTTTTTTAATAATAAAAAAAGACAAAACTTGAATTTAAAAAAAAAAAAAAAAACTTGGCATAAACATCTCCAATAAATGTTGTAGATGCAAAAGTGCGACTAATGCTTCGGATTGAACAACAAACTTATTTTGGTGATAGTCGTTGGTGCGAAGGAGTTTATGAAGGTGCGAAGGAGACTTTTTGTAGGTACGAAAGAAGAAGAAAAGGTGCGAAGGAAGAAGACATAGTCGAATGTGAATATACTTTATTGTAGAACTTGGTTCGACCAGACTGTTTGGGCGAACCTGCACATTCGCACAATCAATTTGGGTGAATGTGCAGTCTATAAATAGACAAGTTTGTTTTTTTTAATGTAACTTTTGGTCATTATTATTCCCTCCACTTTCTGATATTCTCTCTAGTGTTTTGTTTAACTCTTTTAACGTTCATACCTTGTTTGTAATCATATTTCAACGTGTAATCGAGTTGTTAATTAATGAAAAGCTTTTGAAAATGATGATCTGTGTGTTTTAATATGTTTGACTATTATTTTGTGATAGTTTTAGGGATTCCGCACCTAAAACTAACTTGTTTGATCATTCTTTGTTGTTATACGATCCTTTCACGCGCATACAAAGTGGGAAATGATAGTACATCAGTGGGGATCTGACACATTCTAAGTAATGTATTGCTATATAGGGCGTGTGTCTGAGTCTGTGCGATGTGCTGATAGGCTTCGTAGACCTATTACTGCGTGCCTGATACATACATATCAAACGAATTGTTGTGTGGATGAACTCCTCATGGGCATATGGTCTTAGTACCATAATTTCGTTTGATAGGGTATTTGTACAAAACTCGGAGGTTTAGGGTCGTTATGTTATTAGTTGTCTGGGGATAGCCTCTCTGATCTTCTGCTGTAAGTCATTACGGACCTAGATCAGACAGGGTGTCTTTATAAAAGAGCTATATGCCAAATCCTAAAGTTACCGAATTGAGGAACTTTCCATGTTATATGATGATCAAAGATTATCTATTACATCGTATTGATCACTGATGCAAATCATGATTAATATCAGTCCTCAACCTGGTATAGTGCATATGTTACTTTGCTGCATTAATTTGTTGACCTGTATACCTCTATGCATTATATCTTGTACAATTACAGACGACGAAAGCATAATCACGCTTTACAATGAGTCTTTGTGCATTTACTTCTTGATACGGGAGTATGTCGTGTGCGTGGGAACCACAGACAATTGCGTTTATACTATAGATATCAGTATCAGTATAAAGCACTGCACAAAAGTCTGCATGTGAGTTTATGTGGATCACAATATCAGCAGTTGCCAGATCACACATTGTCTTTAATGATAATATTTCAAAAAGATCAACGGTGTGATCAGATTTCTCAAAAACTGATATGATCCCTTTACCGGAAATCCCAAAAAACATTTACAGTTTTTCATTTACATTTCTGCAGTTTATTTTCTCGTCAAAAATTACAAAACTCAAAAAAGATTTTAGGTGTGTTTTAGCATAAACTTTAGAAAATCCAAAAAGATTTTTCATTTCCATTTTATTTTTTATAACTGATGGTGGTTGATGTCGATTTTCTAAACCTTGATACACCATTTGAGCTTTGTAACTTTTTAAATGTGAAAACATGATTGTTGGATGCTTAAAAGTTGGAAAATAATTGGACCGGGACTCGTTTTTTGAGATTTGGAAAATTTTCAAAAATCCCATTTCTCATTCGCCCATTCGGTTGGTCGAATGTGGGATTTTACATGTTCCTTCGTATGTTCTATATGGGCGAAGGAGAGTGTTCATGACCATTTATCTCATTCGAACCCTTTTGGCTCATTCGAACCTTTCACTAGGGTCGAAGGAGACAAAAGTTTCTCCTTCGTACGTATAGAATGGGCGAAGGAGTATGCCTATATATACCCATCTGTCTCATTCGAACCCCATTCAAAATTTTTCAGATTTTTCATCTTAACCTCACCTTGTTGCTTGATTATTTTGAACCTAACCATTGTGCTCGTCCCTTCATACTGATCATTTTGCACTATTATTCACAGGTTAACATCATGGATTGCAGGATTAAATCCCTGTTTATTGTTTCGAGCCCTGGTTCACTAAAACTGCTTATAATCAACATCATTGTAACAATTGATGATTAGGTTTCATTACATATGTGTTTTAGGGGGAGAATAATCAAAAACCATGGATTTAAAACTAACAGTATGATCAAATGATTACCTGTTATGGTTCGAACCCTAGTTTCAATTGAAAACACATATATAACGAACAATTGATGTATTTGTTAGTTTTGAAAGGTTAATCGGCATTAATAGGATCTGTTCAATCAAAAGAACATGATCAGAAACACTTAAAATCAAAATTGAAAATTCAAATTTAGAACAGTCACCTTCGACCATTACGAATGGGCGAAGGAGATGAACAAACGGTCGAATGAAGAATGTTTGGGCGAATGAAACCTTTTATCAAAAACCATACATTCGTACCGTTTATTTTTTTTCATTCGTACCTTGTTAATTCTCTTTCGTACCCCCGTTTGGGCGAAAGAGAAGGTTTATTACCAAAACTTTCAAGTTTGAAATTTTGTCGATTTTTAACGTGTGTTTTTGTTTGTTGTGCAGATTTAACGATGTCCGAGCAAGAGAAGACGACGGAACAAGCTGGATCATCATCACAGCCTGCCAAGCTTTTAGACTTCGAGAATGCGCATAACTGCTGTGCGTATCTCGGAGAGGTTAAGAAGCATACAGAGTTCGTTGGTATTATTGATTTCCTGAAGAGATGCAGGGTGATAGATGCCATTGCTACACCGACAATTATCTACAGAGATATGATGCAAGAATTTTGGTCGGAAGCGAAGCTTGATTTTTGGAAATGCGAGTCATGCTTGACGAGCAAGATTCAAGGACAAAGAGTCATTGTTTGTGAAGAAGATCTGAGAGAAGCGTTGAACTTAGATGATGAACCGACAGATCCTAAGGAGTTCAGTTTTATGGATCAGCGAAAGTGCTTTCTCAGAATGAAATACAATGGACCAATCACTGACGGTTCATTGCATAAGGGAAAACCGTGCCCTCAATTCAAGTATCTGGCACACGTTTTGATTCATGTTTTCGGATCTGCAGCTGGAGGATATGATTTAATGCGAAAGAGCATCAGTTCTATGATGGTTGCCTTAGTGTTGAACAAACCGTTTAATGTTTCAGGCATGCTGATGTCTCATTTACTAGAGCCTGTGAACGGCACGAGGAATCTGAAGTTTCTTTTATATCCTCGTTTCCTCCAGATGGTGTTTGACAACAAGTATAAGGAGCTGAAAAGAGATCCTAAGCACATAGTTGTTCAGGAACATATGTCGCTGAATACACTCGCTAGGATGAAGGCGTATAAGGGATTGTCAGTTGATGAACGTCCTCCAGTAAGACGTTTATTTGGACACCTAGCTAGAGTTGATTATACAGATCCGGGTGAAGGGCTTGTGAGACATGCAAACAATGATTCTGATCCTAATAACCCATTACATCCTGTTGATCCTGATGCAAAACGCAAAAGACAGGTTGTGAATGTCGGCGCAAAGAGTGGAAAGACAAAGAGAAAGGAGATAAGATTAGAGGTTACAACTGAACCCGAAAAGAAGAAAAGCACGCCAAGAAGAAACAAAACGATGGCGAAGAAGGGTTTACATATTGTGGACGAAGCGTCGGTCGATTCAGAAGAGACGCTAGAAGATGAACAATGGGATTCTGATGCTGAAACGTTAAAGACCACCTCGCCCAAGGCCACTGAGGCTAGTGTGTCTACTAGCCAGAATGTTGAAGATCAAGGGAACAAGAGTCCTATCCCAGTTGATGAAGATGAGTTGATTATGAACGTAGATGAGACTTTTACTGGTTCTCCTGTGCAAGCTGCTAAGAAGAAGAAGAAACAAGAGAAGCCAAGTATCAAGAGAAAGAAAGAGATTGAATCATTGATAGCTGGTAAGAAACTACCACCGGCTACTAGTTCTAAGTCACCGGTTACTGCACCAGCACAGAAGAAGCAAAAGACTGCGACAACATCGAGCACACAACAGAGTGAAGATATACCTATGGATGAGGTTAATGAGGCATTGGATAACGTGCTCAAGAAGATCAGAAAAGGCAAACTGCCTGATGTTGTTGAACCACCTATGAAAAAGAAAGTTTTGATGGATAGTGACATTATGAGTGCTGTGAATCAGAGATTGTCTGAGATGATGAATATAATCAACAAACAACAAACTGAGATCGAGCAATTAAAGTCGAATGATAAGAAGATGTTGGAGGTCGTAGTCACATCAGCAGATGATAATGAAGTTTTGAAGAAAACGATTAAGAGATTGAAAAGAGAGAATAAGAAGTTGCTGAAGCACGAGCAACGAAACACCAGGAGAATTATTGTCTTGAAGGAGGAGAATAAACAGTTGAAGAAGAGTAACAAGCATATGGATGATTTGATCAAGAACTTGTACTCTCAAGCTCCTCAACTTCAAGCTGGTGAAGTAGATAAGGAAAGAGAAGAAGAACAGGTTGATTTCGAACCATCTGACGAAGAAGAAGATGAAGAACTTGATGAAGATGCAGGAAATGATACGAAGAAGAAGAAGAAAGATGATAAGGATGATGGAGGTTCAGATGATGGTTCAAGTGATGGAAACGGCTCTGCTTTCGATAGTAGTAGTGATGATGATGATGATGATAACGCTGACAAGTTTACATATGAGAAGCGTGACTCAGGTAAGGGTGGAGAGTCGAGCTCTAAGACTCCTGGAGAGAATGTGGATGAAGATATATTTTGGAATGAGAAACTGCAATCGTTATCTGAAGACGATAAGAACATGTATCGCCAGATGCTTACTGATCGAGTCTGGACGATCGACATGACCAGCAGATTTCCAGAGATATTTGAGTCGAGCAATAGACTATTTGAGTTGGAGTTTGATGACCCTGATCTTGAAGATGGGGAAGTTTCTGCGGCAATTTCAAAAGAGATACTTGAGGGTTTAGCAAAGCAAGTTGGAAAGACTTTGGAAGAATTACTTGCTGACAATTTCATTCCGAAGATACCTGAGAAGGAAGCCGGGAATCATTCTGATGACCGTGACGTTCCTGCGTTTGAGGATGTTGAAATGGAAGATATTACGAGTGAGGAATATCCACAATACTTTAAGACTAATCAAGATTGTGGATTTCCTGGATTCTCAGATGAATTGCTAAACCATGCCGAGAAACTGGCGAAAGAGAAGAGCAAAGCGTTTGAAGATGAAATCTTCAAAGGGCATGACAAACCACGGTTCGAGCAGTCGGAGAGTTTGAAGGAATTCTTGAAGAAGTTGAAAGAAAAAGAAAACAATCGTCCGAAAGCTGAAATTCAAGGAAGCTTTTACAAACTTCATAGTGGTATTTTCAAAGGACGTGCTTTGGCCTGGAAGTTTGTTAAAGAATTGAGATGTATTGCAGTAAAGTGGGAGAAGGGGATCTTATACTTCGATAAATTTCATCATTTGAAGACTCTTCCCTATTGGGCAATCCGTGATATTTGTCGTCACCGTTTAACGGGAGCGTCAAATAGTCAGATTACCTACTTTGCTGAGAAAATGACTAGAGAAAGCCGAACCAAGTGGGATTTGTTTAAAACACAATATCCTAAACGAATTGTTCACAAGAAGGATATTGATCAGATTACAGGTATGCCCAAGGTGACGTTAAAGTACAAACCACCGCGAGTGTTGAAAAAGATTCCTTTGTTGCCTATCCCACAACACTTCGCCAAAGATTTCATCTGGTGGTATTACGATTGGAAAATTACAGAGGCCGTGATTGTATTGAAAGACGGAGAGAAGAACTACAAGAAAGTACACATTTTTGATCCCATGTGGTTAATAAACTGTTCACATGAGGATATAATCATGTTGTTCTACAATCCGATCTATTCTGATGCGAAGGATGCTGAGCAAGCAGGAAAGTACCAACGTGTGGTATTTCTGTGCTTTGCATATGACATCAATGCTGGGTGTGACTATGGTGAGAAGCTCGGAAAGTTTGTTGAAAAGCAAAAGGTGCCTGAACTGAAAACGAAGAAGCAAAAGCAATTTCAAGAACCGGAGTTGACGAAAGAACAGAAGATTCAACGACATATCAGACTGATGAACATTAGAATGGATGAACAGCGTAGACAGCAATCCAAGCAATAGTCGAGGGGGCGTTTGTAGATGCAAAAGTGCGACTAATGCTTCGGATTGAACAACAAACTTATTTTGGTGATAGTCGTTGGTGCGAAGGAGTTTATGAAGGTGCGAAGGAGACTTTTTGTAGGTACGAAAGAAGAAGAAAAGGTGCGAAGGAAGAAGACATAGTCGAATGTGAATATACTTTATTGTAGAACTTGGTTCGACCATACTGTTTGGGCGAACCTGCACATTCGCACAATCAATTTGGGCGAATGTGCAGTCTATAAATAGACAAGTTTGTTTTTTTTTGAATGTAACTTTTGGTCATTATTATTCCCTCCACTTTCTGATATTCTCTCTAGTGTTTTGTTTAACTCTTTTAACGTTCATACCTTGTTTGTAATCATATTTCAACGTGTAATTGAGTTGTTAATTAATGAAAAGCTTTTGAAAATGATGATCTGTGTGTTTTAATCTGTTTGACTATTATTTTGTGATAGTTTTAGGGATTCTGCACCTAAAACTAACTTGTTTGATCATTCTTTGTTGTTATACGATCCTTTCACGCGCATACAAATGTTATACTTTACATAAATTTTGATAAAGATGCTTAAGGTAACACGCGACACTCGAGGCTAATGGCTTGGGGCTTCAAAAGTCATGGGGCTACACCGCCCCACTCTCAGGAGCTTGTGGATAGGGCTTCAAATGAGGCCTTCTCTGGTGTACGTGGCTTGGGGAGAGAGAAGGTTTTTTTTTTTTTTTTGAACGGCCAACGGTACCATCCATAACGAAGCCCCGCACCCTTCAGGTCCGGTCTCTGGGCCCAGGGGCGGATCCACATTAGTCGGAACGGGTTCACGTGAACCCACCGCGTTTCGAAAATTTAATAGATATTGTATATAATAAAACTGCATTGAACCCATAAGTATTATTAGATCTGAACCCATACACAAATCATAAACATAGTTCAGTGGATAAAAGTCTTGTTATTTTGTAAAGACACCCGTGTTCGACTCCTTTATCCACTTTTTTTATTTACTCCACTTTTTAATTTCAAGTTAGTTTAAACATAAAACACCCATTTAGGTTTTCGGACTTCTAAGTTCTAAAACACACTCACACAAACTACTCTCCTTAACTCCTCTCTCAGACCCTCACCTCACAATGTAGAAAAAATAAATCAACTTGTGCCTTTTATATATAGGTTGGATCATGATACATGAATGATATGGATAATGGAGCTTCATTGCTTCAAAAGTTTCTGTTACTTAAAAACAAAACACCTACTGCAAATTAATTAGAATTGTATACAGTAGGTTTGTTAGGTTTGATTCAAAGAAAAATTTATTTATTTATTTTTTTGTGTGTTTTTTTATCAAGTTACGGTAGGTTTGATTCAATGTTTTCACATTAAGATTGCTCAAGGTTTTTAGTTTTTTTAGTTATCTATTATTGATAAATATGTTTTGTTAATTTGAATTATATGTGAAAATGTACAATTGAACGATTTGTTGAAACTTGAATGGTTTAATTAATTTGATGAGCATATTTTGTCAATTTGTTGAAACTTGAATTTGATATTTACGTATTATGAATATTGAGAGTTTTTACGAAAGACAACCATCAAACCTTGAATCATATTGTGTTTTTTATTTCAAATGACGATGTTTTTTTTTTTTTAATTATTGTATCGTATTTTTAGTATGTGATGAACCTTATCCGGCCTAAATTTTTTTATGTCTAGTCCTATGAAGTTGGAGTATCTAAAATCTATGAACCATTGTTAAAAAATCCTGCATTCGCCACTGCCTGGGCCCCCCCTAAGGTCCAGCCCCTCATTTCAGAATAACCCTACTCTGGATGGGATTCGAACCTGAGACCTCCCAGGGCAGGAACCCCACAAAGTGAGTAAACCTTCCCACCTCCATTGCAACCACTAGGCTACAACATCATTAGCCAGAGAGAAGGTTTTTAATTATTTTTTTGGGCGGGGACCATTTAATGAGTGTGTGTGATTGGTGGGTATGGTAAAATGGTAGGATCTTTGGTTTGAGGCTACTTGAGGCTTAAGTATTTCCAGTGATGAAGCTACTTAAGGGTACAAATGACGTGACACTGTGTAATTGGTGGACATGGGGCTACACGGGGCTCCCCCCCCCCCCCCTCCAATATACATGGAGGGGGGGGGGGAGTGGTGGGTATGGTTTTTAATTATTTTTTTGGGCGGGGACCATTTAATGAGTGTGTGTGATTGGTGGGTATGGTAAAATGGTAGGATCTTTGGTTTGAGGCTACTTGAGGCTTAAGTATTTCCAGTGATGAAGCTACTTAAGGGTACAAATGACGTGACACTGTGTAATTGGTGGACATGGGGCTACACGGGGCTCCCCCCCCCCCCCTCCAATATACAGGTTATTCTGAAATGAGGGGCTGGACCTTAGGGGGGGCCCAGGCAGTGGCGAGCCCCATGTCCATTGCAACCATGTCCCAGGGCAGGTTTTTAATTATTTTTTTGGGCGGGGACCATTTAATGAGTGTGTGTGATTGGTGGGTATGGTAAAATGGTAGGATCTTTGGTTTGAGGCTACTTGAGGCTTAAGTATTTCCAGTGATGAAGCTACTTAAGGGTACAAATGACGTGACACTGTGTAATTGGTGAACATGGGGCTACACGGGGCTCCCCCCCCCCCCCCCCCCCCCTCCAATATACCGTATAAACGACAAATTTAAACAAGCATTAATATATGTCAATTCATATCGAGTTTCTACTATTCGTTCTTAACTACATTTAATGTATTTTCCAAAAGTATGCACCAAACAGCATCAATCTTTTACATTTTGCATGCAAAGTGCAAACTAATGGTCTAAACGTATAATTTTATAATTTCTAAAAATTACAGATCTAATATGAGCAAACCATATAGACTCTGTATGCTATTACTTCTTAATTTTCAAATACGGAAGTTATCTTTAAAAATGTATAAATAAGCTATCATCGTAATATTAGAGTGTGTGTAGTGGGGTAGTTATGTGGCGTTATAAGCCCCTATAGCGCCGGGAACACCGCCACCCAGGCGCTATAGGGCGTTTTGGGTGATGAGGTTTGTGAGGATAACGAGCGTTGTGGTGATTGAATTGATGATTTTTATATTTTGACCGTTTGACAACGGTCATTTCATTTTTTTTTAAACAATAAAATCTATCTATATATATACATATACCACACACAAACAATTCACAAATACACACACTCTTACAAACCAAAACCAAATACAAACCAAAAACCAAACCTATGGCAGCCTGGACGAATCAAGAGCAACTGGAGTTAGTGCGGGTGTGGATAAACGTTAAGGAGATCCCGTCAACCAATAGGCGGGCTTTTTGGCACGATGTGTTGGTTGAGTTCAACCAAATCATGGGAACGAACCACCGTACCGTTGACCAGATCAACAGTAAGTGGCATGCTATACAAAATAACGTTAACAGATGGCATGGAGTCTATTCAGCGACGATGCAGGCGCACCCTGGGGTTAGCGAACAGATGGCAATTCAGTTGATACACGACGCCTATCGTCAACAATACGATAGCGACTTCTCAATCACCAATCTTTTGTCGTGGTCTCTGATGCGTTTTCACTATGTTTAATTTTTAATGTTTAGGCTTTATGTTTAATGTTACGTTTTATGTTTAGTGTTGTATTTGTAATGTTTAATGTTTTAGTTTTTAAAGTTTTATTTGGTTTTGTGTTTAATGTTAGTTTATTTTAAAAGATTACATAATATTTTAAATTTAAACCATTACATTAACACATAATACATAAACACATAAAATTACAATCCTAAATTACTTATTACAAACAGAGTTTCTAATCCTAAACTACTTATTAAAACGTTACATAAACACATTACATAAAGACATAATATAATCCTAAATTACTTATTAAAACCTAAACCTCCCACTACGGAGAGTAGTTGTCCCAGTCCTCGAGTGTGTAGTACTCGGGGGATAGGGAACGTGAGCTGTCCCTCCCATCGGACCTTGCATCCGAGGGGAAGTAGTAGTTCTCCCGACGAGGGGAAGGCATGCTCCAAAGGCGTTCCTCCTCCTCAACTTCCCTGAGGGCTTCCAAGTCCTCAGGAGTTGGGTCCCCATATTCACGGGGTGGGGTGGGGATAGGTTGGTGGTGGTGGAATGGGCAAGTATTATGGGGGGTGGGGATAGGTTGGTGGTGGTGGGTGGGGGTATTCTGGGGGGTGGGGATAGCAGCAGCAATTCGGGGGGTGGGGGCCGACACCCTCAGTCGGTCCATTTCATTAATAGCCATGGTATAATCCATGGCCCAGGCCCATTCTTCATCCGTGAAGTCATCATCGACTTCAGGATGAGGAAAGGTTGGTGGTGCCGCAGCAGGAGGAGGAGGGTGATATAACCAATGTTGTGGAGGAGGAGGAGAAGGAAGAGGAGGTTGTGGAGGAGGAGGAGAGGAGGTGAATGGTAGTCTCCGGGGCCGGCCCCGTCCCCGGACCCGACGAGCGTACTGTCGGACATTAGAAGGTCCGGCAGCTCCTGGTTGAAAACTGCCCATATTATTCATTGTGTTCAGGATGAGGAAAGGATGAGGAAGAGGGAAGAGGTGTGACTGAGATTTGGGAGGAGGGAGGGTATTTATAGGTGTGACTGAGATTTGGTGGGGGGTAAAATTTTGAAATTCAAACTTTGAAATTTAAACGTTTGAGGGGGAAAGTTTGAAATTCAAACTTTGAAATAGGAGGGAAACTGTTTGAAATTCAAACGGTTTGGAACAGTAACCGTTTGAAATTCAAAATTTTTTTTATTAAATTTTATTTTTTAATATTAAATAATTTTTTTATTATTTTATTAATTTAATAAACTTTCAGTTTACATTTTTATTTTTATTATTATTTTTATTTTTAATGAAATATTATTAAGTATTAAATATTCTTATTTAAATAAAAAACAATAATTAACCAATCATTACCAATCATTTATAACCCCCACATAACCCCCCTTCCCACTACACCCTCTTTTTCCATAACCCCTTTTCTATTACTTTTTAATATTTTAATCCTATAACCCCCACATAACTATCTACCACTACACATACCCTTAAATACGTAACATGGAGGGGAACCTCGATAATGCTTCCGGACAAAACATACATGTACAAAACGCTTATTATATTTCAAAATAAATAAGTTAATTTACTTTTCAGTCTAAATTTAGATAAAGATAAAGACGGCATAAAATTTATATAATTATATCTTGAGTATCATATATTTATTGTGACAAATATCTAGTCTTTGTATGTCACTTTCATTTGTTATTTCTTTCTTCTCAAAAAGTAACGTTGACGTTGAAATCTAAACAAATACATTGTTAAGGGTGAAGGAATTTAAATCAGATAGATTCTAGTAAATTTATGGTAAATGATAAGAGTTGAAGAAACATCAAACTAACAATCTAATATAATAGTGCTAATATAAAGAGATAAGAAAGGACGTAATTCTCATTAACTGATAAGACTGTTACAAGACACTGTTTATCGGATTATTACAAGAGTTTCGACTATAATCTATTCATCACAGCTTGTGATATGAATTCTTTTTCTGATTATCGATCCCCTCCTTTGATGACGAAGGTGGGTATTTATAGGCTCATCAGGTGGCCTATGATTGGCTGTGAGAAGAATGACAGCTGTCCCGTACTATTGTGGCCGTTGTCAATTATTGCGCTGTCCTTCTGTGATTGGTCCACGTGTCTTATAATTGTCCTTTCTGTCCTTTCTCGTACCTCGTACTGGCAGGTGATCATGGAGCAGGGAATAGACGCCTCTGATTGGCTGTGGATTCTGCTCCTGTCGGGTGACACCTGTCCTTTTTGGTGACTGCGTGCGCCGTCTTCTAGAATGCCACGTCACGCTCCTGCGCTGTCGTGTGTGTGGCTTTCTTTCCTGCGCTTGCGCGGGTACATATCTCTTCAAGTCCCCCTAGTCCAGTGTGTTGTATGCGTAGTATGCGAGACGCTGGATTCAGAGTTTGAAGAGTTTTTGTTTGGCGCATTGGTTCGGCGTCCGGAGTTTGCGCGCGGTATTATGCAAGTGGGGGGCTGCGGACGTCTCGTAATTAATGCGTACATCAATGGTGTCAGTCCGTGTAGGCGACGCGATGGGTTGGTAGCCGAAAAGTTTCTGACGGTTGTACAGTGTCAGAGACGTGGTGGGCCCATGGCCCGTTCGTGTCGCCCATTTCTCTCTCTTCCTGTGACGTGTCCGGCACTGGTTGGTGGGTGTTTTTGAATTCTAAACCGTCAATCCACGTGTCTTCCACGTGTGGTTGTCCTATTTAAACCCTTCTATTTTCTTTTAATCACTTTATTTTCCGATCATTTGTTTCCAATTCTCTTGTGCTTCTTCTCTCTTCAACTTTATCTAACCCATTTTCCTTCCATAATCTGCTCTATCTTTTGAGATCATGGATCATATTGTAAACATCCCGAAGAAGAAACGCGGGGGTTCTAAAAGGGGTGATGATGGGTCAAAGAAGAGGCCGCCTCATGCCGGGGAGGTGACGGCCATTTGGGGGAAAGATGAGTTCCGGAAGTTCAGGAAGGGGATGGGGTTCCCTTCCTCATATGGTGTGGAGATGCCCGCCCCGGATAAAACCATATTACAGCCCCCTGTTGGGAAAGTGGGGCTGTACGCCTGTTATTTCCGGGACTGCAACTTTAGGGTTCCTATTACCCAACTTTTGGGCACTTTCATCCGGGCGGTTTGTGTTCATATCAACCAGATCCACCCCGGCCTGATGTCAAGACTCATGTTTTTTGAGTTTTGTTGTCGTTCCCAGAAGATTGAACCTCTGGTGGACATGTTCTTTGTCTTCTACAGTTTGAGCTTTGTAGAAAGTTGGCTGTCTTGCAGGCCGCGTACTGGAGTCGCCGCCTGCGCTGGGGCCGGGGTGAAGAGTTTCCGGGAGTGGAAACCTAAGTTTTTCTGGATTAATCAGGGGGTTATTCCCATAGAGATGGGTCGGTTGGACCCGGCTGAGGGAATTGGGAAGATTGTGCTCATAGAGTACAAGGAGCAGGATTGGTTTAAGACTTTGACTAGCCACCCTGTTGACGTGTGCGAGATCCCGGAGACTGGCCTGGTAATGGCGGGGATGAGCATAAAGTATGACGTCAAGGGGCGCAACCCGCACCTTACTGAAAATGGCAAAGGTTTGTAGCTACTTATATTTTCTTTCTTCTCCCGCTTCGCGCGAGTTGTGTTGGATGATTGCGAATTTACTTTTGTTATGTTTGTTGTTTGCAGAGGTCGCGTGTTTGTACTCCATGCTTCTTGGCGGGGATGACATGGGTTTTGCCTTCAAGGAGTTGGCGGACAACGAGCTGTACATTTTGGAGAAGGCATGGGACACGCTTATTCGTCCGAAGTTGGACGACGCGTCGCGGGAGCCTGCCCCTGCGCAGTTGTTGATTACTGAAGCAGGTGAGTCTTCACCGCTTTATGAGAATCCTTCGCCTGTCAACATGTTCATGCGGACGTGTTTCCCTTTAATTGTGTTATCTAGTGATGAGTCTTCTGACGCATCTATGCTTTCGCCACTTCCATCGTCTGCAGGCGTTCAAGACCCGCAGCCGTCTCCTGCGCATGCGGGAGGTGACTCTGGTGAGGAGACGGAAGAAGACGACTCCCTTGTACATCGCATCATGCGTTCGCAAGCGGGTGCGGCTGAAGGTGAAGACTATTCTTTTGTTTTAAACCACGAAGTGGTGAATAGGTATTTCCAAAATTATCAGCCTTTTGAACGAAGCTACGTTGAACTTTCAGATGCGTTCGTGCAAGGGGAGTCGGTGGAGAGGTTAGCTGGGGAGGCTGTGAGCGCGGTGGTGACCAAACCCGTTTCCGCAGGGGTGTCTGAGTCTGGGCCGGTTGCTGTTGATGCGCCTCGCCCTAAGAAACGGTCCAAGCGTTCGGGTGAGAAAAGGAAGAAGGTTGCCGAGGAGCCGGCATCTCCTGCTGAGAAAAGAGTTAAGTTGGACGACCTTGTCCATTCCGCAGGGGAGAGTTTACTGGGTAAGTGTTCCGTCTTCCCTTGTTTATGCATTTTAACGCTTTGCCTTGTTACTGACCCTTGGTGTCTTGTTTTCGCAGCGGCTTTGTTGGGTACAAGCGCGGCGGAAGATGTATCAGTTGCCCCCATAGCTGAGGGTTTTAACATTGAACCTGCAAGGCCAACGTCTCTCGCTGTGCAGACCGAAGAACCACCGCATGTGGAGTTGCAGGGTGAGGTGTTGGCGATTTCTTCTCCGGCGCGTCAGTCACCGCCCGTGCATCAACCCACGCCCGTGCGGGTATCCACGCCCGCACCTTTGCCTACCCCTCCGCGGTCGCCGACACCTGTGCGACTCCCCACCCCTACCCAGGATGTTCCAGAGGGTGGTGAAGGTCTGGTGTTGCCGCCGGATATCAGCGAGGGGTATGGTCATGGTGTGGACATGACTTTGGATGATGATGAGGAGGATGAGAGGCGGGTGGTGACAGAGCCTGAGCCTAGCTTTTCTGGCGCCCTTCCCGCTGGGAGTGGTGAGTCGGCGGCTGGCATTTTTGTGCCTAGCTGGACCTTGACACCGGCCACCCGGTTTCTGAACGTAGAAGAGTGTCGCCAATTTCTGGCGAACGTTGTTCCTCCTGCTGAGCGTGACTTTCAAGCCACGCGTCCGCGCGGTGAGCTCATGGATGACCACATCCTTAGTGTGGCTAACATGTTGTCTACCTCAGCGGAGATTGTGCGTGAATGGGGGCTGATGGCGCACGACCGCCATAGGTTTCATCAAGATTTGCAGCAAGCCCATCAAAATTTGCAGCAAGTCACTGAAGAGCGCGACCGCATGCACTCTGAGTTGAAACGCGCTAAATGGGATGCTGCCACATTCCGCGAGGAGCGCGACAAGCTGCAGGCGCACATTTCTGAGCGGGAGGAGCAATGGAAGATTGCTTGTGACAAGACCAACGCAAAGATGGAGGCGTCCAAGAAGCGCGTTGCGGAGGTCGAAGTAGAGAAGGAAGAGCTCCGCAAGGAGTTAGATGTGAAGGATAGGCTTGTGAAGCAGCGTTATGACAAGCTGCTTGAAGCCCGTGACTTGCTGCGAGAGAAGGATAAAGATATTAAACAGTGGCAGGAGTCGCATGAAGCGTTGGATAAGGAGAATCTATCCTTGCAGCAAAAAATCCTTGCTTTGGAAACTCAGTTGCTGGATGCTCAGAATGAGAAGGAGTGTGCTGAAGAGGATCGTGCATGGGTGCTTAGTCGCTGCGTCCCTGAGGTTTGTCTTTGTACTTGTCTTTTTATTGTTTTATGCGTATGCGTTTATGAAACATGCCTTCTGAATGTTTGCGCAGGTTGCTTATCATGTGAAGAATTGCGCCCAGACGCGCCAAGCCGTGGCAGCGGTGAACGCTGCCGCAAAGTTGGTTGGTCGCAAAGCTGGATTCATTGAAGGCTATGAACATGCGCAGGCTGGCAAGCCGCTGGAGCAGTTCGCGTTATATAAACAGGATTTGGATGCTGTGCTCGCCAAGAAAGCCGCCGAGTTTGATGAGCTGAAGTATGAACTGGTTGACTTCGTTGTTAGCCACCGTGATCGGCCAAGCTGTTTCGAGCTCAAGGAGTCGTTTGATAAACAAGGCTTGACGCACACGCGGCGTGAGTATGCTATGAAGAAAATAACTGCGACTGACTTGGGGCTCGGCGAGCAACCCGGATGCAGTGAGAGGCTGGATTTGTCGGGATCGGATGAAGACGACGACTTCAGCGATTCGTCTTCCGAGCTCAAGAAATGAAGTTGGGTGTTGCCTGTTTATTTTACTTTTCCATGCTTGTTTTTTGTTTTTAACATTTGTCAAACTTGTAATATTGACCTGTTTACAGATGTGTATAGATCTTTTGGTTTTGAAATTTGGTTGCGCAAGTAATATGTTTTGTGTTGGCGCATAGCGTAAGTTCAAGTGTAAATTTGAATCATACTGTTGTATTTAGGACATCGTGTTTAAAGCATACGATGCTTAGGGTGCGCGGTACATCTTACCTATGCAGCGCGCACTTTTGGGAGATTGCAGAATTCTTGATGCAATTTCTAAGTTTCGGACATTGTATTTTAAACATTCAATGTTTAGGGCGCGCGTTGCGTCTTAGCCATGCAACGCGTAGTTTAAGGAAATTGCAGATTTCTCGAGGCGATTTCTAAGTTTATGACATTGTATCTTAACCATACAATGTTCAGGGTGCGCGTTGCATCTTAACCATGCAACGCGCAGTTTTAGGGAAATTGCAGATTTCTCGATGCAATTTCTAAGTTTAGGACATTGTATCTTAACCATACAATGTTTAGGGTGCGCGTTGCATCTTAACCATGCAACGCGCATTTTTAGGGAAATTGCAGATTTCTCGATGCAATTTCTAAGTTTAGGACATTGTATCTTAGCCATACAATGTTTAGGGTGCGCGTTGCATCTTAACCATGCAACGCGCATTTTTAGGGAAATTGCAGATTTCTCGATGCAATTTCTAAGTTTAGGACATTGTATCTTAACCATACAATGTTTAGGGTGTGCGTTGCATCTTAACCATGCAACGCGCAGTTTTAGGGAAATTGCAGATTTCTCGATGCAATTTCTAAGTTTATGACATTGTATCTTAACCATACAATGTTTAGGGTGCGCGTTGCATCTTAACCATGCAACGCGCATTTTTAGGGAAATTGCAGATTTCCCGATGCAATTTCTAAGTTTAGGACATTGTATCTTAACCATACAATGTTTAGGGTGCGCGTTGCATCTTAACCATGCAACGCGCAGTTTTAGGGAAATTGCAGATTTCTCGATGCAATTTCTAAGTTTATGACATTGTATCTTAACCATACAATGTTTAGGGTGCGCGTTGCATCTTAACCATGCAACGCGCATTTTTAGGGAAATTGCAGATTTCTCGATGCAATTTCTAAGTTTAGGACATTGTATCTTAACCATACAATGTTTAGGGTGCGCGTTGCATCTTAACCATGCAACGCGCAGTTTTAGGGAAATTGCAGATTTCTCGATGCAATTTCTAAGTTTATGAGAGTAAGTGCATGTAAAGTAAAGGAACTGCCGTATTTCATTTCATAAGTTTGGCGCGTCGGCCTTTGTTACATCATAGGATAGTATTACATATAGCATTTTCTTAATTGGGCTGCGTTCCATGTGCGGGGAACTGGTTTATCTTCCAAGGTTGAGAGCTTGTAGGCTCCTTTGCCAAGGACTTCTTGTATGCGATATGGCCCTTCCCAAGTTGGAGCTAGTTTTCCTTTGGGGAGGGCGCCGCTGGCTTCATTGTTGCGCAAAACAAAATCGCCTTCGTGGAATGCACAAGGCTTGACCTTCTCGTTGTAATACTTTTCCAGCTTGTGTTTGTAGTTCGCCTCACGTATTGCTGCATTTTCTCGGCGTATTTCTGCTAGGTTTAAGTTTGTGCGCAGCTCCTGGTCGTTGTCCGTGATGGTTGCTGAGAGGACTCTTGCAGATGGGCATCCAATCTCTGCTGGGATCATGGCCTCAGAGCCGTATGTGAGGCTGAACGGGGTTTCACCGGTGCTCGTTTTTGTTAAAGTGCGGTTGGCCCATAGCACGCTCGGTAATTCCTCCGCCCAAGCCTTTCCTTTGGTCCCCAATCTTGACTTGATGCCCTCGACAATACTTCGGTTTGCACGCTCAACTTGGCCGTTTCCTTGAGAATGTGCGACCGAAGTGAACGTGGGTTGAATGTGTAAGTCCGCGTACCATTTTAGCAACCCCTTGTCCGCAAATTGTGTGCCATTGTCCGTGACAATTGACATAGGCAACCCGAAACGGCAGATGATGAATTCCCAGATGAACTTCTTCACATGATTGGCGGTGATCTCAGCAAGTGGCTTGGCTTCGACCCATTTGGTGAAATAGTCAATGGCGACTATCAGGAATTTTCTTTTGCCTATCGTCATTGGAAATGGTCCCACCAGGTCGATGGCCCACTTTTGGAATGGCCAAGCTGAGGTTACAGGGATGAGATCATTTTTAGGGCGCAGGGTGTTGGGAGCATGGCGCTGGCAAGAGTCGCATTTGCGGATTATTTTCAGGGCGTCCAGGTGCATGCCTGGCCAGTAATACCCCGCGTTCATAATTTTTGCAACCACCATGCGCGGCCCAGCATGTATCCCGCATATCCCTTCACGTATCTCCCGCACCAGGTAGTCCGCGTCAACCGCATCCACGCACCGCAGTAATGGTCCTAAGTATGACTTCCGATAGAGTACGCCATCTTGCATTTGGTATTGTAGAGCTTTTTGTCGTATCTTCCTGGCCTCGGCGTGTTGTTCCGGCAGCGCGCCGGTGGTCAGGTAAGAGGCTATCGGAGTCATCCAGCTGTCAACACCCGTTTGGATGACATTGACTTCCTTGGGTGGAACAGACGGTTCGCTTAAGGTTTCAATTCGGACCTCTTTTGCTAAATGGCTGAAACTTGTGGATGCCATTTTGCTTAGAGCGTCCGCCGGCTTGTTTTGGCTGCGTTCAATGTGGTCGATGGTGTAGCTGGGGAAAGCGGCCATAAGCTCTTTAGCTCGCTGGAGATACATGATCATGGAAGGTTCTTTTGCTTCATATTTTCCGGTGATGTGACCCGCTACCAACATTGAATCGACATGTGCGAAGATGTGCTTTGCGCCTAGTTTCTGCGCGATATGTAGTCCGGCTAGGAATGCTTCATACTCAGCCTCGTTATTGGTAGCTTTGAACTCGAGTCTGATCGCATAGGTGAACTCTGCTCCCTCCGGACTAACTAGGCGTATCCCCGCACCTACGCCGTCTTCGTTTGAGGCCCCATCTGTGTAGAGGTTCCAAATGGCTTTTTCATCACATGTCGGTTACGGGTCTTGCTCTGCTTTGCATTCTTCAATCTTTTCCTGTGGTACCTCCGCTATGAAGTCGGCTAGTATCTGTCCTTTGATTGCTGGGCGCGTTTTGTAGTGAATGGTGTGCTCACCCAGCTCGATAGCCCATTTTGCCAATCTACCGGAGACTTCCGGTTTTGATAGGACATTGTTTAGCTTATAGTCGCTCAGCACGTTGATGGGATGGCCTTGGAAGTAGCGGCGCAACCTTCGTGATGCGTGAACGAGGGCTAAAACTAGCTTCTCCATGGTGGTGTACCTTGACTCTGCGTCTGTCAATACTCGACTGACATAGTAAATAGGTGTCTGGACCAACTTCCTGTCTACCATCAGTACCGCGCTCACCGCCTGCTCTGTGGCGCATAGATACATCGTTAATGGCTCCCTGGGGAGTGGAGCGGTGAGTGTCGGTAAGTCCATCAAACATTCCTTCATCTCTTGAAAGGCTTTCTCCGCCTCTGCAGTCCATTTAAAATGGTTCTTTTTAGGCAGTTTTTTAGCGTTTCGATGAATGGGATGGATTTGCTTGCGTGGTGCGACAGAAATCGGTTGATTGCTACCAGGCGCCCGTTCAATGTTTGCACTTCTTTCAGGGTGGATGGGGAGGGCATTTGCGCGATGGCCTGTATTTTTTCAGGGTTTGGCCTGAAACCGTCTTTAGTGACCACCACGCTCAGGAACTTACCCTCTTCCATTCCAAAGGCGCACTTGCTTGGATTTAGCTTCATCTGGATTTCTTTTAGATGCTTAAAGGTTTCTTCGATGTCTGTTAGCATTTGATCCTCTTCTTTGCTCTTGATAACTAGATCATCCACATAGACTTCTAGGTTTCTTCCAATCTGCTTGGCGAATGCGCGGTCCATCAACCGTTGGTATGTGGCCCCCGCGTTTTTTAGGCCGAATGGCATCTTTGTGTAACAGAAAACCCCCTTGTCAGTGCAGAAGGCTGTTTTGTCTTCATCCTCTAGCGCCATCTGGATCTGATGGTATCCTTTGTATGCATCTAAGAAGCATTTGAAACGGAAAGGCGCTAGGGAGTCTATTTTCAGATCAATCTCCGGCAAAGGGTAGCAGTCCTTTGGGCATGCCTTGTTGAGGTCTGTATAGTCCACGCACATCCTCCATCCGCCATTGCTTTTCTTTACCATCACTGGGTTGGCAACCCAGGTCTGGTATCGCGTTTCTCTCAGAATCCCCGCTTTCAACAGCTCTCCCACTTGTTCATTCATCGCCTGTGTTTTCTCAGCACCCATGCTTCGGCGCTTTTGCGCGATGGGTTCGACAGAGCGATATGTGTTGAGTTTGTGCTGGGCGAGTTCGCGCGGGACGCCGGTCATGTCTGATGGCTGCCACGCGAACACGTCCATGTTCTTTCGGAGAAGCTGTTTCAGTTTGTCCCTGACGCCCTCTGAGATTGCTGGACCCAACGTGATGGTTTGGTCAGGGAATTTGGTATTCAGAATCCACTTTTCTGGTTCCGTGCGCGGGCATGTTTTTAGCATCTTGGCCGGATGAGACTCTGTTGTCATGGCGCATTCTCTGTTAGCCCATACGATTGCCACACCACTTGGGGTGGGAAAACCGATTGCGCCATGGACTGTAGAGGTGACCATGTTGTATGAAGCCATGGAGTCTCGCCCTAGGATGATATCATACTCGGACTTCGTCGGGATGACAAGGAAGGTGACTTCTTCAGTTCGTGATCGCCCATGTGCTCCCAAAGTGAGGGGGAAAGAGATCTCCCCGAGAGGGGTCACAACCTCGTTTGAAAATCCCATGATTGGGGAGTTGATGGGGCGCAGTCTTTGCTTGTCTTCGTCATCCAATAAGTCGAAACACTGCCCATACATGATGTCTGAGTTGCTGCCGGTATCCATGAAAGCTCTCGTGGTTCTGTAGTGGTCGAAGATGGCCGTGACGATGATTGCCCGCGTAGCGGACGGGCCGCCTTTGACCACCGGGAAGCACACTTGTTGCTCCTTCCAGTCTGCTGTGGTATCTGGCTTTCGCTTTTGGAGTCGGTGCCCACTACTGTGTATCATCATACTCACATTTTTTTATCTTTTTGGGCGGTGGGCCCGCTGTTTGTTTACGCTCCACATTTTGCAGTAAATGTCCCAGCTTACCGGTCTTTAGCGCATCCTCAATTGCTTTCCTCAGCTGATAGCATTTGTCGGTGTCATGGCCGATGTTTTGATGATAGGCGCAGAACTTGTTATGATCGAGCCCTTCCCTGCGCTTGATGAATTTTGGTTCCGGGAAGTCAACATTTTCTGTTGCTAGGACCTGCGCTGGCGTTTTTGTTAAAGGAGTCTAGTTGTTGTGACTCCGTCTACTGGATTTATGCACAAGTGTCGTGTTGTGCGGATACTCTTGGGGTGCGGCGGGTTTTGTCGCTGTCTGGTTGGTTCCTTGGAGCCTCGTCCAGACATTCCCTTTTCCCCTTCGCTCATTTCTGTTATTTCTGCTGCGCACTGCTTGTGCTTGAGTATCTGTGTATTGTGGCGCTTGAATTCTGCTCCAAACAGAAAGTTCCCTCTCAGTTTTAGCGTAGTTTTCTGCGCCACGCATGATTTCTTCCCAAGTGTTGGTCATGCCTGTACATCCGGCTAAGGTGCGAATCAGTGAGTCACACCTCACCCCTTGAGTGAATGCTGCTTTCATGAGTTCGAACCCGATGGGTCCGATCTGTAAGGCCTTCGGTTAAATCTGGTGATGTAATCCTCAATGGATTCATTCTCGCGCCTCTTGACTTGCAAGATATCTGTGGAATCACGCTCGATTCGTTTGTTTTGGCTGAAGTGATCTGAGAATTTGTCAGTCAACTCTTTCAGGTTGTCAATCTTGCCATTAGGTAGGCTGTCGAACCACACTCGCGATGCGCCCGTAAGCGTCTGCGCGAACATGTGACACCATGCTGGTAGGCTCCACCGCGCGCATTTCCTGCGATCTCGAAGCTTCTCAGGTGATCGTCAGGATCGCCGGTGCCGTCGAACTTTCCCAGAGTACTTGGGATTTTTGTTCGTGCGGGCAGCGTGGCAAGTGCGATGCGCGGTGTGAACTTTGATTTCTCACTGAATGATGGGGGATAGTAGGGCTGTGTGAGGTCGTCTTCGCCGGACAACAAGTGTGCTCGATCAACAGTGTTGGTCAAGTACTGGCTTGCATCACGTTGAAAACGACTCTGTGACTCATCAGAGTCTTCCCTCCAAGTTGGGTCAGTGATATGATTGCTTCCGCCCACGTGCCCCGCAGCTCTGGATGGCCCTTCTGAGATAGTGACAGGCCTTCCTTCGCTGAAGGACAGGGCGCGAGATGCTTCTCTCAGGTGTTGTTCTTTAAGTTTGTTCATAAATGCTTGCTTCAGAGCTTCTTTCTGCTGCGCATACCACACCTCCGGACTAACCATTGGCGCGGTGTGACCAGCAGGTGAAGCTTGAACATTATCGGTTGCAAAATGGAACGACGGGGTCTGCCTCGTCCCGGAGGACGGAGTGCGGCCCATGTCTGTGCCGCGAAACTGCTCCTCCACATGGCTGTCGGGCTGGCTGGTGGTTGCCGGAGCAGCACCAGTGCCAGACGTGCCTGTTGGGGAGTTTGTTGTTATTGGTAA
Organism: Ambrosia x helenae; assembly: GCA_030844895.1. Taxonomy (NCBI): domain Eukaryota; kingdom Viridiplantae; phylum Streptophyta; class Magnoliopsida; order Asterales; family Asteraceae; genus Ambrosia; species Ambrosia x helenae. Next base: position 30,331,280 of record CM061228.1, on the reverse strand, counting down.
AGAACTCATGGCTGGGTTTCTGAGAAATAGAAGTTTTTTAGTTGCTGTTCTTGTTAACTCAAAACGACGGATGGCGCCAATGAAGAAACACCAAACTAACAATCTAATATAACAGTGCTAATATAAAGAGATAAGAAAGGACGTAATTCTCATTAACTGATAAGACTGTTACAAGACACTGTTTATCGGATTATTACAAGAGTTTCGACTATAATCTATTCCTCACAGCTTGTGATATGAATTCTTTTTCTGATTATCGATCCCCTCCTTTGATGACGAAGGTGGGTATTTATAGGCTCATCAGGTGGCCTATGATTGGCTGTGAGAAGAATGACAGCTGTCCCGTACTATTGTGGCCGTTGTCAATTATTGCGCTGTCCTTCTGTGATTGGTCCACGTGTCTTATAATTGTCCTTTCTGTCCTTTCTCGTACCTCGTACTGGCAGGTGATCATGGAGCAGGGAATAGACGCCTCTGATTGGCTGTGGATTCTGCTCCTGTCGGGTGACACCTGTCCTTTTTGGTGACTGCGTGCGCCGTCTTCTAGAATGCCACGTCACGCTCCTGCGTTGTCGTGTGTGTGGCTTTCTTTCCTGCGCTCGCGCGGGTACATATCTCTTCAGAGTTATTGAACGATAAGATATCAATAATTTAACTAATAACTCTTTTAATTTGTTGCTAAAACTAATTTCACTCATGAAATCAACATAAGTTTTTTTTGGAAGGTGATTTTTTATGTTGTGGTAGAGTTTATCATAACCCCTCATAAGGGGACTCCTTGCCACTTTACAATGGTCAGACTACGTTGTATTAACTGGGTCCACGCTGACGCGAGAGTGGCCGACCCACAAGCGAGTCGAAGCTGCTCATAAGGGACACTAAGGCTTCCACCCGGAAAATTTCCTGCCACCTACCACTTGACAGATGTTGCACCCTCCACAAGAGGCAAGCCTCTCTGGAGTAAATGCATGGTAGTAGAAAACCGTAGGGTCATCAGAATCGAACCTGACCCCTCCGAGAAAGGTATGCTCAACCATCACTTGGCAAATTATCCACCCATAAGTACACACTTAATTTAAACTCAATCTCTCACATGGATGATTATAAGTGAAATGACTAATTAATGGCACATATATATTTATAGTAAATTGTAATTATATTAATAGTCATCATTGTAATTATAGGTTATCATATTTTGTGAAACCACCTTGTATTATTTATAGTCATGATTAATGGAGAATAGGGCAAGGACCTTACACTTTCATGGTATCAGTGTCCAGGGATACCTCCAACTTCTAAACCCTATTCGGCCACCTCATCCTTTCTGCGACCGATCACCTATCTTCTGCCACCCTTTCTCGTTCCAACCACCTTCTGCCACCCTCCCTAATCATGACCGATCAACCGCAAAATGCCCTCACCACCCCATCTATCAACATCACCTCTAAAATCCACCCCGCAACCACCGTGTCTAACATCAAAACATACATACCTATCCTCCTTGAAATCGACTCCGCCCAGTATGGTTCCTGGGCGACCCTCTTCACCATACACTGCAAAGCCTTTCTTGTCCATGACCATCTATCCCCCAAACCTGAAACCTCATCTTCCACAGAGGCCGCTGAATGGGAACGCTTAGATGCTATTGTCCTACAATGGCTCTATAGCACCATCTCCAACGATCTCTTGCACACCATCATCAATAAAACCTCAAAACGCCCATGAAGCTTGGGTTGCTATTGAGGATATTTTCCAAGACAACAAAGCCGCCCGAGCCATCCACTTCATGCAAAAGTTCTCTAACACACGCCTAGACGGGTTTCCCAATGTCTCTGCGTATTGTCAGGAACTAAAAACCCTAGCCGACCAGTTGGCCAATGTTGACGCACCCGTTGATGGTGACCGACTGATCCTCCAACTCCTTGCTGGCCTTAACGAACAATGTGAATCCATCACCACCATCCTCCGCAACACCAAACCATTACCCAACTTTTACACGACCCGTTCTCAAACCATGCAAGTTGAAACTCACAAAGCCGAACTAGCCCTCCACGCATCCAAAACTTCCTCCACCGCCCTTACTGCCTCCACTACTCGTAACCCTCACCTGGACACCCCACGATCAGATGACCGGTCCTATTCCAAGGGCCGGGGCCGAGGTGGTAGACGCGGCCGTGGCCGCCGCTCAGGCTTCGATCGCGGTCGTTGCCAGCAGTTTGCGTGGACCCAAAACCAAAACCCTTACTCCACTTGGCCCAATTACTCCCACACTCCTTGGCCCAACACAACCCCTCCTTCCCCTTGGCCCAACAGCAACCAATGGCCCGTCCCTAACCACTGGCCCACCAACAATAACTTCTCACCCTACTCGTGGCCCATACCACCTTGTCCCTACCCAAACACAAATCGGCCCACCTCACAAAACCAAACCAATAACCCGGGTATCCTTGGGCCGAAACCACAACATGCTCACACCGCATACACACCCACTGATATTGAGCAGGCACTCTACACCATGTCCCTACAACAACCAGATCCCACATCTTACATGGACGCGGGTACAACATCCACCGTAACAAATGAGCAAGGTGACTTTCATACTTTTTCTAATTCTAGCATTTATCAACTTATTATTGTAGGTAATGGCGACACCATTCCTGTGCTTGGTCAAGGCACCAAATACCTACCCAAACCATTCCCGCCCTTTATCCTTAAAAATGTCATGTACTCACCCAAACTAGTTAAAAATTTAATTTCTGTTCGTACATATACTGTTGATAATTCTGTTTCAGTAGAATTTGACCCCTTTGGTTTTCTTGTGAAAGACTACAAGACCAAGGCCCCCCTCCTGCGATGTAATAGCAGCGGTGATCTATACCCCCTCGTGCTTGGATCACCAACTACCCAGCCTTCTGCTTTTGCTGCTGTCACTGTACAACTCTGGCATCACCGTCTTGGCCACCCAGGACGACCCTCTTTGAATAAATTAAAGACTTCTAGTTTTATTAATTTTGACAATAATTTGAATAATGTTTGCCAGTCTTGTGTTTATGGAAAGAGTATTTGTTTACCCTTTTTTACATCGCTTTCTCATACTTTTCAACCATTTGATATTATGCATAGTGATGTGTGGACATCCCCTATTGTTAGCTCTTCGGGACACAAATATTATGTCTTATTTTTGGATGACTATTCTAATTTTTTATGGACATATCCCTTAGCTAACAAGTCCCAAGTTTTCCAATCTTTCCACCCAAATTAAAACACAATTTGAACGTACAATTAAAACCTTCCAATGTGACAACGGTCGTGAATATGTTAACAATGCCTTTCAATCCTTTTTTACGACAAACGGTATCCTCTACCGCCTATCTTGTCCCTTCACCTCATCCCAAAATAGGAAAGTGGAACGTAAAATACGTACAATTAATAATATAATCCGCACCCTACTTGCCCATGCGTCCTTACCCACATACCTTTGGCCTTTTGCCCTTGAAACTGCAACCTATCTCCTCAACATACTTCCTACCAAACCAACACAAAACAAAACACCTACCGAACTCCTATAACTAACCACTCCTACATACGACCACTTACGAGTGTTCGGTTGCCTGTGTTACCCACTAATACCCTCCACCACCATACACAAACTCGAAAACCGCTCCCAGCCGTGTGTCTTTCTCGGCTACCCCACCTCCCATAGAGGATACCGTTGTCTCGACCTTCACGCTAAACAAATCTTCATCTCACGCCACGTCGCATTTGATGAAACCACCTTTCCCTTCAAACACACCGTCGGCCCGTCCCCAACATATACTTTCTTGGACGCCCCATACCCACATCACCTATGTCCACACATCCAATCGCACCACACACCCGGTCCCCATCCACCATCGAACAGCCCGTCCCAACCGAACCCAATAACACCCGGACCAACTTCCCACATCGCCAACCCAAACCCACAACCAGTCCACTCAGGCTCAACCTACTTGCAGCCCACCCCACACTCGCCCACCCCACCGCCTTCCCATCATCACACAGCCCATCCCACACCACCAGCCCACAACCATCCGACCATTCAATCCTGCAACCCGTTGCGACCCCCGTGGACACTAATGGTAAACTCAGTGCTACATCTAGTGAACTTTTTCATGACCCCACATTATACCGTAGTCTAGCTAGGGCCCTACAATACCTCACATTCACTCGACCAGACATCACCTATGCGGTACAACAGATTTGCATGCACATGCACTCCCCTCGGCTGGATCACTGGAATGCTCTAAAGCGCATTATTAGATATATTAAAGGCACGTCCACTCTTGGCCTCACCTTATGCGCCTCATCTCCACATCCGTCCCTCATCTCTTATAATGATGCAGATTGGGCAGGCTGCCTTGACCCGAGACGCTCCACGGGTGGCTACTGTATTTACTTTGGCGATAACCTCATCTCTTGGTCTTCCAAACGCCAAAGTATTGTGTCACGCTCTAGTGCTGAAGCGGAATATCGTGGAGTTGCTAACGTTGTTGCTGAGATATGTTGGTTGAGAAATCTCCTACTCGAGTTATTTGTCCCGCTCTCCCGTGCCACTCTTGTTTACTGCGACAACGTCAGCGCCATTTACTTATCTGGAAATCCGGTTCAACACCAGCGAATGAAGCACATTGAGTTGGATATTCACTTTGTTCGCGAGCAGGTCCAACGTGGTCGGGTTCGTGTCCTTCATATGCCGTCCCGCTACCAGATTGCGGACATTTTCACGAAGGGCCTTCCTCAGATCTTATTTGAAGATTTTCGCTCTAGTCTCAGCATACGGTCACCTCCCGCTTCGACTGCGGGGGTGTAATGGCACATATATATTTATAGTAAATTGTAATTATATTAATGGTAATCATTGTAATTATCGGTTACCATATTTTGTAGAACCATCTTGTATTATTTATAGTCATGATTAATGATAAATAGGGCAAGGACCCTACACTTTCACTAATGAGTATCCATATTCTTTCTTGGAGAGAAATTAAGTGTATATTTATAATGATTATACGAGTGAGAATTCTTGCCAATAAAATTTATAGTTAAGAGTCCACCGATCAAATTATCATTATTGATTATTGTTGATCTATAAATTATAATTTGAATTGTTAAAATCCAATTTCACAAATATTCTTACAACAAAATATTTATTTCTTGTCTGTTTAAATTTTAATGCACCCTTACCCATGTCTTTTTCATTTGGAGGTTGCTATCATGACATTAAAAATTCCTTTGGACCATTCACTTAAATTGCTCTAGGGTCGGAAGATACTTATATCTTTCAATAAGACATAAATAGGAGTCTTCATGTAACCCTGCTCTGATCGTGTACCTAGAAACCATCAGTGTTGTCGATCTAGTTATAAACTAGCTAACCATACTATATTGAACCATTCGGTTTAATGAATCAACCGGTGAAAAATCATTGATACTTTCCTCCTCCGTCAGCTAAACGGTATTTTAGATAGAGACGATAATTTGGACCAGTAAAACATCGGAGGTTGCTAGTTTTGTTGTCCACTTGTTTTTAAAAAACACTAAGAAATAGTCAAATTGTCCACTTGTAACTTGGTTTTACTTATTTAGTTTTTTCATTTGGACTGAGTTGTCAAGATAACTTGGTATTTGTTTGATGGTTTGTCATTTTATTATTTAACATCACTAACATAGTATTTTTTAGATTATCTTATTATGATAATTTATTATTGTTGTTGTAAACAAAATAAACACATAACTAGTTTATTTTTAATTGAAGTTTAAAACTCAATGTTATTTTGTTTAATAGGACAAGTTTAACAACACACAATTAATTAGGTTTATATTCTATTTTTATATTTATTCATTTTAACTAATAACACACATGTCACACAATACATACATTGATAAAAACACCTACACCATGACCATTATTTATAATGTTGTCAATCATGCCCGTTTGATGTGTTTTGTGTTGGTAGCTTGTCAGTTGAGAAGATAAACCTGGATGCAACTCATATATTTACTTATGTAGAATACATCAATTTAACATGGCCGATACATTTAAAGTTGTGTAATCGTAACATGACGTGTGTAACCCATTTATCTAAATAAGTTAAACAGACTGGTGAGTTGTTCATCCTAACACCGAAGGTGTTCAAAAACTGTTAAAACCCTACCGAACCATCTAAACCTGAGTCTAAAAGAAGGTGATTCAGTCACAATTAGGAGTAGCAACGTACAAGTCATGGTATACATGGGGAAATATTAGTATATGTGTATATTAAGTAAATTGTCATTGTATTTATTGTAACAATCTCTCTCAATTATAGGAGATTGCATTCTTGTATTATAAATATTTTACGAAATCAAAGAAATGACTCAAGGTTTCAATTACCTACATGGTATCAGAGCTCCTATCCTATGATGAAATAGTACCGAACCATCTTACATGGTATCAACCCTAATTTCCGGTCTTCGAAACCAAATGGTTTAGGGACCGGAAATTAGGGTTGATACTAGTTTTCTTGTGAAGGATCTCAAAACTCGGGCTCCTATCCTTCGATGCAATAGTACCAGCGATCTTTATCCCCTCACTGCCCCGCTTCCCCTCAATACCACTCAACCTTCTTCTTTTGTTGCTGTTTCTCAAGATCGCTGGTACCAGCATTTGGGTCATCCAGGAAATAATTTGTTACGGTCTTTAAAATTGTCATCTTTTATTGACTATGGAAACATAATAAATCACTTTGTCAATCTTGCATTTTTGGCAAAAGTGTTAAATTGCCTTTTAATGATTCAGTTAATGTTACTCGTTTTGCATTTGACATTGTTCACAACGATTTATGGACCTCTCCCGTACTTAGTACGGGCGGGCACAAATATTATATATTGTTCTTGGATGATTTTACTAATTTTCTTTGGACCTTTCCTTTATCCAATAAATCTCAAGTATTTGAGACGTTTGCCAACTTCCACAACTTAATCAAAACCCAATTTGAGCGTAAAATCAAACAATTTCAATGTGACAATGGCAAAGAATATGCAAATCAAAATTTTTACAATTTCTGTAATCATAATGGCATGCAATTTCGGTTTTCCTGTCCATACACCTCATCTCAAAATGGGAAGGCGAAACGCAAAATCCGCACCATTAACAACATGATTCGTACCCTCCTTGCCCAAGCCTCCCTACCCCCCCCCCCAACATGTGGCATCATGCCCTTGAGACTGCCACATATCTTCTCAATATCTTACCAAGCAAAATTCACAACTTTAAATCCCCCACCTCCCTCCTCTACAATTGCATTCCGGAATACGAACATCTTCGTACATTCAGGTGTCTTTGTTATCCCCTAAACCCATCCACCACAATTCATAAACTTGACTATCGATCTCAACCGTGCGTCTTCCTTGGTTATACTAATAACCATCGAGGTTACAAGTGTCTTGACCTTACCTCACACAAACTTATTATCTCAAGACGTGTACACTTCGAAGAATCCATCTTCCCATACACCATTCAATCACCCACCACCACGCCCTCCTATGAATTCCTTAATCCCACCATTAATCCCTTAGTTTGGGACTACCTACAAAAGAACCGTCCCTCTTCACCTTCGTCTCCCTCTTCTACTCCTGCCCAACAGTTTCCGCCCCCACACTCTACCCACCCAAACCCTACCAGCCCAACTACCCTACCCAGCTCACCTACTGCGACCAATCCATTACTTCCCACCGTCCCTAGCCCAATAAACCCCTCACCTCCCTCCGCGGCCCAATCTATTAATCCGCAGCCCACTCACCACTCTGGTCCATCAACACCTATCCCAACACCGTTGGCCCAATCACATCAACCGAATGCTTCTGATCAACCCAACTCCACGTCTGGGCCCTCACCTGTCACGAGTCAGCCCTCACCGTCCCCACCCCCTCCTCCTCCTACCCGCACCATTCACACTCGCTCTATGAGTGGTATTCACAAACCTAAACACCACTTCAACCTCCACACTTCCACCCCGGTTCCCATTCCTAAAAACCCACAGGTTGCCTTATCCTCTCCAGAATGGTACAATGCCATGGCCAATGAGTTTAGTGCACTTATTAAAAATAAGACCTGGGAGCTTGTACCTAGGTCACCTGATATGAATGTTATACGTTGCTTGTGGTTATTTAAACATAAATACAGGTCAGACGGAAGTTTGGAGCGTTACAAAGCTCGTTTAGTGTGTGATGGTCGTAAGCAACAAACAGGTGTTGACTGTGGTGAAACTTTTAGTTCGGTGGTTAAGCTCTCCACCATTCGGCTGGTTCTTTCTTTGGCTCTCTCCAAGTCCTGGCCAATTCATCAACTGGACGTCACTAATGCATTCCTTCATGGCAACTTGGAAGAGACAGTTTACATGCACCAACCCATAGGTTTTCGCGACAAAGATTTTCGTGATCATGTCTGCCGCCTCAAAAAACCCTTATATGGTCTTAAACAGGCCCCTCGTGTGACACCCTAGGAAAATCCCACATCGGTCGTGGTCAGGAGAGATCCTTGGTTCATAAGTAATATTCTGCCTCTTAAATCACCAACGCGTTTTGCGGCTTAATGTTAGTGGATGAGAGGAGAACTCCACAGTTAAGCGTGCTCAGGTGGGAGAAATTTCAGGATGGGTGACCTCCTGGGACGTCTCCACTGGGCAACCAAAAACAAATCCGTGAGCTCTAGATGTGCAACCATGGGTGGGCAAAGCGAACAATATTGGTGGTGAGAGGGGCAGGGTGTTACACCTCGAGCCTGGTACCAACGCTTCACGGATTTTGTCCTCATGCATGGTTTTCAGCAAAGTAAGTCGGATAACTCTTTATTTATCTATCATAATGGCACTGAAACGGCGTATCTTCTCATTTATGTGGACGACATCATTCTTACGACGTCCACAGAGGCCCTTCGTTCGCGACTGTTATCCGTCTTATCAGGTGAATTTGCAATGAAAGACTTGGGTCCGCTTTCTTATTTCTTGGGTATTCAGGTCACCCGGGATGGGGACAAAATGTTTCTGTCTCAGCAAGCGTACGTTAAAGACATCATCCATCGGGCTGGCATGGACACTTGCAAGCCTGTCGCAACCCCAGTCGATACTCAATCTAAATTATCGTCCGATTCTGGGCCACCTTGCGACGATCCGTCATCTTATCGTAGCCCTGCCGGTGCTTTACAATATCTCACTTTCACCAGGCCCGACATTTCTTATGCAGTCCAGCAGATTTGTATGCACATGCATGACCCCAGACAAGATCATTGGAATGCCTTGAAACGCATACTTCGCTACTTATAGGGTACCACTGACCATGGACTTCACTTGGGTTCTGTTCCTCATCTCTCCTTGGTTGCCTATACAGATGCAGATTGGGCCGGTTGTCCTGATACGCGACGCTCCACGTCTGGGTTCTGTGTCTATCTTGGTGACAACCTCATCTCTTGGTCCTCTAAGCGCCAGTCTACTATCTCCCGCTCTAGTGTTGAAGCTAAATATCGCGGTGTTGCGAATGTGGTTGCTGACATCTGCTGGATCCGTAATCTTTTACTCGAGCTTCGCCATCGGCTTTCACGGCTACACTGGTTTACTGTGATAACGTTAGTGCTATCTACCTTTCTGGCAACCCGGTGCAACATCAACGTACCAAACACATAGAACTTGACATCCACTTTGTACGCGAACAGGTGCAACAGGGTCACATTCGAGTTTTGCATGTTCCCTCTCGATATCAGATTGCAGATATCTTTACTAAAGGTCTCCCTCACGTCCTGTTTGAAGACTTTCGCTCCAGTCTCAGCATCGGTCCCGCCCGACGTTTCGACTGCGGGGGTATATTAGTATATGTGTATATTAAGTAAATTGTCTTTGTATTTATTGTAACAATCTCCCTCAATTATAGGAGATTGCATTCTTGTATTATAAATACTAGGTTAGAGTCCCGTGGGGACCCACGGTGAAAACCAAAGTAAATAAAAATTTACAAAGTTAAAAAGTAAAAGTAAATTAATAGTGTTAACATGGAATTCCAAACCAACAATGAAACTACCATAAATGAATTATAATTTAAAAATCACAAACTTATTAAAAAATTAATATGCAAAGTCATTAAGAAACAAATAACCATTCAAAAGTGACCAAATCATAACATTATAAAAGAAAAAAAAAATAGCAAACATGATGTGAAACACAAAGCGATAGTATGGAAAAACAAAATTCCGGAAATAAAACATACGATAATACTAAAAAAAAATTAATCATCAAATAATATTAATAAAGCCAACGTTGTGCAAAGCCTTCTTATGCTTCCTTCCATCAAGATGCGCATTTAGGTTTGGTTGACTGATACATCTAACTTCACATAGACCACAATAGAACACATCATTGCCGGTAGCATGTGCAACCTAAATAAAAATCAATACACAAATAAGGCATCTAATTTTACGTATAATAAGTACATATATATATATATATATATATAAGTTATTTTTAAATAAAACATCTTATCGACTAAATAAAATTAAACGACTTTTATAAGGGTTCAACTAAAAGTTTACAACATAACATGAAAAATTAATATAAATGAAAAATTAATATTTTGTCCAAGTTTTTTAAATTTTATATGTTAAAGTATGACGTAATATTTTAGTTTTTTTTGTACTCGTGAAATTAATAAGTTGAAAAAAAAAAAATCGATGCAAGTAAATCTCGTAATAAAAAAATTCTTCCATTAAACAAAATAATAGGATAATTTCCAAAAAAAAAAAAAAAAAAACATAAGTCAAAAGATAATGTTCACAAAACTTAATAATAGTGCATCACAAAAGGAATTAAATCAGGTACGAAAAAAAAACTAATTATGAATATGTTTATAACATCCATTGCAGCATGATAATTTTCTAGGATTTTTACATCAAACATTGCAAGCAAAACACATCTCAACATCATCTTCTTCAACGTAGTTATCCTTCATCATGCTTACGTGATACATTCCTTTATTATGCATGTCAAGGTTTTTGAAACTTGTACAAAATACATCGCACAATCCACAATAAAATCTTGGTGCAGCAACCTGAAAACAATAAATTGTATGCATAAATGTTTGATACATAAAACTTAAAAAAAAACCATATAAATATAAAAGATATAATTACAACATAGAATTTTGTACCTTTTGATTGTGTTTTTGGGAACCAACATGAATGTCATATTGCTTCATATCAAGACAAGTATACTTACATAGTTTACAATGCACAAACTCATTTAGCTTGCCACCATGAGAAGCATATTCTTTATCTTACGATCCATTAAACTGAAAACTTAAACAAATAACGCTACAAAATTTGAAGTGAGTATTCGAGTAACAAAATGCAACTTAAACATAGATCCAATTATTTCTTCTTGTTAAGTTGATGGTGTTTCTCCCGATATGCAACTTAAAAGTAGTAGCAAGTAGAAGAGAAATTGACAAACACCATGTTGATCGATAATGTTTAAAATAAGCCTTCATTTGTTTAAATTCGCCATAGGGGACATATTAATTACCCATCAAAATAAATTAATAAGAAGAAGAAGAAGAAATTAGATGATGAATTATCCATCAAAATAAATTAATTATTCCATGATAAATTGTTCATGCTTCGGTAAATAATGCATATATGTGGAATTATGGTCATTTTATTTCAATTCCCATGATGAAAGCTTAATCTATTTTGGAGTAAATATTAAATGAAGATGTATATGGTTATTACAAACAAATCAAGATTTAAAGAACTATTCAGGTCTGTGTTATTGTACCATCTAGCCGCTCATACCAATCAATATTTTTCCGTTTTACCCACGGGGAGCTTGCGTTGTTTTTCTTAGTTTGAGTAAAATTCTACGTGGAAAAACTTGTCAAGTTCAATTTTTAGGATCCTAGACAAAAAAAAAAGCTGTGAACCTTTGGTGTCTAAGGATCAGTAAATGTGAGGTTACAGACCTTGTTTTCTTCTTGGTTTTGCAGGGGAGTCTGATGTAGGACTTGTTTGCTATCGAGTGTATCGAGTAACAAAAGCCGTTTTGGGATACTGGAAATGGGTCAGGCGTTTTGGAATATGGAGTTAATTAGCTCAGTAAGACATGGTTGTGCACCTAGGAATCCAGAGAAGCCACTTCCATCTATGCAGCTACATAATATCATCAAAGATTATACAATTTATTCAAGTTCCCAACAATTAAACCATGAATGAATGATAGTATAGTAGTAACAAATGATACAGATAAGATTCACCTTCTAGCCTTTGGATCATATCTCAATCAATGATCGCCATCTCTCTCTATTATGACTCTGACCCATTGGTCAAAAAAATGATTCGCCCGACTCCTAATTATTTAACGATTCTCGTTAAAAAGAAATGCACACAACTAACCCATCTTTATTCGACTGTTTTTCTGTTACGATTTCATCCGTCCACAATAAACTCATCATCTTGATTATGTCCTTTAACTTGAGCATCACCATCAACCATACCACCAACATGCTGCAAATTCTGCATCATTTGCGAAAGATAATGACTACTACCACCATTCTATTATCCGCAATACCACTCGGATACCCACTCCACTGCGAAACCATCCCAAGCAACTGGCTTGTCAAATTCTGTTGCTCGTCAATAACCCTCGCCTGAAACTGAGCCATTTCCGCTCTATGCTCACTCAACATCTCATCAATCCTTGCATTCCACTCTGCCCCTCCTCTCGTTCCTTTCCTCCCATTTCCGCTCTTGAACCAACTCATCCTCTCTCCTCCTCCGCCTATCCTCCCTCTCGTTCTCCATCGCTTCCCATTCTCTATCCCTTTGTTCCTTCAACGTCTCCATCACTTTCCTCATCTCCTCCACGTTCTTCTCCCGTACACTCTCCCTCGCCATAGGGGACATATTATTATCGTATACCTTTATATGTGCATCAGTTAACTTATAAACATCCAACCAAGGAAGGTTTTCCGAATCTACTTCCATGATCAATCTCTTCAATTCAGATTGTGATAAACAATTATCTTTATTAAGATAAATCCTTCTAAGCAACCTGAAATTGCCCACAAAATCACTATAACAATCAACCCACAAAATCACTATAACAATCAAGATTAATTAAAATTTTCTACTAATAAACAAATCTTGATTCTCACCCCTTTATCACGGATATGTTTGGTGTTCCATTTTCGTTGTAGAAGTTTCCAAAATCAGATTCACCTAAGACTTTTCTTCTTCAGTAGATTCATCTCCACAAGCAGAACACCTAACCCTCTTTTATTTATGGTTTCCCAAATTCACAACTTGAACCCCTCGAATTTGATAAGGTAGCTGAAAAAAAAACATTGAGAAAGGTAGATGAAAAGGTGAAAGACATCCAGAAAGATGATATGCATAAATAAAAGAAAAGAAAAACAATTGTTATTGCAAAACTATACAGGGGAAAGATCCGGTACAAAGTGTTTTTTCGGTAAGAACTGTGAGAATCAAAGGAGGGTATTTTTTTATTTTTTTTTTCAATTTTTTTCCCATATTGTTAAACATGTATTATAGTATTGAAAACTAAAAAAAAATTGGTGTAGAGTAATTACGTGTAGAGTAATTACATAATTACTTTAGTGTAAACTAATGTATTTACTTTAATGATGTAATTACAATAAAAAAAAAATTTAATTTTTTTTTGTATTGTTCATCTAGAAAGAATGTTTAAGCACATGGGAAAAAAATCTAAAAAAAATAATTTTTTTTACCCCCTTTGATTCTCACAGTTCTTACCGAAAAACACTTTGTATTTGATCTTTACTCAAACTATATAAATTATCATTTGCAATTCTACCAAATTTAGAAACAGGATTACAATCTTGAAAAATAATCTTATTACACTAACTAAGCAAAACTACACAAAGCATTATTACTGCCTTTTTAAAGCAAGATCATAGCTAAATAGATTAAGAAAAAAAAAAACTATTGATTATTATTTGCATTTCTACAAAATACCAAAAGTTAGAAGCTGGATCAATACTCAACATCATTCGCATAAGATGATGGCATAGAACCATGAACCGGTGTCCCGACCTGATGAACCGCTTGCGGGTTTCGCCGGTTCAGAAATGGGTGCTCAAACTGCCCGTTTCTCACAAACCTAAAATGTGCAATCTGCCCACACCACAGCTATAGATAAATGGGTTGTGTTGGATGGGTAACTGGTAATGAGACATATCAAGTTGGGCCCACTTGTCAACATTTTTGTCCATTTTTTAGATCTTAAAAATAACTTTGTATAATAATATTAGAGGCACTAAAGTGTTCAAATAATATAGGAGACTTACAGATTCTTTGGCACAATGCGCATAGGATGATAGGACCACATTTTATTGGTTCCGTTGAAGTTTACAGAAAGAACTTTTTGAGCCATCAAATGATGCCAAAGAAGAGCGCTGGAAAGAAAGAAAGAACAAAATCCCATCAAGTTATAACCTTTAAAGCATGAAAATATACAACTTTGACCTCAAAAGTCAAAGCATAACACAAAATCAGTTATAAACTTGTAGTAATCTGGATTTGGCTCAAAAGTTGTAGTTTTAAGCAAACCATAGTTTCTTCCAATCAACAATTGTCTGCAATACATTTTCGTGTCATAAACAGATGACATTCCTAACTGATCCAAGTAAATGGGTCGACAATGATGTCTCTACATGTCTTCAATATGAATAATAGTAGAATTAGAATATATAAAATTAAATAGTTTTTCAGCCTTAGCCTAGCTTCTCTGAAAAAAAGGATACACAAAAACCACATTGATCAACTTATGACGTTAATATAATGAAGTATATTACAAAAAATCTAATAAAAATGTATACATAGCATATTAACTCGAAACGAATAGCATATTGTAGCATGGAAATATTTTAAAACTTACTCAAAAATTTTGACGATTTTTTCATGATATCTAATGCGCTACCAAGGCATTTGGATTTTGTCACAGAATAATCCAATTATATAAAAAAAATTGAAGAAATGAAATTTCCTATATATAACCTAACATATAAAGAACATCCAATAAGCCAATCAGTATCACTTTTGATTAGCTATACAAAGATCATGCTGGATGCCAATAATCATAGTTAACAAAGTGCATGCTCCATATTTGACTTGCAGATAGTTTTAGTCCCATTTATATCTTTGTATAAATATTTTTGCATTAATTCAAATTATAGAAACTTATATCGATGTGGAATTGACTCCAGAGTATTAAATAGTACACAGCTTTGGCTGTATTTTTATTTGTTTTCTAAATCTTGGAATCGAGGTATGTGTTTGCTATTGTTATCACATATAGACATATATGCACACACACATTTTTTTTATCTATTACGCCTTATGACTCTAATTGCAAGCAAACTCAAACTATGAGACAAAAATGTATGAAATAGTACCTTATTCCTTACATCCTTCAATAACTTCTTCCTTCATCACCTCTACATCTTTCAAATTTGAATTCAGTTAGAAGATAACATAAAGATAAACAAATCTATACCCAGTTTAAAACAGTCGTCAATTTAGAATCATTGGATTTAAAAGAAAACATAACAAAGACAAACAAAAAGCAAAAGACATTTAGTAAAACAAATAAGAACATGTATCGGACAGCTGAAATAGATTCGGAAAACATAAAATCACTTGTTTAATTTTCTTTATTAACTATATGCTACACAGGCTGAACTAATATATTTTTGTAATTACAGTTTTTAATCAAAACTATATAGAGCATTGAATAAAAATATACCCTGAAGCCAGTTGACAAAGTTGAACCTGAACATATTTAGTTTTAGCAACAATAAGCACGTGAGATGCGAGTACCTATTAAACTTAATTCGATTAAAGGATTCAACAAAAAAAAAAAGTAAATGGAATACTGATTTAAAATTCATTGAATATCTGAATCTAAATGCCAAATACATATATTTCCAGTAAGTGGAATCCCAAATCAATAAATATTAACAAAAACCATGACACGGATAGTAGAAACTCAAAATGTAAGATATTACGAAAATGAAGTTCCAGTACGACTATGATGCAAAAGATTGTGTTCCATCGTGCCTCTAGCCTTCATAGCAACCACAAACCTCAATGCAATTTCAGGAATCATCTCATCATCCACAACCTCAACAACCAACCCGGGAACCCAATTTGGCGACGGCCCGATACATTTGAAAAAAAACTCAAAAAACCTTTCGGCCCAAAGTAGAAAGCCACGTACCCATATTATTATTTTGGTCAAACTTGGTTCCTAAGTTTTATTAAAAAAATATTCTTTGACTTCCATAATAAATGCCATAAAACATATTCCATAATATCCGATTCTTGATATTGGAATTCAAATTTTGAATTAATATCCTTCCAAAATAAGTGGCTCAAGAATAGGAAATAATATCAAACATTTAATGCTCCAGTCGGATTAGTCCGCCCATTAACACTATCCAAATCAACATCCAACTCAAATTTAAATCAAGCAAAAAACCAACAAACATCCATGATGATCTTGCATCAAACATAATTAGCATACTCATGAAGAACCAAAATAAGAAAAATTCGCATGAACATATTATGAACAATATGAACATGAATCATCAAATCTAAGACTTAAATAATAACTATTATAGTTAAAAGAATCAACCTTTACAAAAAGATCCCTAAATATGTGATCACATTTCTGTTTTTCGAATTCCAAATCACATGGTGCTTCTTTTGTGAATGGTTTTGGTGCACAACCATTGGTTCCCTACTCTCACTAATTTTAAATTTCTTATTAGAAGTGGGATTGTCCAGAATAGCATTTGTATTATTGAACATTTTAAGATTAGTAATATCTTGCAAAGGGTGTCTCTTAATAGTTTTCCTCTTATGTAAAGGCCCATCATCTATACTGTTTATATTCCACTCTTTCACCTTATTATTCAAAGCATCCATCAACTCCACTGGATATGGCCATGATCGGCAGTTTATAGGAATACACCCCTTTAGCATCCATTCATTGAGTTTATGCCTAAACTCACATCCATCTTAACAAATTCAGAATTATCAACAATAGTATCTATCTTAGATAATGATGGAATATTAGCCAAAAACATAGCTAAAGCCTTAACAATATCTGAATGGTAATCAGCAAATGAATCAATTTTACCTGATGAAGCTTCATCATCTTGTTCATTAGTGTTTTGAAACTGGGTTGAAAGGCCCTAAACCTTTGAGCTATGATGAGCCTCAAGAGAGTACACCGAATTATGTTATTCTTGATTCCGAGTCCTCGCCTCCTTTTATCTCCATTTGATTTTGAATCTTGTTTCGATTCTTGGAACCTATAAGAAAAAAAAACCTTGATTTTCTATATATAAATAAATCCAAACAAAGAAATAAATCCAAACAGAGAAGATAGATAACATCATTAGATAGCATATCCAAAAAGAAAAATGATTTGAAAATATAATCCATTAGGGTTCTTTTGCAAATATATTGAAATCATCAATACAATAAAAATTGTTTACGAAAAACAAAAAAAAAATCAAAACTCCTAATTCAATAGCTTACCTAAGTTATATTATATTCTAAAAACACAAAATAAGAAAATATCACACATCGAGACTAAAACCTTATTAAATCTCTGGATAATTGCTATATGAAAACAAATATAACATATCTCAACGAAAACCAATATGTGAGAAAGAGAGGCGATTATATATTTAAAAAATAACAAAAACACAATACCTTGATGTGTAGGAGATGGAAGAGAGCCGATGTTGATTGAAGGAGATGAAGAAGGGGGGATGTTGAGCGAAGGAGATGAAGAATCAACGTATACGAAGGAGATGTAGCGGCGCTAGATTTTGGAATGTCTAAACTAAAGATGGATCTGAAAAAAAAGGGCGATTATTATCAAAACGTTAAACAATCGTAAGAACAATATTATGAGGGAATAGGATCGAGTACCTTATGATTCCATGAAAGAGCAAGGATCTGAAATACTTATGAAGCTTGGTGTGGATATGATTGATGAATGGGAAATATTTGATCAAAATCGTTTGGTTGAAAGTATTAGGGTTTCATATGAGGAAATGTAGCGTTAGGAGCGGATTGTTTGAAGGAGCAGGAACATTTGCCTATGATATACCCGGGTCAAAATTCTAACCGGGTTAAGAAATGGATTTGGATAGTATAATGCTTGATTGCCACGTGGATTTGCAAGGGTGAAGCTCTAGGATGGGGACAAGTGTCCCCCTAGTTACTCCTTTATTAGTATAGATAGATTTTACGAAATCAATGAAATGACTCAAGGTTTCAATTATCTACAGGAAAACCGGTTATAACGGTATTTGACTTGGAATGGGCCGTTTGATTTATATAGTTTCCAAATAATAACCTTTTTTGTTTCTTGTCACACCCCGATTTTCTGGTGAGCAATTTTGGTTGGATTGGCGCATCTTCAAACTCAAATCATGAAGTACTCAATGTAGCCTTCACTAATGTCTTATAAAAACAACCATTAACCTCTTGCCATTGCTACTAAAAGGGTCAAGCACCCACGATGTCAAGATTCTATAAATCTTTAGTTTTGTTTAAAACCCTACTATAACTATTTTAATACAAGTAAACTAAACACAATGGTTATGAATTTAACTCAAAACTATGAAAAGTATAAACAACCTCTTTTAAACCCTACTATAACTATTTTTCCCCACCCCTTGTGGTGTGGTAGTAAAGGTGTTGAGGGTTAAGTCTAACAAGAAGCAAAAAAAAAAGGATGTATTTAAAAGGGGAAGTAAAAGAGGGTGTAATAAAAGGGTGTAAAAAATGAAGCAGGATATTAGTTGTAATTCATTTTCATTGACCAACTAATTAATTATTTGAAACGTAGAAAAAGAACAAAAATATCTTTAAATTACTAGTGGGATTGCCCGCACGTTGCCGCAGGTACTTAGGTTTTTTTTTGTGCACGTTACAACATGCTAAGTCAATTAATATTTCAATTTACAAAGGCAACTCTAGTAGGGTGCCAACACGATTTTGAGGGGTGACAACACTATACTCCTTTATGTTAGTGTAGTAATCCTCTCATTGTATATTTTACATATATTTGTTAGTTTCCTTATTCATATAATCTCATAGAAGTTTATTATGTTCATTGTTATTACTCTTATTAAAGGTTTCGAGTTGAGTCGATAGCATTCGTGTAGTCTATCTATGTAATAAGCTTTATACATGTTAAACAGGTGATAAATTAACATTAAAATTACCTACTACTTCTAGAACCATTGTTGCAATGTGATAAACACAACACTGAACAAATATTATAATTTAACATTAAAAACCAGGTGTCAACCACTTGTATCGTAACAAAATCAATTCTTGTTTACACACCTATTTTACTTCACCAACATTGTTCAAACACCACAAGACCACCATGAGCCAGTGATTCTCTAAGCACAAGCTACAAGGCAGTCATGATGTCCTTTGGCTCACCAAGAGCAAGTGCAGGTGCCTCAACTTGAAGAATACTATCTTCACTTCAAAAACCAATGCGGTTAACACAACATATTAGGGTCAAATATAAACTAATCATACATTATAATTCAATCTGCTGAGACATGTTAGGCTTGAAGCCAACTTACAGCTACAATTGGAGACATAATAGACAATACGGTTTGGGTCAAAATATCGAAACAAATTATGCTAGTCAAAATGTCTTGTGGCAGTTGTTCGCCTAACCCAAATGTCGAAACAAATTATGCTAGTCAAAATGTCTTGTGGCAGTTGTTCGCCTAACATATCTGTTTTTGTCGAATTTTCATAAACTTGTATGTTTAAAATGGTTATAGAAACTATATTATCACAATAGCAATCTAGTTTATTTTTAATAAAGTGATTTATAAAGTTGTATAAATTTAAAAAAATGCATTTTGGGTGGGTAATTATTTTGAATGGGTCGGGTTAACCCAAGCAATTTTTTTTTTCCAAATATGCTGATTTATTTAAAAATAGATGACGTGCCAAATATGGTCACAACATAAAATATTTCTATTTTAGTGAAATTAACATAATTTGTTTGATCAAATAAATAATTCAAGGGATACATATATCACTTTGTGGGAATTTGCTTCGACCCGGTATGGGTTTGAGTACAGCTGCAGAAACATTCAATGCACACCTCATACATGAGGATAAATATAAAATTTATGCAGCAACAGTAACAAAAATGATACCTTTTTTGACGGCAAATTGCTTATCATTCATCACCAAATATGTACAATGTCTCTATTAGCAAGACGCTAGATAGAAGAACAAGTCACACTACATCACCCACTATTACATTGATGAGATTACACTTCCATTCAAAAATCAAATCTACGCCATTTGTCCCACTCGAACGTCTCCTTTTTTTCTCTGTTTTTAACCCACATGAATGATAAGGTTTTGACTTCACATAATAATTGGTCCAAAATTACTCTTTTTCTGGAGAAAATACGATCATTTCTTCCTTTCCAAATGACCCAAACGGCGGTAAGTATAACAGCGTGAACATATTTTTTTTCAAGTGGCCCATGTGAGTTTTGTTGTGCAACTGTAGTAAGTCTCTGAAGGAGAAGGCGAAAATAGGCGGAATTTTGCACCAATCGCTAATTTTATTCCATAAGTTTGCAGCTACAAAACAAGACACGAAAAGATGGTCTGCGGATTCAGCTATCTCACCACATAACCTGTGCATTAATCCAAAGTGTTGATGATGCCTCTACGAACAAAAAATGATACCTTAATAGTGAGATTTAAGATAAATACTTTACTTGGAAAAAAGCTACTCGCTCATATTGATAATGGAATGGTTGTATATGGGTTAGAAATGCATGTTAGGACCGCATATTCAAAGATCTAACATGGCAGATGAGTAGGTCCGTGTCAGTGCAGTTTGAAATTTTGATACTTGTAACTTTTTTAAGATGGTGCTGGCACGGGGAAGGTAAACGATATATGCACGCTACATGATAATGTGTTTAAAAATGAACAAAAATGAAGGCTAAAATGCTAATGCGGAGATTTAAAGCTTACCCATTTTGACCCAAAACAAAAGTTATCTATTTGACAGCCCATCACCCTACTGGAGCTATTGCAACTTTATACCTACCAGCCAAAATACGCCTATTAATGCTATATTGCTATATAAAAAGGAGTTGGAATTCAAAATTAAATTCATCGCAAAAATTTTGTAATGCAACAAATGAAAAAATAACTAAATTTGAAAGTACACCTCTTGGCTCTCAGGAGGTTGTTTCTCCAAACATGGAGGTAATATAACACTAAGCAGTTCTGGGCACGCAACTCTAAGTGCACCTCTAATTACAACAGCCTTAGTTCTAGAAGCTCCTACAGTAAATATATAATTTTCCTGCAACAAAGAACAACCGTCATGTTCAAAAAGACCTATAGATTATAGAAGTAAAATACGAACAAAAGAAAGTGACGATGCGCAACCTGACCCGACTGCATTGACTCGTTTTCAAGAAAGTGATTCGTATTCAAATGGAAAATCAAGTCGTTGATTAACTCACATGATAAGATACCTCTTAAGCATCTCTGTTGTTGATGTGTGGCCACCTTGGTAATTAAAATACTCATCATAGTATAAGTTCGGTTTCAAATTGCTCAGGGCATACCAGCAAGCATAAAACGAATATACTTAATTTGTAATCTTCCAAAAATACCTAAATTTTGGTCATCATTTAACTGAATCTGCCTATAACAAAAATAACTAAGAATGCATAGCTTGTGAAAGATGCTAAGTCAGTGTATGTAACATATTCTAGGTATAAAGCTTAGAAATATAATTGAAAAGCTAAACATGTAACTAAAGAAAAAGTCACAACCATTTTGTATCAAGACCCGCATTTCTTAA
Organism: Ambrosia x helenae; assembly: GCA_030844895.1. NCBI lineage: Eukaryota > Viridiplantae > Streptophyta > Magnoliopsida > Asterales > Asteraceae > Ambrosia > Ambrosia x helenae. The sequence goes on along the minus strand of CM061228.1, from coordinate 30,309,282 downwards.
TTAGCAATGCTTGATACTACCAAATTATTCAGCGCACTTTTCCCAATACGATAATTTGGTAATCTTTTTTGAATAAGATCAAGAGTGCATTCAGTTATCTTGTAGACATTATTTAAGATAGAAGAACAAACGGTTAGATACGCGCAAGGCCGCAAAGGCACAAAACAAAGAAATAAGATCAAGAGTGCTATCAGTTATCTTGTAAACATTATTTAACATAGAAGAACAAACCATAAGATTCACGCAAGGCCGCAAAGGCACAAAACAAAGAAAGGATTACGAAGAGCTGAAGTTACCAGCAAAGCGGACAACGTAGATTTGCCACATCCACTGGTACCACAAAGTAACACCGTCACCGATTCTTTTCTTCCCCTGATTCTGTAACATAGAAGGAAAACCACATTAAACAACAGTAATCACCCCCAACAAAATTCAAACACATGCAAATCCAAATAATATGTATTAACTAAATATTCGTATTTCACCCCTTTAAACCATTTGTGTAAAGACTATTTGCACCATTTCTCCCACAATACAACAACTTCACAAGATATGGTGTACAGTTTCTAGTACTTGTGTTTTGAAGTTTTTTAATAACATAATACACAATGCTTATTGCTTAACAGTTGTTTTTTAGTTCATTACTTCTGTTCATCGGATATAATGGAGTGACTTCTGATGTATGCTCTTGAAACTATATGTTGGTACTAAACTACACTCGAAACCAACACACAAAAATCAGTTTTTGGAATACGGTTAAACAAACCATCCAGTGTCATGTACAGTTTCAAGTGTCTGACACAACTTTCTGCCTCTGGATTGTATTCGGTTTGGGTCTGATTGACACAATTTCTGAATCGTTTCCGGATGTTGTCTGTTATGCTCTAAACAATGATGATTTATAAAGATAATGGTGATGTTTATGAAGAGATGAAACTAAAAAAAAGCTAGTTTATTATACCTCTTCTGAGACGGAAGGTAGGAAGTTTCCAAATTCTTGCTCAAAATGAACAGCTTTAATAATATGTGGTGTGTCACCTACATAGCTTTGTGATGATGAAACAGATGTCCCTTCATGAGCAGCAGGTTTAATTTTACTAATTCTTTCTTCATGAGCAGCCATTGAAGCTTTCTTCATCTAAATATGGTAAAAACTCCAGCACCAATATTGCCACAATTTGTCAGCGATCTACAGTCGGAGCAGCATCTCTCCACCTCTTTCATCCCCAAAACAAAGCAACGACCTCTATCGCCGATGTTGTTATGATCAGGAATTATAAACATTGAAGAGGAAAATAAAAGGGAAGATGTTTGGAATTCCCCATTGAATGAAGAACGGAAGGGAGTCCGAAGATGAGTTAACAGTGTAGGGAATTGAATGGAGTCGATTTGTATGGGTTGAGGGCAAGTATGGAAACAATTATCTAGTTTTAACTAAAATGTCACAATAGATTTACTATTATACCCTTGTAAGTGTCTTAATGTTCCACAAAGTTCCAATTATACCCTCATTATGTAAGCATAAATCACTTGTGCATGTTGCTTCTTAAGTTGTATGGAATTAAAAATTACTATCCTAGCCGTCACTCCTCCTTAATAAGATAATATAGATAAGGTATTTGATAGCTATACCATCCTATTACAAAATATGGATCAAAAAACAAAGATTAAAAAACTTATATTCAAACTCTTGTAAAACACCTCAGAAACAAAACGATTCAATCAACAGAAAAAATACTCTACAAATCTGTAACGAAATACAATAGACTTCTAAAGATTACAGACTCGCTGAAACAAAGAACACAACCTCATCTATCGATCAACAAACTAACATGATCTAAACTCACAGATACAAGATGTATTTGTTTGAGTAACAAACACCAAACCCTAGTTGCTACGATCCAGAGAGAAGAACCAACAAAGAGATGCATTATGATACACATAATAAAAAAATCAAAACAAGGAAGTTGGGCACCCATCCAATGTCATAGCGGTTAGACACATCGTCAGGCACATTCTTACAACTTAAACACTATATCACACATTTAAAAAAAACATGGTTTTTATAGATACGACGATTATTATAAATAAAATAAAGTAAAATTTGTGATTTTGTTTTGCTACAACTTAAAATCATAAAGTGTATTGAGGACATCTGAAATGACTAAAAAACACTGGAAGCAATTTTCAGTTTAAAGTCGAACAATTAACTGTAACTCTTATTTTGTTATGAAACTAGCTAAAAAGTAAAGTACGAGAACAACAACAGGGAGAAAATAACTGATATTTCATTGATCAAGTAAATAATACATATGAGATATAATGGAGTGTGTGTATATATATATATATGTATATATATATATAAGAGTATGCGTAGTGGGGGTGATGGAGGGCGCGAAGGAAAAACATAAAACCTCATGGAGCCCTCTACACTACCCACTAAGCTTGATGATAAAAAAAAATGGCTTGGGCTCTATACACATCATGCCATGTCCCTCTCTTTCCTAAAAATAAAAAAACAATTTTAAAATCAATTTTTACACACTCCTTCTTCTACACCCAATTAAACCTAACATCTACACTCAATCACACCATAAAAAAATCATTCTTATAAACCCCCCATAAAGCCCCTATCACTACACACTATTTTTATATAAAACCCATCATCTCACTCTATTGATATTTTAATCTATAAAGCCTACATCAAACCCACCCACTACACATAGCGTAAGACAAGATTTGACCCCCAAAAATTCATGCATTTGGGAAAAAATATATGATATATTATAATTATGCAAATATATATGTTTTAGGAAGTCAAGGGGCCTTGTGGTCATTGACAAGGGCCTCGTAACTACACTGAAACTACTTTGGAAACAAGGTGTACAATAACCAAATCATAGGAATCAAAGAGAAAGAAATTGGAAAATTGAGAGAATGTCAAGTTGCAACTCAAGATAAGGGTCGTGCCTAATCTCAAGATAGTACAAAAGAGTGATTTTCTTAAAAAGGACAAAGTTGTGGTCCCTGCAGCCAACTAAAAGGCAACGTGTCCAGAAAAGCTCAAAACTTCACATAAACATATATCGGGATACGAAATGAGTTACGAGGACTTCAATATATGAATATTGACTCTCGAGAAGACGAAGCTTAAAATATGGTCATAAACCAAGTGCGACCGATGCAAGGTTTAGCCATGATATCAAACATTTAGGGTTTAATGAACATTTTGAGGTTTCCATTTCACTCATATTTTTTTTTTTGAAAGGTTAATTTCTTTTAAATCATGTGGTCTGTGGGATTTGAACCCAAGACCTTCCACAACCTAGGTGTTTTAAAGGTTTAGCCTTTGCTAATGGACCACCAACCCATTGGTATTTCACTCATATTTAACCAACTTTCTTTTAAGTATGTTGACTTGTCTTTTACATTTATGAAGAATACAAAATACACTTTTTTATTGTGTGATGATTTACATTTTTATTGAGTGATGATTTGTAAACATATTCAAATCGCAACCTCAATTTCACAAATCTAAGCAAGAGAATAGAAAGTTATCTAGACTATAATCTCCGTTACATGTTAAAGGTGATTATTTCCTTTGAAACAAGATCTTAATGGTTAGGGGTGAGCTTGGTACCGAACCGATACCCGAAAATACCGATATCGATTTTCGCCAAAACTTGGACTGATACCGAAAATATACGGTACGGTACAGTTATGGTATTGGTATTTTTAAGGTAAAATACCGATACCATACCGGTACCGTACCAAACCATTACCGATACCGATTTTCGCCAAAAGTTGGTACCGAAAAGGAATATTCAATAACGAAACGCTCATCCCTATTAATGGTGATCATTTATGTATTGAAATAAGAAGTTACGGTGATCTCTATCATCATATTGTAGTTATGGACAAGTTACGATGAAGAAGATTACACACCGTTAAATCTATTCCGTTATAAAGAGAAAATTTAATAGCATACAAGTCTTAATGAAAGTATAAGAACAGAACTACAGTGTACTTGAAAGTTGAAACCATTTATAGATAACATACTTAAAAAAAAAAAAAAAACTTTTATTGGGGTGTTTTGTTTTAAACGTGGTGAAGTGTGGTCAAAAGTGCACGGCAGTGCATATGACAAAATCACGAGGGACAATTTATTCAACGAATTCTAAAGATAGATACACATATGTGTAATTTATAAAGTTAAAGAACCAACTTTTTTTTTTTTTTTTTTTTTTTTTTTTTTTTTTAAGTTAAAGAACTAACTACCAAGTATCTTTTTTTATAAACCAATTATCCATATAAATATCGTAAACCTGAACTTCTAAACACTCCTACTAGTGCAACGTCTTTACCCGAAATTATTGAAAGTTTCGACTAATCTGGTATCGCCAACTTCGGTTTTTTGAACCCCTCATTTTCGTCAATAACAACGCTTTGTGATTTATCAATTTTACACTTTTACGATAAGTGTAATTCGAAGAGGAAAGTGTGTACGATGATCATTGATGACGGTAGTTACGAGAACATTGTGTATCTCGCAATGGTTGAAAAACTTGGGTTGAAATTGGTAGATCACTAGGATCCTTATAAGCTTTGCATGATTAAGGAAGGGTAAAACAGTTTGAGTCGACAAATGGTGTTTAGGGTCAACTTTGTCCTTTGTTCCTACGATCTAAATACCAAGTTTCCGTGTTGACATTATCGAAATGGCGAGTATGAGGATTAGGACCTAGTGGGATACATGTTTAGAACTCAAGTGGGTTCGTTTGCCAGGTGAAGGTGGATTTTCGTGCGACCAGAGACGGGGAATTTGTTATGAGACAAGTGGGTTAGTGGGGTGTTATGGAAAGAGTATGCAAGAGGTGCTTAGAAATCACACATTAGTGGCCGAGTTAAGGTTTTGGTGATTGGGCTAACCAATTGGATGGCATGGGATTGAAGGAATGGATGGGTACTATGAGCTTGCTAGTATTCTTGAATGGTAACACTAACACAATAAGCGGGGTCCAAAAGGTGTTTGGAACGGGCCGTAGCTATTGGCCTAGACTTTGGTTATGGGTTATATCAATATGCCTTTGCCTTTGGTTTTTCTTTTCGTTAGATTTATTCTAACCAAACATCAAGAATATTTTCATTTAGTATAATAACATTAAGTTTTTGGTGTCATTCTTTACATAAATAGACTAGAGGGCCTAAAAGTTATTTCATGGATATTTAAGTTAATTCATTTCCCCAGAAAAATCCAAGAAATTTTGTGTGATATTGTTAAAAATATAATTACACTTATAATTATATTTTTAGTCACCTTTATAGATTGTTCTATTTTATAAGTATAGGTTGTTCTTACAAACATTTTATTTTTATGTTTCACTTATTTGTTAAGAGATTGGAGATTGGGCTGGAATGTATTGGATTGGATTGGATTGGATTGGATTGGACCAGAGTAGATAAAGTTGTTCAGGCCCACTAGAAGATTGCTAGTTAATAGAAGAATGGGCTTGTTCAATTAGCCCAAGCCCATATAATACAATCCAGGTTATATGCCACGTTGGCAATCATGGTGAATAACATCCAAGGGTCCTGAGCTCGTCCTTGTGTGTTTATTTCGACGGCTTTGATCATTTTGTGTTTCTTCACTTGAAGCTTCTCATTGGCTCTATATAAAGGCTCATTCTCTTCGTTTCTCAATTTAGCAGTCTCGAATATTATTTCTCTATATTGTTCACTTATATTAGGGTTTAGTTCTCAGAGATCATATATTAATGATTTGTATGTTTTGAGTTGTTCTAGTGTTGTAAAGATCATAAGTCAATGATCTGGTAAAGAGTCTGTATTAGATCATCTATTAATGATCTAGTTGTGTATTTAGGTCTAGATTCTGTTTTTGATCAGATCTTGTTTTGTAATCTTTTGGTAGTTAATCTTGAAGTATTATTCTTGAATGTTTTAGTTCCTGAGTTTGGTCATTATTGTTCTTCAAATTCTGACATGGTATCAGAGCCTTAAGGCTCAGATCAATCTGTCTTTCACTCGTTTTTTTAGGGTTTTGTCGATTAGATTGAGTCTGTGTTTGGTTCTTGGGGTTGCTTCTGACAGATCTGTTAGTTTCTCTTCAGGTGTGGAAAGATCTACTCAATAGCTGGATTAACCCTTGATCTGAAGTTAACTATTAGATCTAGGGTTTGTTAGAAGAATCTTGAAGCTGAACTAGGCTCTGTGGATAGCTGGAAAGAATTTTCTTGCTCTCCAGATTGTCACCCTAAGTGAAGATGATAATCTGTGAGTTTTTTGGCGAAACCCTAACTTGGATCCTTACCGGTGATATTGTTCCTTTTCTCTAGTTTATTAGTCGAGTCTAGGAGCATTGTCCGGGTTAAGGGGACCAGAATTGGCTCACTGATTGATTGAGTTTTGTGTATTCTTGATTGATTCTTGTTTTGAGTTTTTGATTGAGAGTGCTTGATTGTATGCTTAGGTTAAAAATTAGACTCCCTCGTTAAAACAAGTCCAGGCACCATCGGGTGATGAACCTGGAATCTTGACACTGACGGGTTTTGTATGTTGCATGCTTGTGTGTGCTATCTGGTTATTATCTTTTACTATTGTTTGATTTGAAGTTTGTTTTGTTATTTGTGGGTTTGTGCTGTATTGTCACAATGTCTGATGATGATAGTAGTAGTACAAGTCAGGGTCGTGAAGTTCTTGGTGGTGTTACTTTGATTAGCAAACTTGACTCTAGTGATCCTCTGTATCTACATGCTAGTGATTCAGCAAATCTTTCAATTGTTAGTATTAAACTCAAAGGAACTGAGAACTATACTGTGTGGTCCAATGCTATGATTCTAGCTTTACAAGTTAAAAACAAGCTAGGATTCATTAATGGGGACTATGTTAGACCTACTGATGACCCTGTATTAGGTAGACAATGGGATCGTTGTAATTCTGTTGTGCTTACATGGATTTTAAATTCTATTGTTGAGGACTTATATATGGGCCAGGTCTATTCTAAACTTGCATCTGATGTATGGAAGGATCTAAAGGATACTTACAATAAAATTGATGGTTCTGTAATATTTGATACATACCAAAAGATAAATCACTTTAATCAAAATGGTATGAGTGTTGCTGAATATTATCATAAACTTCATGTTATGTGGCAATATCTTGATCAAATGTTGCATTTGCCTGCTTGTACTTGTGATGCTTCTAAACAGTTTAATGATTTTAACCATCTAATAAAATTGGTGCAATTCTTGATGGGCTTAGACTCTATATATAATGCTGTTAGAACTAATTTGCTAATAAGGGATCCTTTACCAACTGTAAAGGACGCCTTTGCAACTGTTTCAAGAGAATAGTCAAATAGGAAATCTAATGTTACTATGGGAAAGGAACAAAGTCCTACTGTAGGTTATTTTGCTAAAACAAATCATCCTTTTGAAATAAGGAAAAAGAATGCTAGAATAAGCAATCAAAATCCAAATTTAAGATGTTCCCATAGTAACAAAGTAGGGCATACAATGGATTTGTACAAAGCAAATGTGATCATTCTATGTTTGTCATGAATTCGAATGACATATTTTGTGTGTTATTAGTTTATGTGGGTGATACCATCTTGACTGGAAATAGTATTAAGTCCATAGATTATGTCAAGTCATTTTTTAAAACCAAGTTCCTAATTAAAAATCTGGGTTCCTTAAAGTATTTTTTAGGCATTAAAGTGTTAAAAACGGAAAGTGGGTTGTGTTTAAGTGAACGTAAACACTGTCTTGAGCTCTTGGCCGAGTATGGGATGACCGGGTGTAAGCCTGTAAAAAGTCCAATAGAACCAAATCATGTTATAACAAACTTGTCTAAACAAGAACATGAAAATTTGGGGGACATAACGAGCTATCAAAGGTTAGTAGGTAAACTTATTTACCTATCTCATACTCGACCAGACATCACTTATTCAGTGCATGTGCTAAGTCAGTTTATGCACAAACACACCAAAGCTCACTTTATGATTGCCATGAGAGTACTTAGATACCTAAAACATGCTCCTGGAAAATGAATACACTTTTCTAAAAGTCCAAAGCTTAACCTTTCTGGTTATGCTGATTCGGACTGGCAAAAGTGTGTTGAATCCAGAAAGTCTGTTACTGGGTATTGTATTTTTTAGGGAACTCCTTGGTAGCTTGTAAAAGTAAAAAGCAATCCACTATTTCTCAGTCTATAGCAGAAGCTGAGTACCGAGCTATGTGTACTTCTACATGTGAAATAATGTGGCTGATTAATCTTCTAACTGAGCTAAATATCCAGGTAAGTCTTCCTATTAAGTTACATGGTGATAATTCTGCTGCAAATTGCAGCAAACCCAGTATTCTATGATAAAACGAAACATTCTGAAATTGACTTATACTTTTTAAGAGAACAAATAACTAAAGGTTGTGTCCAAACTGTTAATATTAAAACTGAAAACTAGTTAGCAGACATTTTTACAAAAAGGTCTTAATATTGCTCAACATGAGCAAATATGCAAATGGTTAAAAATGTTTGATGTGTTTGGGTATAAAAGTGAGTGGGGTATTAAAAATATAATTACACTTATAATTATATTTTTAGTCACTTTTATAGATTGTTCTATTTTATAAGTATAGGTTGTTCTTTCACACATTTTATTTTTATTTCTCATATATTTGTTGAGAGATTGGAGATCGGGCTGGAATGTATTGGATTGGACCAGAGTAGAAAAAGTTGTTTGGGCCCACTAGAGGATTGCTGGTTAATAGAAGAATGGGCTTGTTCAGTTAGCCCAAGCCCATATAATACAACCTAGGTTATATGCCACGTTGGAAATCCTGGTGAATAACATCCAAGGGTTCTGAGCTTGTCCTTGTGTGTTTATATGGATGGCTTTGATCATTTTGTGTTTCTTTACTAGAAGCTTCTCCTTGGCTCTATATAAAGGCTCATTCTCTTTGTTTCTCAGTTTAGCAGTCTCGAATATTGTTTCTCTCTATTGTTCACTCATATTAGGGTTTAGTTCTCAGAGATCATATGTTAATGATCTGCATGTTTTGAGTTCTTCAAGTGTTGTAAAGATCATAAGTCAATGATCTTGTCTGTATTAGATCATCTGTTAATGATCTAGTTGTGTATTTAGGTCTAGATTCTGTTTTTGGTCAGATCTTGTTTTGTAATCTTTTGGTAGTTAATCTTGAAGTATTGCTCTTGAATGTTTTAGTTCCTGAGTTTGGTCATTATTGTTCTTCAAATTCTAACAGTTATGCCATTACCAAAAAAAAAGTTTTTAAATCCATTTCTATGTTTAATATATCCTTCGAAGGAGTTTGGGGTCCATATAAATCCTATTTGTTACGCTTCTCTCAACCTAGATTCTTTATAAATCCTAGAAATTGATGGTAATAATGTTTCTATGGTTCGTTTTAGCCGTTTGACCTAAAAGGGAATTTGGAGAAAAAAAATGTGTTTTAACAATCTCTAGTTGATACTAACGAAATTGGATTGAATCATAATATGTGAGAAATCTGCAAACATGTTTTTTTTTCTTCGTAAAAATAACTGTTGATTTGTGTTATTAGATCGACTTTATATATTGTGTTCATTAAAGGATACTGGCGGTTAAAGCCATTGTGTTATTAGACTTTACATATTGTGTCGATTACGTTGTTTTACTTAATGTCATGTATGCCTATTAAAATGAAATGTGGAAATTTCACGGTGATAGGCTAAATAAGGGTGATAGGCTAAATAAGCAGATGAGTCATGACAATTGTGATGGTGTAAATGGAGATTAATGTTAAGACTTTCTCAACTAAAGTTAATAAACTTCTTATGAATCTTAATGAGAACGATTGTCAACATTGAGATTAATGAATCTCATTTGTGGTTTGAAGGTAAAAACTTTAAAAAACATGAAGTCTATGGTTATGAACTTCATATGATTTAAACTGAGGGTTAGATAATCTATTTTGTGTATTATAGCTATATGAGGTATTATGCATAAGAATGAAAAGAGAAACTAGTGTTTGGGATGCAAAATAGGAAAAGTGTGTAATAACACTTTGCTACCTAGAGTTGTACAGGTATGCATGCCCTTAATTTTGCACATGACCAACACAGGATGTACTGTACGCTTGAATACATTGAGAGCCATCCTAAGCGTTCCAACTTAGGTGTACCTATGAAAATGATAAATACAAAACTTATAGTTCAAGTGTTAGATTTACTTTTTTTTTATTATTGTTTAATATGTTTTGTTGGTCTTATTTTTATATTCAGGTTTTAGCTAATGGGCTCAGCTGTAAAGTTAAAGTGGGCTAAAGGCTAATGGGCTTGTGTTTTGTATTGATGGGCTGGGGGGGGGGCGACTGGGTTATTCGAACACCGCCATTCAGCTATATAAAGGGACGTTTCTCTCAGTTTAGGGTTTCACGCCTTAGAGTCTTCTAGTATTTTCTCTTGTTTTATTTGTTCAGTCTTCTAGGGTTTCATTAGTCTGTAAGATCTTCTCTATTCTTGTTTATATTGTTTTGCATTGTCAGCTGATCGTGTTGATCATTTGACTCTTGAGAATTTGTATCTCTATTAAAAAGAACTCAACGATTGTTTGAGTTCTTAGGGTTTTGGTTAGGTGATTTTAGGGTTCGGTTAAATAAGATTTTCTCCACCGTTTGGTCGCTATTTCTTGTGTGTTCTATGTTGTTGTTGTTGATTAGAGTTAGATCTGTAAATTTCTACTTTTAAAATTTCCGTATGTAGTTTGAATTTACGGTTCGTAAATCTCATAGATGTGAGGTTTTGACTTTCGTAAAAACTGTATCTAGCTTACTAGTTAGTATTGATTGTAGATGGACTCTTGACCTAGTTGTAACATGTGTTTGTGTGCACCAAATTGATGGAAGATAGATTGCTACAAAATAAGCATAAGTGAATTTTAGGAGTGGATTTTAAGGAGGCGTGTAAATTGTAAAATATTAAAGAGTTAATTGCCAAAATGGCCCCTGAGGTTTGGCCCAAATTGCTTGTTTGGTCACAAAATTAATTTTTTTTTTGCCAAAATCACCCCTCACATATCGAAAATTGCCAAAATGGTCCATATTTAACTGAGTTTTTAACTGAGTATTGAAAGTCAGTTAAGTCTCAGTGGCAATTTTGTCCTTTGTGTCCTCAGGGGCCAAAATGGCAATTAATGGAAAGTTATAAAAAAATAAAATTCAAAAACGTTTTTTCGAACTCGTTTTTTTTCGAACACGTTTTTTTTTCGAACTCGTTTTTTTTCGAACACGTTTTTTTCGAACACGTTTTTTTCGAACTCGTTTTTTTCGAACACATGGTTTTTTCGAACACGTTTTGAAAATATGGCATGTTAAACTGGTCTCGCCGGAAAAATGGCACTCGCCGGAAACAAAAATGTCTAGATCCTCTACAAATCGAATACACGCACCACTCCTTTTTTCCCGGTTCAATTTGGATTGAGGATCCACCGCAGACGTGGCGATTTCGGTTGCCCTCCCTCTCTCTGTTCAATGTGTTTGTTTGGTGTCACCCACTTTCAGATCTGGCTATATCGTTCTCTCCTTTCATGGTGTAGTGGTAAAAGAAGGGTCAGTGATGTTTTTATAGTTTATTCAAAGTAAAAATTTCAAGTTATTAAAAAAAGGGCAATATAGTCACTTTTTAATGTATTTTTATTAAAATAAATTAAAATGGGTATAACCATATTACCCGCTAAAAAGATAAGTACCCCAATGTAGGCCTTCTTCCACTTTTTCTCAGGGTCCAAAATATCGAACCCTTTAAACACATTGATGATGCTTAAGAGGATCACAGTGTATCCTATACTGTGGTGGTAAATGTTCCATATGTTCGAAAAAAAAACATGTTTGAAATAAAAAAAACGTGTTCGAAAAAAAACGAGTTCGAAACAAAAAACGAGTTCGAAAAAAAACGTGTTCGAAAAAAAAACGTGTTCGAAAAAACAAACGAGTTCGAAAAAAACGTGTTTGAAAAAAAAACGTGTTCGAAAAAACATTTTTGAATTTTATTTTTTTTATAACTTTTCATTAATTGCCATTTTGGCCCATGAGGATATAAAAGACGAAATTGCCCTTGAGACTTAACTGACTTTCAATACTCAGTTAAAAACTCAGTTAAATATGGACCATTTTGCAATTTTCGATCTGTGAGGGGTGATTTTGGCAAAAAAATTAATTTTGTGACCAAACAAGCAATTTGGGCCAAACCTCAGGGGCCATTTTGGCAATTAACTCAATATTAAAATAAAAATTAAAAAAAAAACTAATATCATTGAATTACATTATGTGTCCCTGGTTGCCTCACAAGTCCACAATAGCGGTGTTTTGATGATATCCCTAGCTCTTCCCCGTCATTTCTATTTTCAAACACCACCCACGAAGCTACCGTCATCCTTTTTCTTACGTGAAACACCTGCCAAAGAGAATCCCCTTATGAAACCACAGAACCTAACCTTCCCTCCTCTACCGAGCCTCCTAGCCCAACCCCTTGCTCCACCGAGCCTCCAAGCCTAACCCCTGCAACAGTGATAATTCAAAACCCAATCGCCCTCTCCTTGCCAACCAAACCCAATCGCCCTCCTTCCCCCAACCCAATCGCCCTTACCAAGCCCACTCGCCTGACACCCATCCCCTTCCTCAATCGCCCTACCCCAGTTGGGCCTACTGACCATCATCAAAAGCCAATCGCCCACTAATCACACACCCTACTCATCCCCTCTACCTTAATCGCCCACCCACCCTACACCACCAAATCAACCACCCTACTCGCCCCTGTCCTAATTGCCCTCCCATAACTGAATCGCCCTACCCCATTTAGTTACCTCGTCAGCTGTTTATGGCTTAACCCTTATGTATAGGTGGTGTCGGGGAAGGTCAGCAACTTCAGGTTGCTTTCCTTTTCCATTGATTTTTGGCCTGCTTGGTCCGTTGTCTCCTCCTCATCTCGAGATGGGGGGCTCGCTTTTTTCTTTTTCTTTTTAATTCCTCTAAGGTTGCCTTCTAGGTTCTAGCATTACTATTTGGGGATTTTTTTTTGTGGTTTTTGGTGCTCCTGTTCCCTTATGTATATGGCCCCCACCAAAAAAAAGTCGCAACGTTAAATCTGGTAGGCCTAGTCCTAGCTTTGTTCCAGGACATGCCCTTTTAAGCATTTCCACGGGTGTAAAGACGGTAAACCTAGGTCATCGGGGTTTTTCGCCTTCTTGAATACACACAAAGCACACATCTTAAAACGGATAATCGGAGGTTAGTTTTGAAGGCAGTTATCTCCAAGGATTTGGACCTCCTTATGGATGTTAGGAAGCCTTGTGGGGGGGGGGGGATAAATGGTTTTCTGCGACGTGCATGATGTTGCATGCCCTTAGCATCGGGTGCTAGCATGTTGATGGTGTCTTTTCTTTCTCTATGGAGTCAGGAGGCGTCGTGTGACACCCGGCAAACTCAGGTTAGTAACAATTGTCGAACTAGTAAGTCTACCTTAGCGAGTCATGCATATCATATACTTAACTGGGTCAGTTGAGTCGTTTTGATGATTTGGGAATCATTGGGATTCGGTCCATAACCATGTGTACAAGGATTGGTGATTGGTAGAATCGTCGGGTTTAATGCACACACGCAAGTCTCGAGTCCCGAGAATTGGTGAACGAATGTGAACGTGTTAGTTATCATGCATTATGTGTTTATAATCATTATATGATGTGTCAGTATGTGAATACGTGCTTATATGTGTTAAAATAGTGTTTAACGCGCCAAAAACTCACACGGACCTGCAGGGGGCGAGTAGCTAGCTAATCACCCCTTGCAGGAGGCGAGTAGCTAGCTAATCGCCTGGTGTTAGGGGCGATCAGCTTGCTACTCGCTTGTAACAGGGGTGAGTAGCTTTGCTACTCGCCAGTTGCAGCAGTGACGATTAGGAACGCCTATAAATACCACCCTTGTGTTGTGAAACATCATTTGTGAAACCCTAACTCGTCCCAAACCTCTCTCACACCATAATACACCTCTGGAGCTCGTTTTTGCCCTAAAACCTATCATCCCTAAGCTTACACTTCCTTTTTAGCAAAAATCCAAGGTGTGTTATCTATCCTAAACCTTTGTAATGTTGTTATTTTGATTCCTAAAGGTCCAGACCTAGTTTTATAATGTTTGTGTCTTTGAAAACCTTGGAAATCAGTTTTTAAAACAAGTCTAAACTTTTATATCTAGTCTATGTGTTGTATTCATGAAAGAAACGGTTTTTAATTATTGAAACTTGAATATTATTGTGTGTTTGATGTTTTACTGATACATATGTGTTGTTAGAATGATTCCCTAAGGTTTTGAATAGTTATTAAGGTGCTTTGATGTTAATATGCGTTTTGACCCGTTTGGGTGATTCTTGAGGATTTAGGATGTTATGGGATATTTTGATGATTGCTTGATGCTAGGGTTTGTTCTAGATTGATGTAACAACAGTAAGATGATGGGTTGCATCGTGATTATGTAAAGAAATCTGATTATTTTCCATTTAGGGTAAGTGGTGCATGCTTTGAGGTGATGTTTTCATAATAATATGCTATTTTGGGAAATGCTTGCAATTAGGTTGTCAGAATAATGATAAAATGGGGGGTTTTCACTTGGAATGGGTTGCTTAATGATTTGGGATTGATGTTGGGAGTTCTTACATGTTTCGAATCTGATTTGGAAGGTTAAACGCGCGAAAAGTCACCCTTGGACTGTAGGAGGCGAGTAGGAAAGCTACTCGCCTATCCAAGGGGTGATTAGGAAGCTAATCTCCTGCCTTAGGGGCGAGTAGCTCCCTACTCGCCCAAGATAGGGGCAATTAGCTTTAGCTAATTGCCTGTTTGTTTTCCTAATTGCCTGTTTGTTTTCTAATCGCGTGTTTTGATGCCTAATCGTGTGTTTTGCTGTTTTAAGTGTATCTTGACATCTCGAAACATGGTTTAACACCTAGGAACATGTTGGAACCTCGTGACATTTCTAATAACCTGTTAAAGAGCATATTGAATGGTAATGACATATGAATTGATGATAACTGCTAACGAGAACTACCATATGTTGCTAGTATTCATTACTATATTCTTTTTAAACAGGTTCTGCAAGCGATACGATGCACACATCAAATGGGTCGTATGCTGGTGTATGCCTGTTTGACTTAGTGTCAAGAAGTTGATGTTAGGAGCTTGCTTTACAAATTGATGTTAACATAGGTAACCATAGCCGATGGTCACGGTCGATGATTGGTTTTTACCATATTTATGGATCATAGGGTGCCTTATTAGCATAAATTAGTTATATAATGGATAAGTCCTATGTACTTATGTCTTCCATTGATTTTACATGATCTTTATTAGTTTAATATCTATGTTTTGATGCGTGAGACCAACCGTGAGGTCTAGGTTCTAGAGCTTTACACTTCTAATTCGATCTCAACAAGTATGGTGTTTTCTTCTGGGTTTAATGATTATTTAAAAAAACTCTAACAAAGTTTTAAAATCTAAAATGAGAGAAAAAAAAAGTAATTGCAAGTAAAGAGTTGGTACCATATATGTAAAATGTTTTTGCTTACTAAACAATCAATCTTTCTGATTTACTCCTATTATTAAAATGTCCGGTATGTAACATGGTGCAGCGGTGGCGCCCCCTCCATCTTAACCATCTTTTCTTCAATACCCCCTTCGGGAGTTTTTTTTGATGATTTGTGGGGTTTACGATAAAAAGAAAAACAATTTTTATTTAAAAAAACTTATATATATATAGGTTTAGGATCCTGTACAAAGTACATTTTTCGTGAGAAGTGTGAGAAGGACTAAGAATTGACATGTAGACATCATGTTTTGGATTTAGAAATGATGTTTTAGGTTGATTTAACTTGAAAAACACCAAACACAACAATCTAAAACACAATACAATGTATTATAGTCATTAAATTTAAAAAACAGCTAAAACACACTACTTAACGTTTAAAACACACTGCTAATGTTCTTAGCATGGTGTTTTAAGTTTTATGCCTAAAATACATTGTTTTCGGTTTTTAATTGTTATGTTTGGTGTTTTTATAGGAAAAACAATCCAAAACATCACGACTAAGTTCAAAAAATGATGCCTAAGTATAAATTTTTAATACTTCTCACACTTCTCACAAAAAAAAAACACTTTGTACACGATCTTGACCCTATATATATATACACACCTATTTCATTTAATCCAAACTCTATTCACTTTCAATTACCTACTACCCACTTTTATAAATGTCGTCAAACTCCGACTCCGACTCTTTATCCAACTCACCACACGAATCGAGCAAGCTCGATGAGTTGCTTTTAACCACAACACAAGAGGCGGTCCAATTTTAAGAGACGAAGCCGAATTGTCAACACCATGTACTAGACTACCACCACTTGAACGTGATCGGGCAGGTGCTCATCAACGTTTGATGAATGATTACTTTTGTTAGAATCCGTTGTATGATGATTAGAGATTTCGTCAACGCTTTCGTATGAGCCGTCGTCTGATTTTGCTAATCAGTGGCCATTTAGAACGTGAATATATATTTTCAAACAAAGAGAGAATGCAAGTCATAAAGTTGGATTCTTTGCGTTGCAAAAATGTAAGACCGATATTCGTCAACTAGCATACGGCATGTCTGTCGACGTAAGTGACGTGTATTTAAGAGTGTCTGAACGCCCTTTGTTGGGATTCTCTTGGTCATTAATTTTATGAAGGTATATTTTTTATTTTTCTTAAATATTTTTTTTAGTTATATTAATGCTAAATAATTTAGGTTTATTATTATTATTTCTTAGGCATTACAAATCTATATGGGCGACGATATCTGCGGAACCCGACCGCTGGTGACAACCTGCTTTTATACTTAACCCATCAAGGAATACACGGTTTCCCTGAGATGTTGGATTGCATTGATTGCACACACTCGGAATGGGCAAACATGTCCAACTGCTTGGAAAGTCCAACACACTCGAGGAGATCACAATGGACCAACTCTAATATTACAAGCAGTCGTGTCACAAGATCTATAGATTTAGCATGCATACTTTTGTATGGATGGTGCAAACAATGTTCTCACTATTTTAAATTCTTCGAAAGGGTGATGTCATAGACGGGGTTGCCTCGGATGCATCATTTTATGCAAATGATGTGCAATATAAGTATGGGCTTTATCTTGTTGACGGTATATACCCAGAGTGGATTGTGCTGATGAAAACGCTTTCATGCCTTGACGATGAAAAACGCTTGTACTACAAGAAGAGCACGAGTTGGCGAGAAAAGATGTTGAACAGTCTTTTGTGGTTTTAAAGAAACGATGGACTATCGTTGACAAAGCATCACATATACAGAAAAAGAAAATAGTGAGAAATATAATGTATACCTGCATAACATAACGTAACATAACATGATTTTTGGAAAACATAGGTCAAGCCATTTATGCCGACTATGATAATACAATTTAACTGTCAAACCAAATTCTAACGTTTTCTGAGAAAGAAACTATCCAATTGAAAGTAAGAAGTAGTTACACACTTGGATTTTCGGTCGGATTTAGTTAAGCATCAATGGTTAGATCGTTTGATAAATTTGGAGAATGATGATAATGATGAAGGCGAGTAGTATAGTTTTTATTTTTATTTAACGTAAATGTTATCTTTTTTTTTATTTAATATAAATGTTATTTTTTATTTATTATAAATGTTGACAAAAAAATAACTTAAAAAATTACAAAAAGTAAAACTGAAAATAAATTAAATAAATGTTTGGTTTATGATTTATTTTTAGGATGTTATTAGAAGAGAGAATAAAGGCGTCTTTTAACGTTACATTGAGATAACACTGATATGACAGAATAAAACTCATAGAGGCTCTATTCCACACCATATAACCTAAGTTTACATGTGTGATGAGATAACGTTATAAATACATGTGTGGCTTTCACATTTACCATTAACATCTCTACTTAAAGTTTAAGATTAAAACGTTTAAAAAGCCAAAGAAACTAAGCATTTAACATAAACAAACCATCACGCACCTTCTGGTGGAGCGGTATGGAGGCCTAATGATAGGCGATTTGGGGTCTAATGGTCACAAATTAGAGCCTTGAAGGATACCAGGTTTTACCGATTATTCACTGTCGTGTCCTCGGGCTGGTAGATTGTCACACCCTCAAATTTCAGTTGCGGGGTTTTACCGCGAGGCGCGTGACATACTAGGATCCAAGTCAACGGTCACAATAAACGACAACTAAATGCGAAAATATGTAATCCAAAACCATAAGTTAAACATTAAACCCACAACGGAAGTTTTAAAAATCTTGTTTACAACCCATCAAAAGTAAATGAAGTCTGAAATTATTTAAAGACATGCGACTAGAACTCTAGGCGCCATGTGAGACTCCGTGCGCCTAAACTCGATGCTGCTACCTTAGCGACTTGGGAAAACATGCCAAAAAGATGTCAACATATAATGCTGGTGAGTTCACAGGTTTTTTTTAAGTTCACAAAGCGTTTCCATGCGTTGAGAGTTTCATCACAAAAATACCATGTTATGAAATGCATTCAAATAAACAACAAGCGTTCCTTACTACTACGATCGTGTTGCTGAAACCATTACTGACAAGCGTTGCATGTGTTGCTGCCCGTGTTTGAGTTGCCAAAAGTTAGAGACAATATGCACCCGCCCGGCTCCCGGCCGACGGGTGGGGTTTGTCAGGCCCAATAGATTTATCCATATTTCCCCGTTATGTATACCCACATATTCATGGTTTCCCCAGGGACATACGTGTTGCATCGTATAGTAAATAAAAGACAAACAATGTATCATAAGCATTGCGTTTCTGAAAGTGTTGAGTGGTCATAACATAAGCGATGTGTTTCCAAAAGTGTGTTAAAAAACACCCAACATTAAACCCAAATCATTAAACAACCCATTCCAAGTAAAAAAAACCCCAATTTATCATCATTCTAACAACCCTAATTGCAAGCATTTCCCAAAATAACATAATATTATGAAAACAAGCATGCACAACTTACCCTAAATGGCAATTATCCAGATTTCATCACATAACAACGTTGCACAACAACATCCTACTGTCACTACATCATCCTAGAGCAAACCCTAACATCATACAATCAACAAAGCATACTACAACACCCTAAATCCTTCTATATCATTCAAACGGGTCAAAACGCGCATCATCAAAAACACAACAGCCAACCTTCAAACTCATAGATAAACATCCTAACAACTCATTTACATCAGAAATGCATCAAACACATAGGAATCCTCATGTTTTAACCATAAAAATCATATCTTGCATGAATACACCACATAGAACACACAATGAAGGATTAGACTTGTTTAATAACTGATTTCAAAGGTTTTCAAAGACACAAACTTGATAAAAGTAGGTCGGGACCTTTGGGAACCAAAATATCAACATTACAAGGGTTTAGGATAGATAACACACCTTGGATTTTGCTAAAAAGGAAGTGTAAGCTTAGGGATGATGGGTTTTAGAGAAAAAACGAGTTCCAGAGGTGTATTATGGTGTGAGGGAGGCTTGGGACGAGTTAGGGTTGCACAAATGGTGTTTTACAATTCAAGGGTGGTATTTATAGGTGTTTCTAGTCGTTTAATATGTTACAGGCGAGTAGGGGACTGCAGGAGGCAATTAGGGCTTCTAATCGCCCCTGTTATAGGCGATTAGGGCCTCTAATCACCAATAAACATGCCTACTCACCCCTGATTACATGCAATTAGGCTACTCACCCCTGCAGGGCTGTTTGGGTTTTCGGCGCGTTAAACACTATTTTAACACATATAAGCACATATTCACATACCGACAAGTCACATAATGATTATAAATATATAATGCATGATAACTAACACGTTCACATTCGTTTACCGATTCCCGGGACTCGAGACTTGTGTGTGTGCGTTAAACCCACCCGACGATTCTGCAAATCACCAATCCTAGTACACATGGTTATGGACCGACTCCTAATGATCCCGTGGGTCATTCTAACGACTCCCGATGATTCCCGAAACCATCTTAATGACTCAACTGACCCAGTTAAGTATAACATATGCATGACTCGCTAAGGTAGACTTACTAGTTTGACAAAAGTTATTAACCCGAGTTTGCCGGGTGTCACATCATCCCCCTGTTGAAAGAATTTTTGTCCTGAAAATTGCCCGAAGCCGAAAAGGAAGCGATGAAAAGAAAGAAAACTTTTTCGGTTGTCACATAGATGGTCGGGTTTTCCCTGGATTGATGGACCTGAAGGACCGGGTGCCCTGTGAGTATCTTAAATTTAGTATAAAGGGATTGTTGCAAGAGCCCATAATAATTTTGTTGGCCTTCAAAAAAAAAAAAAAAAAAAAAAAAAAAAACCTTGGATAAACATTTGAATATTTATTTGCACTTGTGATTGTTTTTCATAATAGTGTTTTAGTGCAGTACAGTAGATATTTATAAACATTTGAATATTCACGTAACTTTTTTCCTTTTATTTTTTATTATTATCATTTCTGTGAAAGGCTTCGGTGGAAATCCATGTACACCCTAACCTAGCAGTTCCATGTTCGAATTCCTACCCATACACCCTTGCCTAAGCTCAAACCGTCAAGAGGATTTTTTTTTTTTTTTTTTTTTTTTTTTTTTTGTGGTGTGCATGGATCGAATCTGTGATCTACCACAGGATGGAAACCTTAAGGGAAAACCCACCGCATTTCAAACCAGCTGGACTGGAGATCATTAGCACGTAACTGTTTTCTAACTACAAAAATTTAAATTACTTGATTTGAATATATACATAATATATTCTCAACTATTTATATTATTTTATTTTGTCAATTAACATAATATTTGGCAATACGATAAACACATTGACGAATGTATATGTGGTACATTATAATCCATGTAAATTTCACAGTTTTAACCTTTAAATACACTAATATAATAATCAACACACGTAATATTTTAATTAATAACGCCCAATAATGGGATGTATAGGTTTACTAAGTAAATTGCTACCTAATTCACTACTTTACATGCATATTGGTAGTGCTTGAAATAATATGTGTAATATATATATATATATATATATATATATATATATATATATATATATTGGAGAGTTTAAATGAGAAGAAAAAAGTATTATAGGGTGGAGTTTCTGTACAAAAGATATATTTCGTACAAAGTGTGAGAAGTCCATCTAGGCATTGTGTTTTAAATTTTAGACATGAAGTTTTATATTCTTTTGGCATAGTATTATATAGAAAAAAACAAAACTTAACAATTTAAAACGCTAATTAATGTACTCTAGATATGCAATCTATAACACCACACGGAGAAAGTAATCCGTGTGTTTTAAATTTCATGTCTAAAATACATTTGATTGTGTTTTAAATTGCCACATTTGATGTTTTTCTATATAATGCAATGGCAAAGGAATCAAAAACATCATAGCCAAAATTTAAAACACAATGACTTTATAGATTTCTCACACTTTGTACGGAAAAATGTCCTTTGTACAGGAACCTAAACATATACATATATATATATATATATATATATATAGGATCCGGATATTTTGAAAACTCTCCTGAGTTGCGAGAACTTGAGAACTCCCCTAACCCAATAATAATGCGACACATAAGCCACTTAACATTATTATAATGGAGGGCATTTTAGTCAAATAACACATCCCCTACCCTACCCCACCCCACCCACACCCCACCATACATGTTTAAATACCTTTCTCTCTCTAAAATAATCAGTCTCTCATCTCTCTCTCTCTCTCACTTCCTTTCTCTCTCTAAAACACACACACATACCCACTCCCTCTCTCTTTATTTCTCTCTCTAAAAACACAAAAGAATAAGGGCTGAACAAAGAAGACGACGACAGGGGAGACGGTGACGGAAACAGATCTGACGATGGCTTTCAACGATGGCTCGATGATGAGTTTTTCAGAAAACAGATCTGGCGATGGTTTTTTCAGAAACAGAAACAGATGACGGTGGGTGGTCTGAAACAGATCGGGTGAAGGATGGGACGACGGGGGTGGATCTGATGGTGGTGTGGCCGGATCTGATGAGGGTTTTGGTGGTGGTGAACAGATCGACGATGAAACAGATGGGGGGGGGGGGTGGAGGAGATGGCGGAGGACGGCGGTGGTGGATCTGTGGTGGACGGCGACGGAGACGGCGGAGGACGGCGGTGGAGGTATGTTATTTTTTTTGAATTATTATTATTATTATTATTATTATTATTATTTATTAATATTTATGCATATTTTTCTGTTATTATTATTATTATTATTATTATTATTATTATTATTATTATTATTGATGGTTCTTGGTGGTTCTTTCTGTTGCACGATTATGGCTCACTTCATTTTTTTTTTAATACACAAAGCAATAAGTTGCCTTGTTAGTCTTTCTGTTGCACAAAGCAATAAACACGGTATGTTTTTTTTATTATTTCTGCTATTTATTATTATTATTATTGTTATTATTATTATTATTATTTCTGTTATTATTGTTTTTTATTATTAGTATTATTGTTATTATTATTATTACATGGGTATTATTACATTTTTTATTATCAGTAATGATATTATTGTGAAAAGATAGGTTTTTTATGTTTTGAAAATTTTTAGGGTTTTTTTTTTTTGTCAGGAGATGATGCGGGTGAAGAAGATGATGATTTTTGGTTTTTAAGGAGATGATGCTTTGAAGATGTTTGTAAGAAAACACTGGGGTAGTATGTTGTAAGGAAAACACTGGCGTAAATATTAGTTTTACACCAGTGTTAAATATAAATGTATAGTATGTTGTTAGAAAACACTGGTGTAAACATGAGTTACACCAGTGTAAATATGAATGTATAGACGTTTTGATGTAAGAAAACATTGGTGTAAACACCAGTTTACACCAGTGCAAATATGAATGTATAGTCGTTTGATGTAAGAAAACACTGGTGTAAATATGAATGTATAGTCATTTGGTTTTTACACTAGTGTATTTTTGTAGAAGTTTGTGTATGGCAGATTTACACTGGTGTAAATCATCCTCATTATACGTTTTGTTTCGTTTCTTTTACACTAGTGTAATTTGTTGTAAAAGTTTGTGTATGGCAGATTTACACTGTGTAAAAAATTACACCCGTGTAAAAACGAGAGTGATACGAGATAATGTAAAATTTGATTTTTTGTTTTTAAAAAAGTAAATGAATTAAAAAAAAATAGGTTAAAATATGTTTCTTTAATATTTTTGAATAAAATATTAATATGTTATTATATTATTTTTTTTCTCTCTCATGGTATACTTTACTAAAATACCTTTATGGGCTTTATTTTATTCAAAAAAGTAATAATAAAAAGCAAATACCAAGTCAAGACAAAAAATGTCACATCTTTTAATATCAACCCTTGGATCATCAAGATCAATGGCTCAAAAGAGTTCCTATGGTTCTCACAACTCACCTTGGTTTTCAAAGTATCCTAAACCTATATATATACTAGTTTTTATCCTGGGAGCGTCCCGGGTTGAAATATCTAATATGACATAATAAAATATCTAATATGACAACATAATTAATGACTTGTCAATATATTATTATTATTATTATTATTATTATTATTATTATTATTATTATTAAACAAATATCTGCCATAAGTTAAGTTATCATATTCAAATATATATATATAAAAAAAACGAATCTCTGCATCGGGGTATAAATCTAGTGTCATTACAAAATATTATATAATGTCAAATGAATTCGGAAGTTTGTAATCGATTATTCTAAAAAGAACTAACATGAAATAAGGAAAAAAAGTTATTTATTGAAATATCGAACGCATTAGTCTAATGGTTATGTGACGCGTTAAAAGATTCATGGGTATATGATCGGGTATATAGTTCGGGTATTTGGGTATGTGGCCACAATTTTTTTTAAACTAATCCCAAACCTGACACAATACCTGTCGGGTTACAAAAAATAGTCGTTTTTTTCTCCGTTTTTTATATAGCACTATGGTACTCGTTGGAAAGATAATAAAACGCTCGTTAATTTGGTGTAATTTTTTTCTTTAAAAAATCTCGTATATAAAAGATATTAACGTTTAAAAGTTATGGGAGAAAACATGAGAGAGAAAATAATAAAAGTTTAATATTTATATTTAGTAGATTAGGTATTTAATAGATTAGGTTAAACTATATTTAAACTATATATATTCCTTTTTTTTAATTGGTCTAGAGTTGCCACATCACATCCTATGTGGCATCTCTCAAATGAGAGATTGCATAAGAGTATGACATGTAAGATTAATCTCTTTGCAATATATATATATATATATATATATATATATATATATATATATATATAGATATAGTGGAGAGTTCAAATGAGAAGAAAATTGTTTTTTTTAAAAAGAACAAATTCTAAGCAATATGAAGCTTTCATTTAATAATTGTATTAAATGTTAAATTGATTATTAATTTTTTTGTAACTCCCTTTAAACTACTTAAATAAATGAAGCTCATAACTTATTTTTAAAATATATTCTTCCAAATCAAAGTGAAGGTTAATTTCGATATGTGTAGGATATATATATGTAGGATGAATTTTTATATGTGTAGGATAAACGTATGATAATCTCGATATGTGTAGGATAAACATATGATAATTTCGATATATGTAGGATGAATTTTTATTTGTGTAGGATAAATTTTGATAATGTGTAGGATAAAGTGTTAATGACTAATTAATTAGATAGTTGATAATTAACATATATTATGTAACTATTTAATTTTTATCTATTATGTAACTTCTTCTTTTTGTTCTTACAAGAAGTTTTTTCTCATTTGATCCCCCCTATATATATATATATATATATGGGAGGGTTATCTTGAGAACGCTAAATATCGTGAGAACAAGTAAAAAAATCAATCAAAATAAAATTTTTTTAATACAAACCTTATTATAATTAAAATACACCAGTAATAAATGATTTTTCTTTCCAAATAATTCATCTTTTCTTGCAAAAACTCTTTCGAATTAACTTTTTACACATGTGTAAATGAAACAGTTTACACATGTACAAATAGTAAATTTACACATGTGTAAACACAATTTATTTCCGTATACGTTTGAATTTTTACGCGTAATTTGCGTTTTTGAGACTGTATTTTAGTAATAAAGATAAGTGTAAAAAGAAATTTTGAATTTGAAAGGTTTTAGATGGCGTTCTCGCGGTTCGCACGAAATATATGTTCTCAAATTAACTTTCTCGTATACATATATATATATATATATATATATATATATATATATGATACGGATCAAATGAGAACTCACTCGAGTTGTGAGAACCGTAAGAACTTCGACCTCACATGCGATTGTTTTTTATCTGTTTTCTACTAACACATGTATAATTGAAAAACTAAGAGATATATAAAAAAAAAGAAACAAAAAGTTCTGCAACTGATTTACACTAGTATAACAAAAGTGATGTAAAATAAATATACGTCATAGTTACACCAGTGTAAATTTGTTTTACACCGAATTTAATTTCTCAAATATATATATATATATATATATTTATATATATATATATTAATTTCCGTAACAATAAAATAAATATAAGATATTTAAGCACAAGTTCCTTTTTTTTTTAAAAAAAAAGTATGTTACTTTGAGTTTCATGAGTTTTCATAACTCAATGAGTTCTTATTTGAACCTAACCATATATATGTACACGAACATACTAGAGGAATGTTTATGCGACATGACAGAGACACAAACACTTGTAATCACGTGACTTAATTTTTTATTAAAATTAAAGAAAAAACTATACTAATACCATACCCAAATAATACAGAACAAAAAACTCATTTTTAGTGCATAATTAAAACATGTTCAGTTATGTGTTGGTTTGTATTATATATATATATATATATAGGGTGGGGTTAGCATACAAAAGAGGTGTTTTGTAAGAAGGGTGAGAAGGAAAAATGACCATTGGATCAACTTAATGGATGGATGAGATAATAGTAGTGGCAATTTTGTAATATGTGTTATAATAATATTAGATAAATTAAGATTGTGAGGGTAGATGTAACATCCCAAAAATCTAAAATAATATAGGGTAGTGGGTAAATATGTACAAAAAGAAAGGGTTAAATGGCTAGTAACTCAAGTTATGGCTTAAAATGACTAGTAATCTAAAAGGGAGGGGCTGAACTGAAACAATGTATTATCTAGGGGTGAGTGGGGAGGATTAAGACACAAAAAAATAAAACTCCTAGAAGGAGTATACGTATTTTGGAGAAGGAGAAAACCACCCCAAACCCCAAACTCACTAATCAGCCCCAAAACCCAAGCAAAATTGACCAATTCACTTGCATGTGAAGGGATTTGAAGTCCTTAGGTCATAATAAACACAAGGTGAGTTGTAGGATGCTAATAGTGGTTGTTCTATGTTGATGAAATTCTTGGATAAGGGTAGAAATGTATGAGTTTTGATAATTTAGCTTAGAAATTGGAAGTAGCTTGTTTAATAAAGAAAATACACTCAGTTGCATGTATAAATTATGTTAATCAAAGATAAATTGTATGAAAATGTGAGTATGAGAAGATGGGTTTTAAGAAAGAGCCCATGTTTGACTTTCTGCAGGTCAAACAGAGCTATAGCTTAGTAAAGATGATATCTTATGTTGTGATTTTTGCTAGTTATAGTAGTAGTAAAAATGTATAGTGTGGATGGGAGGGTTATGTGTCCATAAAGAGGTATATGAATGTTAATTAAAATTTATGCACACCAAGTGTATGTTGAAATGCTTAAATGAATAAATAGAAAAGCATCATACTTAATATTATGCGAATTAATTGAAATGGGTAGCAAATGTGGAGCCATTAATAAGTCATGGCTAGAATTATATTGGAGAAAAGATGAGTTCATGAGTTCTAAACTATGAGTTCATCAAGTGTAGGTATTAAGACGGAAGGATCAAGCAAACAAGGAGGACACGACGCGCAAGACAAAGGTAAGTTGGTTTTGACTTGCAACTAGTCACTTTTGTGTACAATGTTGCGCCTTGAATAAATGAGTTAAATAGTTGGGTTATGTAGTATGTAGAAAGACCTTACGGGTCAAAGATGGAAATTTGTAGGATGATTGAAATGACCTTCATGGGTCAAATGGTTGGAAAGACCTTAACGGGTCAAAGGTGGAAAATTATGTAGGATGAATGAAATGGCCTTAACGGGACAACGGTTGGAAAGACCTTAACGGGTCAAGTGTGGAAATTATGTAGGATGAACAAGAAGACCATAATGGGTCATATGGTAGAAAAGACCTTAATGGGTCAAAAGGGGGGAAAGACCTTAATGGGTCAAAAGGGTGGAAAGACCTTAATGGGTCAATATGGAAGTATAAATGATGTTTAGAATGATAAATGTTAGTAATGGTATAATCCATGGTAAAACACATAGCTAACTCTCTTTTGGTTGTGTTGTGTACTAGGTAAGGCGCATGCTTGAAGATCAAGTCGCGGATCGGATGTGGGAATGCACACGCATTTTGTTGGGTTGGGTGTCATGGTTAAAGTCTTGGGATTTGTCTTGTAAACAATGTTTTTGGTAGTCTCCAAGGTTTTGGGTTAGTGTTTAGTACATGTTGGGATAAATCCCCCATGGCAACTTATCCAAACTATATTTGAAAACTTGAACTAGTTGTAAATGAAAATGGTTGGTAAGTAGTATTTGGTTGTGAATGTATTTTTAAAAAAAAAAAAAAAAAAACCGGTCCTTACAAGTTGGTATCAGAGCCAAGGTTTGAGTGAATCAAGCCCGTTAGGTACTTGAACTCAAACCGGAAGCTCGTGGGGGCGTGCATTCGATCCGAGACTTGATCAAGGTATGTTGGGAAATGGTGGGTTGGAAAGGTTAATAGATGAGTTTTAAGGAGTTGGAAGCCTTGACTTTAAATGGTCATAAAAGTGTAAGGTAGAAAGGAAGGGTGGTAAAAAAAAAAAAAAAAAAAAAAAAAAGGTTGCAGAGGCCACCGTACCCTTACGGTGGTACCGTAGGGGTACGGTAGCCTCAAAATGTTGACGGTGATTCTCTGCTGCCATACGGTGGAAAAATGGGCCATTAGGCCACCGTAACCTTACGGTGGTACCGTAGGGGTACGGTAGACCAAAAAAAAAAAAAAAAAAAAAAATTATTTCATTCTTTGCATCGGTTGTTGTCATATCCTTATGTGTGAATGTATTAAGGGTACGATAACATAAAAACATGTGGAATTACCCTCCTAGTGTGAAGTTGGTGGAACGGGTGGTGACCCAAGTATTGGGAGTGGAAATTTTAGAAAGTATAGATAACGATAGAAATACTACGGTATGAAATACGTGTTGAATGATTGTTAATATTTCAGAAATATGGCGGATGAAGGTGATAACTCGGCAGGGGAACGTACCCAACATGATGAAGTAAAGGAAATGGTAGCTACGGAAGTAGGGGAGGCTATAAAAGTAAACCTCCCGAAGATAATAGAAGAAGTAGAAAGCAACATCTTGGGGGTGGTAGAAGGCTTGATGACTAGCAAACTTGAAGAATTGAAAAAGCTAATTGAAGAAGGGTCGTCCGGTTCAAGGAATAATAAAAGATGTACATACCGGAACTTTATGGCTTGTAATCCAACAGTGTTCAACGGGGAAATCGATCCACTTGAATGTCAAAGGTGGATCTCCGATATGGAAGGGGTGTTTATTAGGAGTCATTGTGAGGCCGAGGATGAGGTGATGTTTGCTACGGGTCAATTACGACGCCGTGCAAAGGATTGGTGGGATAGCTATAGCAAGGAGTTGGGGCAGGATCGGGTAAAGGCGATGACTTGGAACGAATTTAAGGAGGCCTTCTTGAGACATCATTGCCCTCAAACCGCAATTGATCGAATTCAAGAAGAGTTTCTCCACCTCCGACAAAAGAATGAGACTATAGACGAGATCACAAGTGTGTTTTTAGACAAGATGAAGTTCTGTCCGGAGTTGGTTCGGACTGAGAGGGCAAAGATAAATCGATACCATGATATGTTGAAGGCGGAATATAGAGAGTTTATCACTGCCTCGAAGTGTGGTACTCTGATTGAGTTGATAGAATGGGCTCGTGAAAGAGAAATGGAACTAAAGCGACAAGAAGCAAGGGGGGAGAAAAGAAAGGCGGAAAGGAGTTTTGAACCATCCAAAAAGGCGAGGACTCATGACCAAGACAAGAAGGATAACAAGAAGGGAGACATACCTAGTTGCAAGACTTGTGGGAAACTTCATACGGGGGAATGTCGGCTAGGGCAGAAGACATGTTACAATTGCGGGCAATCGGGCCACCCGTTTTACAAATGTCCCAGTCCCGTTAAACTATGTTACAATTGCTACGAACCCGGTCATGTGAAGGCGGAGTGCAAGAATGCAAAGAAGGAAGCACCCAAGGAGGGTAAGAAGAATGATGCCCCTAAGGGCCGAGGAAGAATGTTCCAAATTACCGCCGAAGAGGCCAAGAGCCATCCTGAAGTCGTGACAGGTATATTCTTGATCAATAATATGCCAATGTATGTATTATTTGATACCGGGGCTAGTAGATCGTTTATATCTGTTGAAGTGATACACCACCCGTCATTTCTAATAGACGAAATGGACATACCTTTAAGCGTAGAAATAGCCGATAGCAAGAATTATGTGTTACACAATGTTTGTAGAGGGTGTAAGATTACCATTGAAGACGAAGACTTTGAAATTGACTTAGTGCCCATGAGGTTGGGCGAATTCAAGGTGGTGATAGGTATGGATTGGTTAGCCAAGTATCATGCAAAATTTCAATGTGAGAGCAAAACTATCCATTTGGTATCGCCAAGTGGAAAGAAGATGAGCATCGTTGGAGAAAAGAAGTTCGAGGCTAAGCTGTGCACCTTGGTGGAAACTATGAAGTATGTCCGTAATGGAGAAAAGGCGTTTATGGCCTATGTGTTGGACACAACAATTGGCACCCCCAAAATTGAAGATGTGCCAATTGTTAGTGAATTCCAAGATGTTTTCCCGGAAAGCCTTCCCGGGCTTCCTCCCGAACGCGAAGTGGAATTTCGGATCGAATTGGTGCCCGGTGCTCAACCGGTTGCTAAGGCACCATATCGATTGGCGCCCACGGAGCTACGAGAATTGATGACGCAACTCCAAGAGTTACTTGATAAGGGCTTTATACGCCCTAGTGTGTCACCTTGGGGAGCCCCCGTGTTATTTGTTAAAAAGAAGGATGGATCCATGCGAATGTGCATAGACTACCGGGAATTGAATAAATTGACGGTGAAGAATCGATACCCCTTACCACGAATTGATGACTTATTCGATCAACTTCAAGGGGCGAGTTGGTTTTCAAAGATCGACTTGCGATCGGGTTACCACCAACTAAAGGTGCGAGATGAAGATGTAACCAAAACCGCATTCAGGACTCGGTATGGACATTACGAGTTTCTAGTGATGTCCTTCGGGTTGACGAATGCTCCAGCTGCTTTTATGGATTTAATGAACCGGGTGTGTCGCCCAATGTTAGATCGTTTTGTGATTGTATTCATAGACGATATCTTAATATATTCTCGTAGTGAAGCGGATCACGCGAATCACTTACGGGAAGTTCTTGAAACCCTTCGAAAGGAAAGACTTTACGCCAAGTTTTCAAAATGTGCATTTTGGCTAAGAGAAGTCCAGTTTTTGGGTCATGTAGTGAATAAAAGCGGCATTTTGGTGGACCCGTCCAAAGCTAAGGCGGTAGTAGAATGGGTTGCCCCTAAGAACCCGAGTGAAGTACGAAGCTTTTTAGGCTTGGCGGGCTACTATCGAAGGTTCATACAAGGCTTTTCAAAAATAGCCTTGCCATTAACCAAGTTGACAAAGAAGCATGAAAGATTCGTTTGGGGCGAAGATCAACAAAGAGCATTCGGATTGTTGAAAGAAAGGTTGTCTAGTTCGCCAGTCCTAACATTGCCCGAGGGAACAGAGGATTTCGTTGTATATACGGACGCTTCTCCTCAAGGGTTGGGGTGTGTCTTGATGCAAAGGGGGATGGTCATTGCCTATGCATCAAGACAACTTAAAACCCATGAGTGTAATTACCCAACCCATGATTTGGAGCTGGCGGCTGTAGTATTTGCTCTGAAGATATGGAGGCACTACCTGTATGGGACAAAATGCACCATATATTCTGATCACAAAAGCCTCAAATACTTCTTTGAACAGAAGGATCTCAATATGAGGCAGCGGAGGTGGCTAGAATTGATTAAAGATTACGACTGTGATATTCTTTATCACCCGGGTAAAGCCAATGTTGTGGCTGACGCCCTGAGTCGAAGGGAGTATCCACCTCCAATTCAAGTGAAAGCCGTGGGTATTGTGGTTACGCCCAACCTTCTAGAGGATATACGAGAGGCACAAATCAAGGCTTTACAAGCGGAAGATTCCAAGAAAATAAGAATGAAGGGAATTATTGACAAGCTAGAAGAGAATGCAAGTGGAATAAAGACCCGGTATGGCAGAATTTGGATTCCATGGCCTTGCGAAGTGAAGGCTCTTTTGCTCAACGAGGCTCACAAATCCCGATTGTCGGTTCACCCGGGAGCAACGAAAATGTACCGGGACCTAAAAAGGGATTATTGGTGGCCCGGAATGAAGCGTGATATAGTTAAGTATGTGGAAAAATGTTTGACATGCTCCCAAGTCAAAGCCGAACACCAAAGACCCTATGGGAAGTTACAACCGCTTGAGGTGCCGGTTTGGAAATGGGAAGAAATAACGATGGACTTGGCCACTAAACTTCCCAAGACAAAGAAGGGGCATGATGCAATTTGGGTCATAGTTGACCGACTCACAAAAAGTGCCCACTTCTTAGCAATCCGAGAGTCATATACCTCGGAAAGAATGGCGGAAATTTACGTGAATGAAATAATATCCCGTCATGGGGTGCCCACGTCCATTGTGTCAGACCGAGACACTCGTTTCACGTCTCGGTATTGGAGAAAGTTTCAAGAAGAATTGGGTACTAAGTTGTTGATAAGTACCGCGTACCACCCTCAAACGGATGGGCAAACGGAAAGAACGATTCAAACGCTCATGGATATGCTTAGGGCATGTGTTCTTGACTTTGGAGGGAATTGGGATGATCACCTACCATTAGTAGAATTTGCCTATAATAATAGCTATCATAGTAGTATCCAAATGGCCCCATTTGAAATGTTGTATGGGAGGAAATGTAGGACTCCCGTTTGTTGGGGGGAAGTGGGTCAACGGGAGCTAGCGCCAAAAGACTTGGTATCACTTACCAACGAAAAGATTAGCCTTATACGGGCTAGAATACAAGCTGCTCAAGATCGTCAGAAGGCATACGCAGATCGAAGAAGGCGCCCCATTGAATTCCAGGTCGGGGACTTTGTGTTATTGAAGGTCTCCCCTTGGAAGGGGATCATAAGGTTTCGTAAGCGCGGGAAGTTGGGCCCGCGTTATATCGGACCATTTAAAATTTTGGCGCGGGTTGGGCAGGTTGCTTACCAGTTGGAATTACCACCCTCTCTTAGTGGAATTCATAACACATTTCACGTATCACAATTGCGAAAGTGCCTTGCGGACGAAACCGCCTATGTGCCTCTTGAAGACATAGAGATTGATGACAAGTTGAATTATGTAGAAAAGCCGGTAGCCATAAAAGATTTCAAGGTAAAGCGGTTGCGTAATAAGTCCATAAACCAAGTCTTGGTTCAATGGCAACATAGGAAGGGCTCGGAACTCACGTGGGAATCGGAGGAAGAGATGCGGACGCACTACCCCGCTTTATTTGGTACGTATTAAGGTTTCGGGGTCGAAACCTCCGTAAGGGGGGTAGACTTGTAACATCCCAAAAATCTAAAATAATATTAATATAGGGTAGTGGGTAAATATGTACAAAAAGAAAGGGTTAAATGGCTAGTAACTCAAGTTATGGCTTAAAATGACTAGTAATCTAAAAGGGAGGGGCTGAACTGAAACAATGTATTATCTAGGGGTGAGTGGGGAGGATTAAGACACAAAAAAATAAAACTCCTAGAAGGAGTATACGTATTTTGGAGAAGGAGAAAACCACCCAAACCCCAAACTCACTAATCAGCCCCAAAACCCAAGCAAAATTGACCAATTCACTTGCATGTGAAGGGATTTGAAGTCCTTAGGTCATAATAAACACAAGGTGAGTTGTAGGATGCTAATAGTGGTTGTTCTATGTTGATGAAATTCTTGGATAAGGGTAGAAATGTATGAGTTTTGATAATTTAGCTTAGAAATTGGAAGTAGCTTGTTTAATAAAGAAAATACACTCAGTTGCATGTATAAATTATGTTAATCAAAGATAAATTGTATGAAAATGTGAGTATGAGAAGATGGGTTTTAAGAAAGAGCCCATGTTTGACTTTCTGCAGGTCAAACAGAGCTATAGCTTAGTAAAGATGATATCTTATGTTGTGATTTTTGCTAGTTATAGTAGTAGTAAAAATGTATAGTGTGGATGGGAGGGTTATGTGTCCATAAAGAGGTATATGAATGTTAATTAAAATTTATGCACACCAAGTGTATGTTGAAATGCTTAAATGAATAAATAGAAAAGCATCATACTTAATATTATGCGAATTAATTGAAATGGGTAGCAAATGTGGAGCCATTAATAAGTCATGGCTAGAATTATATTGGAGAAAAGATGAGTTCATGAGTTCTAAACTATGAGTTCATCAAGTGTAGGTATTAAGACGGAAGGATCAAGCAAACAAGGAGGACACGACGCGCAAGACAAAGGTAAGTTGGTTTTGACTTGCAACTAGTCACTTTTGTGTACAATGTTGCGCCTTGAATAAATGAGTTAAATAGTTGGGTTATGTAGTATGTAGAAAGACCTTACGGGTCAAAGATGGAAATTTGTAGGATGATTGAAATGACCTTCATGGGTCAAATGGTTGGAAAGACCTTAACGGGTCAAAGGTGGAAAATTATGTAGGATGAATGAAATGGCCTTAACGGGTCAACGGTTGGAAAGACCTTAACGGGTCAAGTGTGGAAATTATGTAGGATGAACAAGAAGACCATAATGGGTCATATGGTAGAAAAGACCTTAATGGGTCAAAAGGGGGGAAAGACCTTAATGGGTCAAAAGGGTGGAAAGACCTTAATGGGTCAATATGGAAGTATAAATGATGTTTAGAATGATAAATGTTAGTAATGGTATAATCCATGGTAAAACACATAGCTAACTCTCTTTTGGTTGTGTTGTGTACTAGGTAAGGCGCATGCTTGAAGATCAAGTCGCGGATCGGATGTGGGAATGCACACGCGTTTTGTTGGGTTGGGTGTCATGGTTAAAGTCTTGGGATTTGTCTTGTAAACAATGTTTTTGGTAGTCTCCAAGGTTTTGGGTTAGTGTTTAGTACATGTTGGGATAAATCCCCCATGGCAACTTATCCAAACTATATTTGAAAACTTGAACTAGTTGTAAATGAAAATGGTTGGTAAGTAGTATTTGGTTGTGAATGTATTTTAAAAAAAAAAAAAAAACCGGTCCTTACAGTAGATGTGTAATATTACACATCTTAATTAATAAAATCTATTTAATTCACTTAATAACTCCTCTCTCTTTCCAATCTAATTTAATTTGCCTCTTTCTCTTTCTTCCTCCTTCTTCTCTCTCTCCACACAATTATTCTTTTTCTTTTTCTCCTCTTTCATACGATCGATAATATGATTGGTTCAGCGGCCAACAAAGAAGATTCTTGGTATTGTGTTTTAGCTTCTTGGAATGGTGTTTGATGGAAAGTCGTATTTTTATTTTTTAGATGTTTTTCAACTTTTATTTGTTTGCTGTTGAGTTAATGGTTTTATGTTTTATATGATAGTGATAAAACACATTGTTAATCAGATCGATGTGTTGGAGTGGAAAAGTTGTGTTGTTGTTTATGTGTTAAGTTTAAAACACAGTTTTATGTACAAAAAAGTTTGTATTTTATGGGAAAAGTCTTATTGTTCTTGGTTGTGTATTTTATGTTTAAAGTTAATTGATAAAACACAATGAATAATCAGATGTCACTTTTATCTGGTAAAACACAATATTATGATCTGGGTATGTTGTCCATGAAGATAAAACACAAAATACTGTGTATGTTGTCCATGAAGATAAAACACATAACGATGAACACCTGGTAGATAATGATGAGCACCTATCCTTATATGAATATACATACGCCATTTTATTGACATGAAATACTATCTCGAAAAAAAAAGAATCTGGTAGATAATTAAAAAGTAATTTAGACATAGTTGATAATGATGAGCACCTCTAAAAAATCATTACACGTTAGATATTTCAAAGAAAAAAAAAATGTGAACAAGATATGGATGATTATGGACAAAAATACCTCTTAATTCAAATGCTTTAAATTAAATTGGCCATAAATCTCTCATTTTGACTAAGAGGTTGATTTTTTATAAACTTGAAAAAATAGTGTATTTACTCTATTGCCCTTCTTATTAAATTAAAACTTTGCCACGTGTCACTCCCATGTCTTCTTACCCTTCTCACAAAAAGAGGTTTTTGTACCCGAACCTCTACCTATATATATATATATATATATAATCTGGATCATTTAAGAACTCCTTTGAGTTATGAGAACTCAGGAACTCATTTTATTACCGCTCACTTATTTTAATAAAAAATGAATATGTGGTCCAGAATTAAACAACAATAAAATAATGAATAATATATTAATATACTTATACGGGGGTAAAAATCCCTTACACCGGTGTAAATTGGCGTAAATTAATGTATTTTTTTTATTTTTTTTATAGCGGGGTTTACGTGTTTTTACACCAGTGTGATTTTTTTTTTTTTGCATTTTATGTCGAGTTCTCACAACTCATCGAGTTCTCAACGGATCCTAACCCTATATATATATATATATATATATATATATATATAATGAAAACCCTCTTAAGTTGAGAAAACCTTTGAAAACCCATGTAAAAAAACCATTATTTTTTTTTGAAAAAAATAAACAATGTAAAATACATGTTTTTAAGCATTTTGGGCAAAAAAATAACAAAAGCGCCGATGGGATTTAAAAAAAAAATAAACAAAGTTGTTAAAAACATATGTTTTCAGCTATTTACCTATGTTTTTAGCAACTTTGTTTATTTTTTTTTAAAAAAATCCCATCGGCGCTTTTTTTATTTTTTTGGTCCAAAATGCTTACAAACATGTATTTTACATTGGTTATTTTTTTCAAAGAAAAAAATATTTTTTTTACATGGGTTTCGAAGGTTTTATCAACTCAAGTGGGTTTTCATTTTATAATTGACCTATATATTATATATATATATATATATATATATATATATATATATATATATATATATATATATGGGTAGGTTAATTTGAGAACACATATATTTCGTGCGAACCGCGAGAACGCTATCTGAAACCATTCAAATTCAAAAATAAAATTTATACTTATCTTTATTATTAAAATACAATCTCAAAAACACAACTTACACGTAAAAAATGAGACGTATATGAAAATAAATTGTTTTTATATATGTGTAACTTTACTGTTTATACATGTGTAAACTGTTTTATTTACACACGTGTAAAAAGTTAATTTTAGAGTGTTTTTGCAAAAAAAAAAAAAAGATGAATAATTTAAAAAGAAAATTCATTTTTTTAATGTTGTATTTTAATTATATTGAGGTTTGTATTAAAAAAATGATTTTGATTGATTTTTTTGTTCATTGTCACTATTAATACGATCAGAATAACTCTCCTCTATATATGATTAGAATCGATAAGTACCATTTAATAATTGAGAACATGTATATATAGAAGTGGTACCGTTGTAAATTTTAATTTGATTAGATCGATAATTTTATAAACATGTTGATATATAAAATTCCTTTCGGATGGCACAGAGAATCTCACTAGTTATGTCATTTTACCAAAGTATTATAATGTTTTCAAACATCCACTAATATCCATGTTTTTTTTTTTCAAAGACATTATAGCCCAACGGCATCTTGGTGGTGAGATAAGACTTAGGGACTATAAGGTCTTGGGTTTGAATCTTCAGTGATCCGAGTGATTCCAATTGGCCGTTCAAATTATGAGTTTTCTCCTGAATTGGTGACTTGGTGGTGGAATATGATCGCGTGGTAATACTGTTGGCACGATGATACTTCAGTGATCCGAGTGATTCCAATTGGCCGTTCAAAAAAAAATATATATACATTTTTTTTAATATGTGACCTCCCTTTTTAAAGGCATGCCCCTCTACCAAGTGAGTTAGCCTCACACCGACCCTTGTTTTTTTCTCATCTATACCTTGAAAACTAAGATAAGACTTTATCTTACTAAGAGTGAATGTAGTGGGGCTTCATTGGGGCGTTATTTTGTAAAATAAAGCCCCCACACCGTTACAGGGGGGTTATTTTTGAAAATCTTGTTTTGGCGTTATAAGTATAGGGTCGGATTATTAATCCCCCCTCCAATCATATGTTGCCACCTCATACTCGCTCCTCTTTATTATTATTTTATTATTTTTTTTAATTTAAAAGATAAAATAAAATATAATAAGGGCTTTATAAAAAAAGTCCCTACCACTACACCCTTTTTCACTTTCTCTCTCCATACTGACTAAGCTGCCACGTGAACCAATCAGAAAGAGAGGCTTTATAAATAAAGCCCCCCACTACACATGGTCTAATTAATATGAAAATACTTACGATGAGCCAGAAAATACAATCAATTAAAATTTTGGATTGATCATGGTGGGCTTTTAAAGCTAGACATAATCATAAACCTTATACTCAAAATTAGCGACAAACGCATTAAAACAACTTTCTTTCCATGTTTTATGCAGGATGTGTGTAGGGTTGTTAAAGCTTTTAATTAAGTACACAAACAATTAGCCAATGTGGGGCTAGCCCACTTGGTAGAGACATATGTCTTTTAGATGGGAGGTCTAAGGTTTAATCCTTGACAAGGTGTTGTAATTTAGAATTATTGGTGTAATATATAGGAGATGTAACGTTTGCCGTTCAAAAAAAAAAGTACACAAACAATTAAATAACATTTAACATGAATTTATTTGTCTAACACTAGAAAATGATTTGAAAAACATCCTATATATAGCATAAACCTTCAACCATTAGAAGAGTGACACTTTAAATGCACATATCATATTATGCTAGACCAAAGTCGGCTGATTATGAACTATTCTTGGTCAACTTTTGTCACCTATAGCTTAATCATTCAAGATCATTCTAAAAATTTACAAACACGTACATGTCGTTTTCGGTTCGACTATATATTGAACACAAGTTACAAAAACTATTTGACGTCTAGTTAAGTTAATACAGTGGTCAATTCTAAGATACATTTGACAACTTTTAGCCATACAAATAGAGTAGTTAATTAGGATTAAGACCAAATGAATGTTAGTAATTGGTGTTAGTAAAATATATTCAAAATGACCCATTAAACTAATGAATAGAATTTAGTAGGTAATGTGAAATCTGGCTTTAATAATCGTTGGATTTTGACTTATAACGTTAAAATATAGTAAGAAATATTCAGGAAGTTGTTCCCGTGTGGTTTGTGTTTAAAAGTCTATTAAATTGTGATGACTTCAATTTAGACATTTAGTTATTCTTAAAGATTAATGTGCTTTTTAGTTATTACTTTTCGTATATTGTATCATATTTGAGCATAATACTAGAAATGCCCCTCTCTCTTTATGTCCATATAATGTCTAAGGAGATAGTGTTGGAGACATTATCATGCTTATTCATGCCTCTATAATGCCCATTAGGCATGTTCTAAGAATGCCTTCTAATTCAACTAAAGTTATTCAAAAGTTCCTGGTTACATACTAATTATTTGTTATTTTTAAAGTAATTAATAAGAAGATAAAGTCAAACGTCATTTTTTAAAAAAAAAACTTAACCACTCCTTAAACATACACATATCACATAATGGAATTTGATATCTTGAACCAAATATTTGTCACTGCGTACAGTGGCGAATCCATGAATGATTTTCAGCCGGTTCTTTTCGTAGATTTTCACAAATTTTTCAACTTTTTTCACTAAAATTTTCAATTTTTTTTTTCTAAATTGAGGAGGTTCTTGGGGCTCTCTGGATCCACCGCTGACTGAATATAAGATAATATATACACGCACACAACCACATACATATATTTTGGAAAATAGGTTGACAGGCAATAAACCTAATACGAATTAAAGGTGACACAATATTAAACCGAGTAAAAAGTTATTCAACATAAATTTGACATGAAATTATTTAGATCCCCGACATAACTTCATCAATTAGAAAACGACCAGACTTGCCACGCTTTCTCATACATAAGTAGCCTTGTATTATTAGGTAGTACGTATTCACTCTTTCAACATTATTTGTGATATTAAACCTGAATATTATCATGTTGTGGACAAATAAAATCTTTCTTTGTTTTTATGGTGTTTGAAAAAATCAATATTATATTTCCTGGTTAAAAATAAGTTTTGCTAATTAAACCGAAGCTCTTATATTATATTTAAAGAATATTAAATTTTTTTAAATAAATTAACTTCGCCACGAAAATCTTGATCAATTGGTTTTTTAACCACCAAGGTGTTTAGTAATTATTTGCAAAATTGTTTTTTCATTTTATAACTACAAATTACCAACCTTGGTTATAGAAAAACATGTTGTTTATTAATATAGCTCTAGAGCCTATAATATTTGTGTCCCACAAATAACAAAAGTTTAGGTAGGGTTTAAGAAGGGTAAGATGTAGACAGTCTTACCTTTATTCCGTAAGAATAGAGAGATTATTTCTAGTAAGACATCCGGCTCCATAGTTGTTTTGTATCAACCATTAAACATAAGACACATAACAGTTAGCATTAATAACAAAATAACTATAATATTTATTTAAAAAATAAAATGGTGGGGTTCTAGACATGCGAGCCATCTATGTCACTTGGACATACTTGAATTTTCTTTCAAGAAGCTGACCTACATGTAAATTCATATAAAATAACCACCATTTACTTATGTCGATCTATATATACGTAAGCTTCACCATCATCTAACAGAACTTGCTTTCTTTTCTCCTTCAATGTCTAGAGTTTATCCCAAAACACCTTCTCCGTCATCTCCTTCTTCTTACATAACGAATTCAAAGCCTGAATCTTTCACAATATGGATGAAATCTTTAGTTTTCAACACTCGCGGATGCACCGTGTATAACTCAAAAGGCGAAATCGTTTATAGGGTCGATAATTACGACAACAAATGTGGTCAAGAAGTTTATCTTATGGATATTCGAGGCAAAGTTCTGTATTCGTTACTACAAAAGGTACAATTTCATTCAGCATACAAAACCGCTACAAAATTGAGTACATCTTCGGTGGGAATTACATATATTGCGATTGCACTAATTTTTTTAATCATCTATACTATATAAAAATATGATTATGAAAACAACCAACTTTCTATTTAACTAAATTCTCAAACTCGTTTTTTATTTCTTATGATCTCTATTTACTTTATTTTATAAACCATCAAATCTATATGATATTTCACCAATTAATTATTCAAGTGCGTTACCATTGTTTTTGTTAGTGTATATGTTATGTTTCCCGCCACATATCACGTAAACACCCATATAATATAATAATATATAATTATTGATGTATCTTTGTGGTTACAGAAATTTAGCTTATTTGGATGCTGGGATGGATACAAATGGGATGATTGTAGTTCAGAAAAACAACTATGGTTTCGAGTACGAAAAAACCGAAATATTAGCGTGAGTTTGTGTGATGGATGTACATACCAGATTGTTAGAATGGATGGAAAATTAGGGTACAAGATTGTAGATGAAGATGAAGAAGGTGCAATGGTCGCTGAGATTAAACAAAAGCAAACGGACACAGGGATTAACTTTGGAGATGATGTATTTACATTAAGAGTACTACAACCTCATGTCGATCATTCGTTAATCATGGCAATTGTCATGGTCTATGGGTTGATAAATAATCAAATTTAATGCAAATGAAAAAAAAAAAAAAAAAAAAAAAAAAAAAAACGATTGTTAAAAGTTAGGTACTGATGTGTAGCTCGTAGGACATGAATGCACAAATTTACATCATCAACCGAATTTTCTCCGAGTTGTACTTTTTTTTTTAAATTATCGGGTATTAAATTCAATTGATTTGTTGAACTTTAAAGGTTTTCTTTTTAACTTCTAATGGACATGTGACACTAGTCACACTA
This sequence comes from Ambrosia x helenae, assembly GCA_030844895.1. Lineage (NCBI taxonomy): Eukaryota > Viridiplantae > Streptophyta > Magnoliopsida > Asterales > Asteraceae > Ambrosia > Ambrosia x helenae. The sequence goes on along the minus strand of CM061228.1, from coordinate 30,267,822 downwards.
CTACAATTTTTTTTTTTAAAGCTACTTTCATTCAACACTAAAAACCACGCCTTACCTTAAAAGAGGCAAACCAGCACAAAACCCAATTATTTTACACAATATATAAACAATATATTTACATGATTCCTTCCATTGAAGGTTCCTGATATGTCTTTACACCACAAGAAACTCAGCAACTTAATATTTGCAACCATCTCGCTAGTCGAGACCATTTTGTTTCTGAAACTTTTTTCCTTACGTGCTCTTCAAATATACCAAACCATGATCATGATGACACCATGTATCACTTCTTTTCCTTTCTTTGATTTACCCAAAACTTTGTGAACCTCCAAAAGATCTCTGAAAGAAAAGACAGACATAGACATAGGAAGCGCTCTACACCAACCACTTAGATTATGCTAAACTATATTAGCCACCTCACATGATATGAACAAAGGATCTACCGTCTCGACTTCCCTATTGCAAAAAACACACACTTTCAAGGTTCCACCTTTCTAGAGCACCGTATGTTGGAATTCGGCTTGCCTCCGCTCGCCATGCCAAGATATTACACCTCAAAGGAAGCCACTTGCACCAAATCATCCTGTAATATTGATTATTGTCCCGCTCTTTTATTAACACCTTCTTAAGTGAGCTAACCGTGAACTGTTCAGAATCATATCCAAGCAAAACCTATTTGTCCTTTACCTCAGTTGTAGTTACTTCCGAGAGCTTTAACTCGCACTCCTGCTATTCCAAAACCTTTTGCATAGATCTCGGCTGAGTCTTCCATCTCCACTTCCAGCAAAAACTTGTATCTCGCATCACATACATGTCTATAATCTTGCACTGTTTGTCTTCAACAATGCTGAACAGATTTAGCCAAACCAATTTAAGCGGTTCATTGCATAGCCATGGGTAAGCCAAAATCTAATATTGTTCCCATCTCCCACATCCAAAAGAAGTGCAGAATTGAGCCTTTGCCAACATTGATTTTAGAAAACAATATTATTCAGCAGCCGTATTGAAAGGAAGAAAACTCCAAGATCGTCTTTTAAAATGTATAGCTTCAACCACCCTGGTCCACAAACTATGCCCTCTTTTTTTTATATCTCCAAACCCACTTAGTAAATAAAGCCCTGTTAACATCTTTAAGTTTGGATATCCCTAAATCTCCTAAAGTTTTCGGAGTAGAAAACTTGTCACACACAACCCAATGAATCTTTTTGATATTACTTGAACTGGCACACAAGAAACGTTTCATGATAGGTTCCAAACTTTTTAACACTTTCTCCAAAACTTTATATAATGAAAAACAATATATCGAAATACTTTTCGAGAAGGACTTAATAAGAATCACTTTTCCCCCCTATCAAAAGCGTCTTAGCTTTCCAAGCGGAAAGCCTACCATCACAAATCTTAAAAATCTTTCTCCAATTATTGATTCGATTCATATTCGCCCCACCTGTGATGCCTAAATATTGAAAACGAGCTGCTATGTTTTATACATCAAAATAAATGCCATGATAACTAGAATTGAGGGTGGGTTTCGGTAACTAGAATTAAGGATCTAGCGAATTTAAGAATGCTTTAAGCCACTTAGACCAAGTTAGAGGAAAACCCATCTGGGTCATAATTGAGATAAGGAAACTCAGTCAACAGTATTGAACGCTATTTCAAAATCCAGTTTCAATAAGAAGGCATCATTTTTACTATTCTTTAGCCATGCTAATAACTCATTTACCAACATAGGACCATCTAAAATGCATCTATCTCGTAAAAATGCTAATAGGCTTTCCAAAATGACCAATCTAATCACTTTCTTCAAACGATTCGCCAAAACCTTAGAGATAACCTTACTAATCACTCCAATTAAATTGATACGTCGATAATCTCAAAAACCTACCGGTGTCTTGGATTTAGGAATATGAGTGATCAATGATGAGCTACAACCTTTAGTAGTCTCCCCACTAGAATGAAAATTATGAAGAATCTAGACAAAATCCTACTATAGAAGGTGTCAGTAACGTTTAGAATACCGGAAATTGAGTCCATCCGATCCAGGAGCCTTGTCAATTCCGCAATCCATGATAGCTGATCTAATCTTCAAACTCTAAAAGGAGCAATGAGATCATTAGCTAACTGATCCGAGAGTATCTTGATGTTATAACAGTGTGGAACCGGTCTAAACACAATTGTTCTGTAAAATGATTTCTATAAAAAGCTAAGATCTCGTTTTTTACCCTAGTTACTGTAGTCACCCAAACCCCATCCACTAGTAACCTCGGAATCATATTCTTCAATTTCCTCCCGTTAGTCATCCATGAAAAAAGCTAGGTTCTTGTCTCCTTGCGTAGCCCATTTAATTCTAGATCTATGTTTCAAATCTTTGTTTTTTAGAATAATCTCCCTTAAACACTTTTTTACTTTCCATCCACAACCGTTGTTCTTCATCATTTAAATCCCTAAACTCCATGGTCTTTTATATATACTCAATTTCACTCCTAAGGACGACTTGCTCTTATATATCCTTAGAAAGAAAATCATCCCTCCATTTTTTGAGGGCACCCCGAAGATGCTTGAACCTATTCATTAAAATCAAATTTGAAGGACCAACGAAATGGCAAGAATTGAGCGCATATTTGACTACTTCATCAATACATGATCTATCAAGCAAAAAGTTGAAAACTCTAAAAGGCTTTGGGCGAAAATTATTGGACGTAGTAGTTAATAATAAAGGGCAATGGTATGAATAAGTGAACTTCCTTCCCCTTATAACATACTCCTGCAGCCCCATTTCAACTTTAAAAGAATTAAAATGTCTAGCATTTGAGGAATTGAAAACCAAATTATTCTTTTCCTTAGGATATCTAACTAAACTGAAATCACCAATCATAACCCACATGCCCATAAGATTTTCCGAGACAGCTAAGATACGATCATATAAACTCTTTTTCTCTATACTTTTTTACGGAGCATACGTATTGATAATATTCAATTCCTAGTTATTACACTTCCAGCCAACCTCTAAGTAACAAAAAATGTTTTTACTTTATAGAAAATTCATGAACAAAAATGTCTGAATCCCACATGCAAATTAAACCACCAGATCTACCATTCACTTCAACTTGATCACAATTAAAACTAGACCTCCCCAATACTTAGAAACACCAAATTCCTACAAATCCCTTAACCGTGCTTCTTGAAGTGCTAAAAAGTTAGCTTAGTTTGTCTCTTTAATCCCCCCGATCCGTTTAGTTTTTCTATCTACCCGCAAACCCCGAATATTAATCGACAAAAAAATCATATTTTACCTGATTTAAAACCTTCCCCCGCAATGGTATCAACTGTTACGGAGATATCAGAGATGCAAGACCTGTCCTCCTCGTTCCTTAACGTTTCTTTATCAGGTTCGATAGATGTTTGGTGCTAGAATGGAGATGTTCGGATATCTTTTTCTATCGCTGATGTAAAGAAGCTGATTGCCGAGAAGCCACAAGATGCAATGGGAGACTTGGATTCCAGGCAAAGTTAATTTATTTATTTGGCGGACAGAAATGGAACTTATTCCGACTAAAATAGCACTTCAAAAGATACATATTAATATCCAGGATGGCACTTGTGTTTATGCGATACGGATGATGAAGACGTGACCCATTTGTTTACAGGTTGTGGTTTCTCATTTGGTGTGGACTGCGGTAGGGAATTCGTGCAAAATTGGTCCCGTTTTTGCTTTTGACTTTGAAGATCTATTGACTTTGCATAACCATATCACTACTAACAAATGGGGCAAGCGGATTGTCAAAGTGATAGTAATGACCACCGTTTAGGCGATTTGGAAAGCTCGAAACGCCAAAGTTTTCCAAGGGAAGGACACAAAGGTTACCGAAGTGATTCATACTATTAAGTCTGGTCGTTTTTATGGTTGAAAAACAGGTCTAGGTTTGGTTCCATTGTATGGAAAGAATGGGCGATTAATCCCTTGTATATGTTGTAACGTTTTTAAGTGGCGGTCTTTGATTTGAGGACTCGCTTTATTTAATGAAGTGCACTCTTAAAAAAACTAAAAATCTGAATCCACCTTATCAAGCACCCACATTTAAACTAATTTCGACTGTTCCTTCAACTTCAGCCTATGTTTTGGCATCACTAGTTATAACCTTCTCAATGATCTCTCCCTCTTCTGTATCACCAAATTCCACCGTAGGAGAGTTATTTAGATCCAGATTCTGACCCTGAAGATGTGTCAAAATATTTGAGGTAGAGCATGAATTGCTTCCAAAACCAAGGAGGCTATCCAAACCAAATGGTTCATCCCTTTTTGCTAGTTTCTGGATATTGGCTTGCCCTCATCATTTACATATTTTAATTCTGCTTTAGCTATTTTAGGCCAATTTTTGGAGCCCAACTTTTTATTACCCAGGTCCTTGTTAACATCTAAAATCTTCTCTTTGAAAGAGAAAATACCTTCTCATTCCTTATTATTTACCCACACATTTTGTATCTCCTTCACACCTACCATATTCTGATCGTCTAATAAATGAGATAAAATGAAATCGTTAACAATTTGTTTCGTATTTTTTTTATAAAAGTTGATCTTCATTATTAATTACTTTCCTTTTGGTTTTCATCCAATACCATCGTTTCCTTTATTGGAATTTGTGTGATGGAATTGCAATCATCGTACAACTCCTCATCAGAATTTGTATGAGAGTTAAAGGCATCCACTCCAGAATTATCATCCGCCATGGAATCTGGAACCCGATCTCTCTGTTCCTCGACCACCCAAATTTTGAATCTTTTATTAGCCCATAACAAAGGGAGTTCCTCATTAATGATTTTCCCATCTCCGTTTAGTACTCTATCCGAATGTGATATCTCCATCTGATTCTTGAAATTGAGATGATTGAACAATATTTCCATACTTTCTTCCTGTTAATGGGTCGGTAAAAGTCTATATCTTAATAGATTTAGATTGGTGAATTAAAGTGGAAAATGCTCTTGAATGGCACTACTTTGATTGGGTTTGTGTTTCACAAACTTTGATAGGTTTAAGGCGCATTTTGGAGGCTGCCAAGAGCAATGGGATTGAAAAGAGTCGACCAAGGGTGAGAAACGACCAACTAGAAGCAAAAAAAATGAAAAACAAAATATTGCATTTTCGGGGAGGCGTCGCTGACAGACTCTCCTGCATTAAAACATGGCTTTTGGGTGATTTGATCCAATTGAATGTCACTAACATGGGGGCTTTGCTTCCTCTCAATTACCCCCTCCCCCAACCCCCAAAATTATAATTCTCATCATCCTCTTTCAATTCCATTCACTGTGAATCATCCCAATCCATCCAATTGAAGATTCAAACACAAGAATTTGAATAAGAAAAGATGAGTTCCATTACCATGCTTGGCTAGTTCTCCTTATTCACCAAGGGTGTAGATTGCAAGCATTTTGGGTTCCTTATAACATTATTTGGTTTGAAAAACAATTGATTTATGTGTTTGGTTTTAAGTATTGACTTGAATGTGTTAGTATTGTTATGAAATTACAGTTAATAAGAATTCTTGCATCATGGATATTGTAAAATGATTACAACTGTTTGATTTCATTTCAATTTTAGGGCTTGTTCTAGTTCTTGTTCATAAAGCATACTTTCGTATATGATTATTGTTGATGAATGTTGATGCATACAACTTAGAAATTCAATTACCCATTTAACACCAGTCATCTTATTATTGAATTAAAACCATTTGTGTGATTTGTTCTTGAATGCTTGTTAAGTCAAACTCGTGTGGGATCTGTTAATATATTATAGTTTACAACTTGTTTTTGTTCAACATTTTATCATTCAAGTGATAATTAATATTGCTAGTTATTTTATTAAAAACCAATTTAGATTCATACTATTGATTCCAATCCTTCCAAACCACTCTCATTGATTCATATCCAATACCTTTAGTTCTTTAGCTTTCTCCTTAGTTTGGTAGATTATCAGGACATTCAGCCTCCCAAATATTGAATATTCAAGTCAAGCCTCCCCCCTGACACCTTTTGACGAATTGATTCAATTCCTGAGCGTTGTTTGATCAACCCTCTCCCCAAGTAACGCTTTGTCAAGTATGTCTTCAAAAGCCTGGATATTATCCGGAATAACAATCTCCACATTCTTGTAGTCAAATTTCCTTTCACCAGTGAGCACTTCTTTAAACGATTTGGCCGATGTTCCTTCCATCGCGTGTAGCCCTGAATTCCAAGTTTTCATACCTTCATTAGCCATTGGTCTCTTCTCGTCGGCATGTTGCTCTCGTTTTTTTATTTTTAGTCGTAAACCTTGCATTTTTTATCTTGAGTTTATTATCACCAATGCTTACATTTCACAATCTTCTTTCTAATTCTTTACCATCTTTAATGTTGTTTAAAGAAACAAAACCAAACACTTTTCCATCCTGATCTCTTTTCCTCGCCACATAAACCCCTTTGATGGTGTCGTAATCAACAAAAACATCTCTAATTCCCCTGTTGTTAGTCCTCTCTAGTAGATTTGTAACATAGAACTTTACGTTTTTTTGGCTATTGTTGTCTTCCGCCGTCTTTGAGCATCCGTCCATAATAACACACCTAGAAGTACTACTACAGCTTAAATTAGAATTATAGCATATTATATTTAATATTTTTAGTATGCTTAGAAAGTTAATATAAACGAGTCCTTAAACTAATATAAACTTGGCTAATTATTCTTATGTAACCAAACACTATTACTCTCAATATAACAGGGTTTTAAAAAAGATTGAATAATATTACTCTTAATAAATATATTTTGTATTTTAAGGTAAGATTTACTTCCCCTTCATATTTTGTAAATATATAATTCACTTAAATAATCTATCATATCATAGAGTATAATAAAACAAAATTATAGGGATATGTGTCATTCATTGCAACCATTTATTTTTGGTTTTCCCGTCTCTCTCTTCTACCTAATTATAGATACTTACATCTTAATTAAATATATTATTTTTTTCTCGTACTTAATTAATGGATAACTGTTTTTTATTTAAAGTTAGTTATTATATAATTAAATAAATAAATTTAATACAAATTAAATTAGTAATTCATTAATAAACTTATATTTCTTACTTAGACTATAGGGTGTGAAGACGGGGCACCACCCCCCTTCTACACTTTTTCCCCCGTCCCAGACATGAACACCACCCCCTGCCCCGTCCCCCCCGTCTCCCTTGTAACATATGGGACAGACCAATCACAAAATTTCCTTTATTTATTTAATTTTTTTTTTTGAATTGAACGTTAGGCAACGACTCTTTCCAACGGCTACCTTTATTTTTTTTAATCAAATATTTTTAATTAAACCTTTATAAATCAAACATTTTTACACTCATTTTTATACCACACCCACTATCTTTTCTACTTTTTCTCTCATATTTTTTATAAACCCACCAAGTTTTATAGAAAACTTTATGGATCCATTCAACCAATTCAACCAAAACCCGAATCAACCAAACCCGAATCATCCTTTCACCACGCCGGGTTACACGCTGGTAGTCGAGCCTCCCATATCGCAATCGGTTCCACCAATTCAGGCGGTAGCCCAAATGCAACAAAACCCGGTAACTTTCGCCCAATTACACCTGATGCAATACATGCAAATGCAACACTATATCCAACAAATGCAACAAATCCAACAAATGCAATCGTTTCAAACAACCCAACAATTTTCTCCACAACCACAACCCCCTATACCTATCAGACCATCTCAACCCGTAGAGGAGGTTGAGGAAACCGATGATGAAATAATTCCCGAAACTCAAGCACGCCACCCATCGAAAAATCTACCGGCAAACGCAAAGGCAAACCTAGAGAGAAAGGACCGGGACGTTGTAAACCAAAAGATGGAGTAGCTAGGCCATGGTCCGATGTTGAAGAGGAGGCGTTAGCTAAGGCGTGGGTCGCTTCTTCAAAACACACCGCAGTCAGTAAATTTTTTTTACTTGCGGAAAACATATTTATATATATATTTTAATTGCGAATATATATATATATACACATTGTTTAATTATTTTAATTATTTTTTTTTAATTAAAGGTACCGCCCAATCACAAGAGGCGTTATGGGAGAAAGTGCAAAAAAAACTTTCATAAGTTTATGCAATGCAAGCCGTATCGACTACACGATGCTCTAAGCTCGAAGTGGAGAAAGATGAACACGGATTGTGGTAAATTTAATAGAATTTACAATCGCATTAAGTCGAACCCTCCTAGTGGTTGGAACAAGCAAAATATTTTTGAGGAGGCTTTGGCGAAGTATAAAACTGAGACGAAAAAATCATTCTCGATGATATGGGCTTGGACGGTCTTGAAAAATGAACCAAAATGGACGACGGTCCCAAACGAGGCTCAACGGGCCAAACGATGACCTAAAGCTCAAATGGGAGGTCCGTTTGTTCCAATCGATATTGATATGAACGACGAGCCCGAGTTCGACGAACCACAATTTGTGGAGGAGCGACGCCCCATAGGTTTATAAGTTTATAGAATTTTTTTATATAATTCGTTGTGTTTTCATTGAAATATAAAACTATTTGCGTATTTTTATGTAGGTCGGGACAAAGCTCGCAAAGAAGCAGTGGCAGGAAAGGAAGCGGCGTCGGGTAGCACGAGCGGGGGCGCTTCAAGGTTTGACACTTTAAGCGCACAAATGAAAGCTGATGAGTCCCAAAATTAACATGTTTACATGCATATTTTCACCTATTTGTCACTTTATTTTATGCATTTATTTTGGCAGTGTCACGTTTTGTTCTCCTTTGTTGCTAGTTGCAGGAATTGAATGTGAAAATTGAAATGAAGTGAAAACCGGCGAAAAAGACAAGGATTTGAAGACTTTTGGAGAAAATCCAGATGAAGCACGGCCCGCGTATGCATGGCCGTGCACTTATCCCAGGTCTACCAGTCAACAGAAGGCAAAAATGAGAGTTCCAGACATGCACGGGCGTGCTCACTCTTCAAGCATGGGCGTGCTCAGCTTCAGCGTGTTCTCCAAGGCTCAAACCGACAAAGACTGACAAGACGGTTACTCGCAACAACTTGCACGGGCGTGCCACCCAAACCTGCACGGGCGTGCCACCCAAACCTGCACGGGCGTTCCAGCCCTGGTACAGACAATACTGCGCGAAAGGACGCGTTGTCGTGCATGGGCGTGCCAAAGAGTTGTCAAGGGCGTGCAAGGGATGTTTTGCATATAAATAGAGGCCTCCACTACACATTTTGGGCATCCCATTTCACTTGAGTTTACTCACACTTCAGTCACCTCAAGGGTCTTGCAAGTCACATTTGGAGCTTGGGATCACTCCATAAAGGCTTGAAGATTGAGAGTATTGAGAGAGTTCACTAAAAATCATCCAAACCACCCTCTTTAATCCACTTCACACTCACCACTATGTATTCATCATTGTCCATTGCTAGTGTGATAGTTGTATAGCCGATGTTTGGCTAGATTACTTGAGTGCTGCTAGGGTGAAGACTTATTTTGGCATGGATTTATATAGTTATTTTTAGTTAAGTGGTGTTGTGTTCTTGTTAAATTCTTTTACTTAGAGATTTGTTTGGTTAACTAAATAACTAATTAACTAGTCTTTAGTCTTGTGGTGTTTTGATGAGAAATGGGAAGGACTCATGAGTGTACCCATGGTGTGTAAAAACCCATGCACTTGTGAACTTAAAACCCATAAGTGAGAAGGATTCATGAGTGTACCCATGGTGTGTAAAAACCCATGCACTTGTGAACTTAAAACTCACAACTTATCAAGATCTCGCTTAGGGTCGGTACGGTCTTTATATTCGGTCCTAGCGATAAGCCGGGTCTTAGTTTTGTGACTTAGCTTCATTGTCTATGTGACAGCTTTGGCGCAAGCTAAGATTTGATGAACCCGCGTTGAGAGAGAACGATCTTTATTTTCTCCCATCTTTATACTGCCGCACAGTTACTGATAGACCACTCACTTATTAAAACAGTTATTTGGGTCAAGTAAAGGATGCACGTGTGCCGGTAGGTCACGACTCCTTTATGATATCAAGTGGCTTCTTGTTCGGTCATGCTCCGACCACCGACAAGTTGTCCATAGAGGCTTTTGAGTATTAGATTTCATTATTGCAGCATTGGAGTTGGATTATTCGGGGTTGGGTATACACAATCTTGAATCATCTAGTTGTCATAGTCGAGATGTGAGCTTACCAGACCAGAAGACCCTCATTTTTCAAACAATAACACAGCTCGTATTGCGATAACAAACACCACTGGAGTATGTTGTAGCAACTCCAAGTTCAGTAAAAATGCGCACTTGTTTACACCACTTAACTAGGTAGTTACTATTAGTCCATTCCAAAAGTAAGTCTGATCCCGAAGCAGCACTTCGATTGGTATTTTGGTTTTTATTCTGATCACTCTTGCTTTCTTTCTTTATTTTATTATCTTTTCTTTTATCGCAGCAGCTTAGAGTTGAGTAGAGGAAGTCGTATCTTGCCTATCTTGTGGGTTTAAAGTAGTCAGCAGCTATCGTTTTACTTTTATAAATTTAAAACTTAGATTAGTGTTCTAATAAAACGGTTTTGCTTAATTACCCTTTTTACCGAGTCTTGACACTTCTTTCGAGAAAGTGTTGGTTTCGAAAAGGACGTTTAAAAAAAAAGACCTAATCCACACGACATCAGAAGCTTTCAACCAAGCTAATGAAAAAAAAAATCAAGCAAGATAAGCTTAGGTTGATTGATGAATCGAAGGCGGTAGAAGAGTGGAAAATTATGTCGGCTGACATTTTTCACTATCCCGAAGAACAATGCGCCGCGTTGAAGAATATGCAAGACAAGTTGATTCAAAAGTGGAAGTAGTTTTTAAAATTTTTATGAAATTGTATTTTCTTTTGGTGTGTTTGTTTGTTTTTTAATTTTAGTATGGTTTGTAATTTTTTTTTATAAAATTTAGTATTTATTTTAACATTATTTTATTTATTTGTTACTTTTAAAACTAATTAAAATTAATATTAAAAAATAAATTAATAAGTAAATATGCAAGAGACATGGGTTTTTCATGTCTCATACCCTTACTACGTCCCAATCAAGAGAGCATGAGAGCCATCCTAGGTGGCATCAAATGTGGCATTGAGACATGAACTTTTTAATGTTTCCACACCCAATAGTCTTAAGGGCTTCATGAAATTCATGTTTATATTAGTAAAAATACTACAAAGCGTAGAATAATGAAGATAGTTGTTTTATAAGTAAATTCTAAAATAATTTAAATATTTAACGTAGTTGAATGATAAAATAACATAGTTGAATGATAAAAAAACGTAAAATAAATATGTTAAATAATAAAATTATGTTCGTTAAAATACTACAAAATGAAGAATAACGAAGATAAGTTTTTCTATAAGTAATTTCGAAATCTTTTTAAATATTTAACTTGGTTGAATAGTAAATTACAATATGATAAATACTAAATAAATGTGAGGCTATTTGGAGGTGCCATGGCAAGATCAGCTTACACCACATCAGTTTACGAGTTAACAGATTCAACTAATTCAATGGTTTCGCCGGCCAACAAGAAGCATCAGAATGGTTAACGCTGAAATATGTTCTCGTACAGTGGTTGGCGGTTGGACCGGAGATGGTGTGGTGGTGGTCGTTTGAGATGGAGGTGATCATGGCGAGATAGTAACAGAGATGGCGTAGCTACGGGGTTGGCAAGATGACAGAGAGTTTATGTTGGGTTGTGACTTGTGTGTGAATGGGAATGGCAACGGTACAACATCAAAAAGTTAATGCATTAGCTCACTACTCTTTAAACAAATTTTCATTCACCAATATTTTGATACTTTTTATACATTTTTATTATTTTAAAATATTCTGTAATTACGGATCCAATTTTAGAATTCAAATTATTATTTTTGTTTTTCAGTTTTAGTCATGGTTTTCAATGAGTGTAGAGCTTTTCATGCCATGCGAATCAATAATTTAAATCAAAATCTAAAAACCAACACGCAAAAGGTTAATGGAGTTTAGTTTAAATATTATTTAGGCAATAAAAACTGCATCGAGTAAAAACAAGTTGCTCACATAAACTTCCTAACAAGGTAGCGCAGTAAAAATATAGTTTTTGGGGACATGATTTGTGTCGTTGATATCATTTTGGCATATCACTAATTTTATTTTATTTTTTGTGTTTTCTCTCTTTGTTGATATGTCGAGTGATGATACTGTATCGATTAGGTGAACGTGAAACTACAACCCTACTTCCCCGTCGCGAAGCGTAGGTCAACCTCTAGTTTAATACAGTTGACGAACCAACCAAACGATAAATTCGAACTTAGTACATTATCTGTTGGCTTTTTGACATCCAAATATTTCTAATTTAATTTAGTTCTACTAGAAGTTAATAAATTTGGCTTTATAAATAACGAGTAATTATAATTTTAAACTATGTATTTCTTTATCTATGTGAATGTATTAATGGAAAGTACACATGCAGTATTTAAATTTGAGTACCCTACCTGCTACACAAAGGGGCCAACGTCATAAGCAGTGGATACCACCATCATCACATCATGTCCAATATAATTTCTAAAATCGATAAGATATAGGGGTTGTTATGTTTGCACCCCTCAAAAATTATTTTTACCCCCTCAAAGTGTTGTGTTTTGGTCAAAGCTCAGCGTTTTGGTCACATCAATCAACACTTTATCTGACAACGTACTAGGTTGTCTGATAAAGTGAAACATTTGAACCCAAAGCACTGCGCTATGGCCATAGGTCGATGCTTTGGTACCCAAAGCATCGCATTATGGCCATAGCTTAGTGCTTTGAGGGGGGGGGGGGTTAATAATTGATTTTAAATTGTTTTAATTCATTTTTAAGTGTTTTAACTTCTTTCCAATAAAAAAAAAATTGTTTGACGCGTTTTGGTTGGTTTAATTGCTCGTTAATAGTTCTAAGAATAAACTTTTGAGTATTAACAACTTTCATATTTCAATGTACGTAATACATGAACTGTACATTCAATACCATGATTCATCAAAATATAAATTTAACGTTTCTAATCGGTGTGCAAATGGTGGTTCGGTTCGGTTTTGGTTAACGGTGAAAACCGAATCGAACCATCATTTACACACCGAATTAACCGATAACCAAACCATAACCGAACCTAATTAACCAACAGTTATGGTTAATATTCTTTGATTAACCAGTGAATCAGTTATGGTTATGGTTATGGTTAAGGATGTCTCATAACCTAACATTAACCGAACCAAACCGATGCATTAGGAATATATAAATACTTTAGGATTTCTAACATAGGGATTATGGTACCAACACCAACTGAGCTTCATAATCGATTAACCGAATTGGTCATGCTTTTCAGGTTTCCAACAAACCCCAAATGCTTTAACCCAAATGCAACAAAACCCCTATGCTTTCACTCCAATGGACCAAATGGAAATGAACCAATTGCAAATGCAACTAATACAAAACCCGTTTAACATGCCATTTCAGCTGAAGCAACAAACACAACCACCACCCATGGTAGGACCCTCTCAGTCCGAAGAAGTTGATGTGGAAGAATTCTTGCCTGAAACGCAACCCCAAACTTCCAAATGAAAAAAAAAAGAATTGGGCACATGAGGAAGGCGCCAAAGGGATAGAAGGTAAGTCATAATTCATTCAGAAATCTCTCTACATTTACTCCCATCACAAATACTTATTCTCACGTCGGAAGGTGGTCACAGGAATCCCCCCATTCTTGTGGCGAGTCCTAACAGTGTCCTGTTTTGCAGTTATCCAGGTTCGTTCATTCGGATCATTCGGAGCCGGGACCTTTCCTTTCCTCATAGAGAAGACTATACTCATGTACTTGTTTCTTCATAAATGATTACACGAACTATATTACTTGGTAAATAATCATGAAAAACTTGGAAGTAAAAAAAATACACAAATTGACTAGGGTGCTTTTATTGTACCATGTACAAACCTTAGGGACTTAAAACAGCTCAAGAAAAAACGTTATACGAAGGGTCTTGATATTGTACACGTTGCACCACACACCAACCTACTATGTTTCTTTCCTTGTCTTGATAGAAAATCACCATGCGACACTCATCCTTATGTATATAATTTATTTATAAAAATTGAAGTTTTTAATAAATAGACTAATAAATAAAAATTAAAGTTTTATAAAATGTTAAACGACGTCGCAGTTGAAGTTGAAAATAATAACAATAATAATAATGTAGGGGATTTGTGGTATTGACTGTTATTCCGGAAGTCTAGGATGTTGATTAGAAATGTAAAATTTGTATTTTGATAAATCATGGTATTGATCGTATATTCATGTATTACATACATTAAATTATGAAAGTTGTTTATACCCGAAAGTTTATTCTGAAAACTACAAACGAGCAATTAAACCAACCAAAATGCGTCAAACAATTTTTTTATCGGAAATCAGTAAAAACACTTAAAAATTAATTAGAAAATTTAAAATCAATTAAAACAAATTATTATTTTTAAAAAAAAAAACTCTCAAAGCACCGAGCTATGGCCATAGCTCGACGCTTTGACCCCACAAAAATCCAACCAAGAATCTCTAAAAAAAACAACCCCAACCCCAATCCCAAGACCTTTCTTTGGTGTTTTTTGGTTTATTTTGGTCCAATTTTTGGTGTTTTTATTAATAAAAGAGAGTGTATGATGAACAATACATTCAGTACTTCCGGGAAAAATACAACATTAATCTTCATTATTCTTTATCATCTCTAAGAATTCAACCCCTAACAATTATTCACCACCATTAAGTACTAATGAAGACCTTGATCTGCAATATTTGAAAATTATCATTTCTTGACATGCTTGGTAACAGAGAGGAACACTTTCTTCTTTTGTTCTACAATATTTTTGTTAGTTGTTAATGTTGTTCTAGTTTTTTCTACTTGTAGAAAAAAATAAAAAAACCAATTCAAATGCGGTATGCGCGTTAATATTTATTAAATAAGTGAAAAACGCGAATTGATCAAACTTTGTAGAGGCCTATGTTCTATGGGAGGTGAGTTGGCAATCAAGGGATCCGCTTGGAGTCTAAAGCTTCGCGTGTCATCTCTAAGTATTCAATTCCGATAATCCACATCTTTCTCCTGAAGCAAAACCTCTATAGGTTTACCATCACCAAACGGATTCACCTTAGGCCTCGGTTTGTCCACTCCAATTCCTAACATTAATTCCAATTCCAATTCCACCGTTGTTCTTTCTTCTTCTCAAGTAAAAGAGTCTGTCATTGTTATTGTATAATAATAATTTAAATACTAATAATAATGTAACTTATTAGTTTCAGGTTTATAACATTCCCACACACCATACAATACGATCATAATCTGAAGACTAGATTTGGTGCAATCAGAATCTGAAGAGAAGTTATTATCATCATCATCATCCACAATGTTCTTACTTAGAGCTACCAACCATCCTGAGATCCATTTTCATGGAAATTGAACTCTATCTACCAAAATTGATGCATGCTTTGAGTACTTTTTGGTTGTTTCAGGTTGCCTTCATCATTGACAGATATATCTCCGACAACAACTTCCTCTGTACCCGATCACAATGTCCAACAACTGAATATTACTTGCTTGCATGAACAGTATTTGTTTTGGATTTGAGCAGTCATCTAGTGATGTGGTCTACCTTTTTGCTTATGATCCAACACCAAATCTCATTAAATTAACGAATGATCCATCCATTTCAACTTTTGTTTAACTATTTTAGCAACTTCCATAGGAACTTTCCATTTTCAAACATGATCATTGTATGGTATTAGTGGTTGGAAACTCTGATGAATAGTGACCCTTTGGCAATTGGTTACTTAGTGTTCTTTATATATGAATAGTGACCATCTGGCAAACCTGTGTAAAGGACTAAAGCCACATATCTTGTCAAGTGGATACCATGAATCAGAGAGATTTAAGTTAATCAAACTCATATAAAGTGTTCGATGTCACTGTGAGTAGATAAATTTCGTTTGAATAGTGACTTTTAATGTTCTTTTGATATGAATAGTGACCCACTTCGCGTGTCATCTTGGTCGAACTCATGACACGCGACAGACGGACCAGCACTTCTATTTTCATCTTATAAAAAAACATAAACACAATCATGTTACCCATGATCAGAGCTTTAAGTTTGTGATAGACAATGATAATAGGAAAAAGATCAGAGTTCCAAAAGCAAGTGTGAAGATTAAGATAATGCAAGTTGAGGAAGAAGATGACAGATATATCTAACATAACTTTCACCAGCTTGAGATATGAGTTTGATTAGCTTAAATCTCTCTGATCCATGGTATCCGCTTCCACCTGAAGCTTTACTTTCCTACCTCTGTTTTGAATTTGTTGCTTTATAAAGTGTTCGATGTCACTGTGAGTAGATACATTTCGTTGAATAGTGACTTTTTAATGTTTTTTATATATAATTACTTTCCTACCTCTGTTATGAATTAGTATATAGAGAGCAAACCGACGAACATCATTCAAAATTTCAACTTCCCGCTAACCTCTACGCCATCATCGACTACAGCAAACCGACGATCTTCCTCCACGGCACTCCTAATAGGCCTCTCTTTATATCACAGTACGATTTAAGGTTCCAATTTTGTTTTTGTTGTTTTTAATAATAAGTTTTGTGTTTATCAAACCCTAACGTCTAAAATATTATGATGTCGTTTAGCTCCATGTTTGAAATATGGATCTCGTTGTTTGATCGGTTAGTGAATACCATGGATCAGAGAGATTTAAGCTAATCAAACTCATATCTCAAGCAGGTGCAAGTTATGTTGGATTAATGAGTTTTCATTATTATTTTATTTATTTTTATTTTATTTATGTTTTGAGGGTGTAATGATGATGATGGTTATAATTTGACAAACGATTTATGAAAGTATCAAGAATCGGGAATTAGTAAAATGATTTTATAATTTTTTAAAGGCTGAACACGAGTTTAATCAAACAAGGGTTCCGCATTTCGGTACGTTTTATTTGATCAGATGTGACTTATGAAAACCACAAACGATCAATTAAACATTCCGAAACGCGTCAAACAGAGACCGGAAATCCAGCATGTCGATTAGACATGCAAAAATTGTGTTTTGAAAAGATATGGGTATCGACAGTATAGTCGGAGCACCATGTACAATGATTCATGAAAGTTGTACAAACTCGAATGTTTCTACCAAAAAACACAAACGAGCAATAAACGACCAGAACGCCTCGAACAAATTTTGTTGGATTGAGAAAAACTAAAAACATTTTAAAATGAATTAAAATTATTTTTTTTATCAATAACAAGTATTTAAAATGAATTAAAACAAATTAATTTTTTTAAAAAAAAGGCCAAAGTGCCTGGCTTTGGTCAAAGCTAGGCGTCTGTGGTCTAATCAAGCAAACCAGGCGCCTAGCTTTGACCAAAGCCAAGCGCTTTGGCCTTTTTATAAAAAAAAATTTTAATTTATTTTAATTCATTTTAAATACTTGTTATTGATAAAAAAATAATTTTAATTCATTTTAAAATGTTTTTAGTTGTTCCCAATCCAACAAAATTCGTTTGAGGCGTTCTGGGTCGTTTATTGCTCGTTTGTGTTTTTTGGTAGAAACATCCGAATTTGTACAACTTTCATGAATCATTGTACGTGGTGCTCCGACTATACAGTCGATACCCATATTTTTTCAAAACACAATTTTTCATGTCTAATCAACATGCTGAACTTCAGGACTCTGTTTGACGCGTTTCGGAATGTTTAATTGATCGTTTGTGGTTTTCAGAAGTCACATTCGATCAAATAAAACGTGCCGAAATGTGGAACCCTTGTTTGATTATACTCATGTTCAGCCTTTAAAGAATTATAAAATCATTTTACTAATTCCCGATTCTTGATACTTTCATAAATCATTTACTAATTTCCGATTCTTTATACTTTCATAAATCGTTTGTCAAATCATAACAATCATGAAACACCCTAAACCTTTTTTAACCGAAAAAACACAGCGGAAATACGAACCAGAAAATTTCTTGCTTTATAAAAACATTATCGTATGTTTGGAACCCATAGCTAAAAGATATTATAGGTGTTTCATGTTTTATTGTTTCTTATTACATCATCTACAACTTATCTTTATTAGTTTACGTGACCGTGACCCCGTACAATCCGCATCCTCACTCGACCTCCAACCATTTCTTGCTTTGTGAGCTTGACTTGACAACCTGCAACTACCACATAACCATTTCGTTAGTTCATTAAGTGACTTTATGCAAATATTCACAATATGGAAATAATGTCAACAATACTCAATGGTCATAACCAAACGCCTTTTTGTAAGTTCGGATCCGGTCTCCGGATCCTATCCTCCAATTTCCATGCATTCATACTTACATACCTGCATTTTTATTATCATTCTCCTAACAAAAAGATTAATGACATTACAATACACACGCACATACAAATCCCATGTACAAGTTATCTTAACCCGTCATACTACTCTTCCTTCATGTATTCTCAACGACAAACATGACGTTTCCGAACTTATACTCAACCAACACATAATGACCAACCTTTACATACATAACACTTTCACACATTACCGGGCATAAGCAACTATGCACACATTTTATTACACTAGCATCCAATGCGAGAAACCTCCACTTCCTAAGCGGTTTACCATTTGCGTGACCTTGCATAACTATACAATTCAATCTAAATAGTTACACCCATGATTTAATGTACCCATCTATATATATATACACTCATATCAATCCGTACATTTTACCATTCATTCTTATGCCATATTTGTTAATCTTGGTTTATTTCATGCTTAATTACCCTCACTTCATTTATCTTTGTTGCTCATTTATCCCAACTACTTTCATTGTTGTATGGTGAACTATACCCGTCCACCAACAACATCAATTCGCTTACCTTATTATAAATTACCTTTTCATACTTGTTTCCCATTCTCTATTTATACATAAGCATACAATTACTAAACCAAGAGTTTGCATCATAAGTCACTTACCTTTGCTCGTAGGAGTGTTTTCGCCTTATACGTGTTTGACTTATAGTCCCAAGCTTTTCACCTTGCTCGAGATCATATCCACTTGACCCGTTTACTTTTAAGCTTCTTGTACCTAGCTTACTTTCAAGTCAACATGCCGTGTTAGAATACTAATTTGAAACTTACCTATTCAAACATTAGTATTCATTCTACATCATTCAAACATGACATCAATACATTCAACAACTAGTTCTATTCAATAAGTCTTTCCATATACTACCCGTTTGACCCGTTAGTGAAAATACTTGCATGAACTAATTGGTAAGTGTTCTTAGACACTTTTTGAATGCCACATAATATGCTATTCTTTCCCTACAATCCGTACTCCAAGACTACTACAAGCGCGTACATTCTTACACCTTTTCTTATTAAATATTACATTATAAATGTGCAACGATTTTCTGCACAGCTGCTGTTCAAGGTCGTTTTTTCCCCTTCTAAACCTCGGAATCAGATCTTGACTATCAAATACAAAATGTGCGTCATTCAAAGACCTTTCCAAGCATATAAAGAACACCTCCTAACGATTTTTCTATGATTTTATATGAATATTTTAAGATCAGGTCAGAAACATAATTTTGACCAAACAACTTTGCTGTCAAAACTGAAATGTTAACTTTAGATGCTGTTTTGACCCACTACAACTCAGAATCAGCTTCTTATGACTAAATATGAAATGTAATATGTGCAACAAGCTTTTCAACGATATAAGGCTCGTCTTCTAACTTCTAATAACGAATGAGATATGCCCTTTACAAGATTACTATCTAGGGCTGTCAAAAGTGACGAATTTCATACAATTTTACACCATTTGACCCAATTCAAGTTTCATGTAAGCATTGTATCAAACACTTCATGTGCACCCTTTTTGCAAGTGAATTCTAAGCCTTATGGACTTCTCAAACTTTGCCATTTAACTAGCTAATCATCAACAACATCATTCTAACCATCATGCTTAGCTATTTCCAATTTCAACTTGTAATTTTACCAACACATAAGATTCATGCAAGACATATGGAATACAATTCCTCTACAATCCATGCCTAAAACATATATTTCCTACTATTTTAGTAACATCAAAGCTACCAATCAAAACCAAAATCATCATCTTTGAACACAAGCAAGCTTCTAACAATTTAACTCATTTATAAACCATTAAGAATGATCAATATCACTAATAATCAACAATAATACGAATTTAACATCATTTGCTCAAAACCCACATATGGGTTTCGAAATTAAGATGAATTGGGGTCAGTGTTCTTACCAAAAGCTTAAACTTTGAAGATTAACCCTCTAGAACACATCCTCCATCTTGTTACTTCAATTTCTTGCATCAACTCTTCCACTTGGGTATGATTAGGGTTAGTTTGAGGTTCAATAATCCCCCTTTTTGGGGCTGAATTCGTATGACCCATATAGGTCTTCTTGACCACCTTATTTTGACCCAATAATTACCCTAATAGTCCCTCAAGTTTACCCCAATGTCATTTATTATCAAAA
Organism: Ambrosia x helenae; assembly: GCA_030844895.1. Taxonomy (NCBI): domain Eukaryota; kingdom Viridiplantae; phylum Streptophyta; class Magnoliopsida; order Asterales; family Asteraceae; genus Ambrosia; species Ambrosia x helenae. The sequence goes on along the minus strand of CM061228.1, from coordinate 30,247,187 downwards.
CCTTAACTATGCAAGTTTCTTTCTAGTGTTATTTACCCATTATAAAGATAATAACTTTCACTAGGTAACTTTCATATTAGAGCATAACCCACATTCTTATCATCCCGTTTTATTATCCGAAAAAAAGGCTCATTCTACTATTTAATTCGTTTTGTCATTTCTTATTCACGCCTAATAGCGTAATTAAGCGAAATGGATTTTCGGGATGTTACAAGTCTACCCCCCTTAAAGAAGGTTTCGTCCCCGAAACCTCCTTCATTACTGCCATACCAAGAATTCTTTACTTACTTATTTACTCATTCATTTCATTCAAAGTTTCATGCCATGTCGCAAGCCCACATATAGACTATAAAAATAACTTTACTCGTGGCAAAACATATTTCTATGTTTTGTTCTTACGCTCTTATATTACAAGAGGCCTATTACATTTATTAAACATAATAAATCGATTAGTTACATATCCTACTTAGCCGTTCATTCCTACATTAGCCACAAGGCGTCCATCACGGGATTACTACAATATTCCACTATTAGCATTCCTTTTAAGTCCCTTCAACCATGTAGTTAGTTAGACTATATACATACATATATCCCAAACCTTAAATCATGGTTATCACTTTCACAACATACCTACTAATTCATTCCCCATTCATTCTCACTTAACTTGAGAGTTAGGCATAATTCCATAGGCACTACTGAATCGGTACGTCTACCATATACACCCACCCCTTTTTGGTAAATTTCAGAGCCATTCTAATCATGCTAATTTTTTTTGTTACTTCATTTCATGTACTACTTACTGTAGAAACATATATCCATTGCTTAACAACACCGGGTCTAAGCTAAAATTCATTCATCTTTTGACCTTTAAAAGTCAAACTTTCCAGACTACATCATACTTGAGATACCATTCATTCATACGGGGGTAATATTCAACATATCAATTTCCTACTTAACAATCACAAAATTACCAAATTTACTACCTTCCTTTCACAGCATTAACCAACCATCCTGATGTCGGATTGACCTGCTCCTTCATAAGTCCATGCCATACCTAGCTTGGTTTAGTTCATTCACATGACGAGTTCAAACTCGTTAACATCATATCACCTATCTTGTAGATTTCATCATATCCAAAATTCGACCATTCATATCTACGAAGTCATTGGTTAGACAAATATTTTGCATTCATAACAATTGTCTTTCAATAGTCCATGCAAAATTCTTTCCTTTGCATGTCTAACTATCTAAAATGCTTTGATAAAACTCCCGTTACAATACAAAATCGAGTTACACATCTAACATTCTTACTTATGATCTTTATATTTTATAGTTTAACTTAGGGGTTTTACTTCTTTTCCATTTAGGCATGCATACAAAACCTCATTCTATCTTTTCATGAAATTTTTTTTTCCTTTCTTGTTAAATTGAATCATCCACACGGGTCTTAGTATATAAGTTGTCCCGATTCTCATAGATTATCTACTACATGCTCAACATGTAATTACGTTACTTACCACATCAATAACTCGAAATTGGTTTCGTTCCATTCATGCAATCTTTTTAGTACTTGCGTTACACTTGCTAATTCGACTCGTTTGACTTTTGTAAAGTCAAATTGTCCATTCATTCTTAACTAGCTTCTACAATTAGTTAACATTTACACCGACTAATAGCTACATATGAAATATGTATTCATGTATCATGTAGGTCACATGACAAGTGTATCCCCAACTAAGTTATTGCCACTAACTATGTACAACTTTCCAATCTACCTTAGCTAGAGATGTAACATTCCCCCTCCCTTCATTCCTACCCAAATGACCCGTTCTATGGATTATTCTATATTTCTACAACATTCCACCCAATTTGATCCATTAAGGTTATTTGACATTTTTTTATGTTATTAAGGATGATCCAACTAATAAGTAAGCTGATGAACTTACCTATGGATTCAAATCTTTCATTCCTACCTTTCGTTCATATAGGTTTGATCCATACTTACCTATGGATTCAAACTTTTCATTCCTATCTTTCATTCATATAGGTTTGATCCATACTTACCTACGGACTCCAACTTTTCATTCATACCTTTCATTCATATAGGTTTGATCCGTGCTTACCTACGGATTCAAACATTTAATTCCTACCTTTCATTCATATAGATTTGATCCATACTTACCTATGGACTCAAACTTTTCATTCTTACCTTTCATTCATATAGGTTTGATCCATACTTACCTATGGACTCAAACTTTTCATTCTTACCTTTCATTCATATAGGTTTGATCCATACTTACCTATGGACTCAAACTTTTCATTCATACCTTTCATTCATATAGGTTTGATCCATACTTACCTATGGACTCAAACCTTTCATTCCTACCTTTCATTAACCTTTCATTCATTTACAGACTACGCTTTATCACTTGAGAGTCTTCTACCTTAACCCACCACTGACGTTTAGTTACTTATCTATTCATTGCCATACTTAGTTTATAGGCATAATTCATATACGTTTTGATTAATACCTTCTGAGGGAATCCCTTCCCATTTTACTTTATAAGAAGGTTTATTCTACGCACCTATCCACACGATCGCTTACTTTCCAATTTAGCAGGCATACCTATGATGACTTTCATGGTCTCACGTGTATCATATGCTTCTTGCGCACTGGCCAGGCGCGCAGTCCACATACTATCCACGTGTCTTCATGTAATCATCACCTTATGCCTGCGGACCGGGTTTCAGTTTTGTGCTACCCTTTCAATTTCCTTCCCTAAACAACATGGTTGTTTTTCATCTAAATTTTACCATCCCTGGGGATTTTCTCCCTTTGCTACAAATGTATTAATGTCGCTTACCGCGAGCATTCTATCCATTCCACAATTTCCGATATCTACCTTGGATCATGTCCTAGAGACCTCTTCATCATCACCACAAAAGCCCACCTTAACATAAACACCACAATTAGTTGTTAACATCTCATGTGAGTTAATATTAAATTCTACCTTTGGGCCTTGATCGAGTCTTCGATTGTACGGGTCACTAATTTCAAGAGCACATAGGTTTGAGTTCAAGTACTTACTTCCATGTACAAGATTTCACTCAAACCAGGGCTCTGATACCAACTTGAAACACCCTAAACCTTTTTAACCAAAAATACACAGCGGAAATACGAACCAGAAAATTTCTTGCTTTATAAAAACATTATCGTATGTTTGGAACCCATAGCTAAAAGATATTATAGGTGTTTCATGTTTTATTGTTTCTTATTACATCATCTACAACTCATCTTTATTAGTTTACGTGACTGTGACCCCGTACAATCTGCATCCTCACTCGACCTCCAACCATTTCTTGCTTTGTGAGCTTGACTTGACAACCTGCAACTACCACATAACCATTTCGTTAGTTCATTAAGTGACTTTATGCAAATATTCACAATATGGAAATAACGTCAACAATACTCAATGGTCATAACCAAACGCCTTTTTGTAAGTTTGGATCTGGTCTCCGGATCCTATCCTCCAATTTCCATGCATTCATACTTACATTCCTGCATTTTTATTATCATCCTCCTAACAAAAAGATTAATGACATACAATACACACGCACATACAAATCCCATGTACAAGTTATCTTAACCCGTCATACTACTCTTCCTTCATGTATTCTCAAGGACAAACATGACGTTTCCGAACTTATACTAAACCTACACATAACGACCAACCTTTACATACATAACACTTTCACACATTACCGGGCATAAGCAACTATGCACACATTTTATTACACTAGCATCCAATGCGAGAAACCTCCACTTACTAAGCGGCTTACCATTTGCGTGACCTTGCATAACTATACAATTCAATCTAAATAGTTACACCCATGATTTAATGTACCCATCTATATATATACACTCATATCAATCCGTACATTTTACCATTCATTCTTATGCCATATTTGTTAATCTTGGCTTATTTTATGCTTAATTACCCTCACTTCGTTTATCTTTGTTGCTCATTTATCTCAACTACTTTCATTGTTGTATGGTGAACTATACCCGTCCACCAACAACATCAATTCGCTTACCTTATTATAAATTACCTTTTCATACTTGTTTCCCATTCTCTATTTATACATAAGCATACAATTACTAAACCAAGAGTTTGCATCATAAGTCACTTACCTTTGCCTGTAGGAGTGTTTTCGCCTTATACGCGTTTGACTTATAGTCCCAAGCTTTTCACCTTGCTCGAGATCATATCCACTTGACCCGTTTACTTTTAAGCTTCTTGTACCTAGCTTACTTTCAAGTCAACATGCCGTGTTAGAATACTAATTTGGAACTTACCTATTCAAACATTAGTATTCATTCTACATCATCCAAACATGACATCAATACATTCAACAACTAGTTCTATTCAATAAATCTTTCCATATACTACCCGTTTGACCCGTTAGTGAAAATACTTGCATGAACTAATTGGTAAGTGTTCTTAGATACTTTTTGAATGCAACATAATATTCTATTCTTACCCTACAATCCATACTCCAAGACTACTACAGGCGCGTACATTCTTACACCTTTTCTTATTAAATATTACATTATAAATGTGCAGCGATTTTCTGCGCATCTGCTGTTCAAGGTCGTTTTTCCCCTTCTAAACCTCGGAATCAGATCTTGACTATCAAATACAAAATGTGTGTCATTCAAAGACCTTTCTAAGCATATAAAGAACACCTCCTAACGATGTTTCTATGATTTTATATGAATATTTTAAGATCAGGTCAGAAACATAATTTTGACCAAACAGCTTTGCTGTCAAAACTGAAATGTTAACTTTAGATGCTGTTTTGACCCACTACAACTCAGAATCAGCTTCTTATGACTAAATATGAAATGTAATATGTGCAACAAACTTTTCAACGATATAAGGCTCGTCTTCTAACTCCTAATAACGAATGAGATATGCCCTTTACAAGATTACTATCCAGGGCTGTCAAAAGTGACGAATTTCATACAATTTTACACTATTTGACCCAATTCAAGTTTCATGTAAGCATTGTAACAAACACTTCATGTGCACCCTTTTTGCAAGTGAATTCTAAGCCTTATGGACTTCTCAAACTTTGCCATTTAACTAGCTAATCATCAACAACATCATTCTAACCATCATGCTTAGCTATTTCCAATTTCAACTTGTAATTTTACCAACACGTAAGATTCATGCAAGACATATGGAATACAATTCCTCTACAATCCATGCCTAAAACATAGATTTCCTACTATTTTAGTAACATCAAAGCTACCAATCAAAACCAAAATCATCATCTTTGAACACAAGCAAGCTTCTAACAATTTAACTCATTTATAAACCATTAAGAATGATCAATATCACTAATAATCAACAATAATACGAATTTAACATCATTTGCTCAAAACCCACATATGGGTTTTCGAAATTAAGATGAATTGGGGTTAGTGTTCTTACCAAAAGCTTAAACTTTGAAGATTAACCCTCTAGAACACATCCTCCATCTTGTTACTTCAATTTCTTGCATCAACTCTTCCACTTGGGTAAGATTAGGGTTAGTTTGAGGTTCAAGAATCCCCCTTTTGGGGCTGAATTCGTATGACCCATATAGGTCTTCTTGACCACCTTATTTTGACCCAATAATTACCCTAATAGTCCCTCAAGTTTACCCCAATGTCATTTATTATCAAAACCTTAACTATGCAAGTTTCTTTCTAGTGTTATTTACCCATTATAAAGATAATAACTTTCACTAGGTAATTTTCATATTAGAGCATAACCCACATTCTTATTATCCCGTTTTATTATCCGAAAAAAAGGCTCATTCTACTATTTAATTCGTTTTGTCATTTCTTATTCACGCCTAATAGCGTAATTAAGCGAAATGGATTTTCGGGATGTTAGACATCATCATCATTACACCTTCAAAACAGAAATAAAATAATAATAAAACATCATTGCTCCAAAATAACTTGCACCGGCTTGAGATATGAGTTTGATTAGTTTAAATATCTCTGATCCATGGTATCTACTAACCGATCAAATAAAACGCACCGAAATGCGGAACCCTTGTTTGATTATACTCGTATTCAGCCTTTAAACTTCGTTTGTGTGTTTTTGGTAGAAAGGAACTAGGTTGCATATATAATAATAATTTAAATAATAATAATAGGGTAATATAGTTATGGTTAATGGAGAATATGCAATGAGATGATTTCGTACAAGATTCCAATGCATGCAAGTAAAATTAAGTTGTTGGACATTGTGATCGAGAGAATATGCAATGAGTTTGATTAGCTTAAATCTCTCTTATCCATGGTATCCACTAACTGTAGCGATTATCGAAAGATTTATTTTAGGAATTGTTTGAGAATATATTTTATGATCAAAAGATCCATAACTGAACAATTATTTGGAATGTTCCTGATCATTACAGTAACGATTGCTTTACAATGCCGAAAACGACTATCATCACTCTGTATGGTTGCTTGCTAGCGCCGATCCTACTGTCGATTTCTTTCCACAACCAGTACAACGAACTCTGTATGGGTTGACAGATATCTCTCCGATAACAAAAGAATTATCTTCAATGATTCTAAGAAACTTGAAGGAAGAGGTACCTTGAAGACTAGATTCAGTGCAATCAGCTGAAATTATATATTACAATAATACTACCTTGAGCAAAAAGTTGTGTTTGAAGCCTGGTTCTTTTAGTTTACATTTTGTTAGGACTTTAAACAGAGAAGATGGAGGGTTAGTTATTACTCTGCACTTCAAGTAGAAGAAGATGAAGAAGAATAAATGAAGTCTATTAATAGAGGTTAGTAGGTTACTCATTATTGCCGGGATGCAAATCATGATTAGATAGATTTTTATAATTTTAAATTGTTATTATTATTAAAATTATTATTATATTTGCAACCTAGTTCTTGATCAAAGAAATTGTTTGGGAATATATTTTAGGAATTGTTTGAGAATATATTTTATGAACAAAGGATCCATAACTAAACAGTTATTTGGTCAGCCAGACGTTTGTCAAAAGAATTTTGTACTATGCATTCTCACACAATGTCCAACAATCATGGTATTTGGTCCTTCTTTAATGTTGTTTATAATTAAAAGGAACTAGGTTGCAAAGGAACTTCAGGTCAGCCAGACGTTTGTCAAAAGAATTTTGTATATGCATTCTCACACAATGTCCAACAACCATGGTATTTGGACCGCTTTTGACTTAACGATGAAGGCAAGAAGTTGGACCGCTTTTAACAAAGATAATAAGAAGAAGATCAGAGCTCCAAAAGAAAGTGTGAAGATCAAGAGAGAGCAAGTTGAAGAAGAAGATGAACAGTGCTCCAACATAACTTGCACCGGCTTGAGATATGAGTTTGATTAGCTTATCAAAGGAATTGTTTGAGGATATATTTTAGGAATTGTTTGAGAATATATTTTCTAAACAAAGGATCCATAACTAAACAGTTATTTGGAATGTTCCTGATCATTACAGAAGAGAAATGGTTTGAAGGTGTGTGCTGTATGTATAGAATGGTGAATTATTGTTGTGTGTTAGGTATTTGATGGAAGGGTTTTAAAAGAAATAGCACAAGTCCTTCTTTAATGTTGTTTATAATTAAAAGGAACTAAGTTGCAAAGGAACTTCAGGTCAGCAAGACATTTGTCAAAATAATTTTGTACTATGCATTCTCACACAATGCCGAACAACCATGGTATTTGGACCGCTTTTGACTTAACGATGAAGGCAAGAAGTTAGACCGCTTTTAACAAAGATAATAGGAAGAAGATCAGAGCTCCAAAAGCAAGTGTGAAGATCGAGAGAAAGAAAGTTGAAGAAGAAGATGAACAGTGCTCCAGTATAACTTGCACCGGCTTAAGATATGAGTTTGATTAGCTTAAATCTCTCTTATCAATGGGAGGGTAAGGCTGAACACGAGTATAATGAAACTATCAAGAATCGGAAATCAGTAAAAACAAATGTTCAGGCAAGCAAGTTAAATTCAGTTGTTGTCGGAGAGATATTTGTCAACGATGAAGGCAACATACTTGAAATCAATGGGAAGGTAAACAATTCCTGCTCATCATGAGGAATATCTAGCTCATCCTGGATCTTGGATTTACATTTTCAGGCAAACAAGTAAAATTCAGTTGTTGTCGGAGAGATATCTGTCAACGATGAAGGAAACATACTTTAAATCAATGGGAAAGTAAACAATTCCTGCTCATCATGAGGAATATCTAGCTCATCCTGGATCTTGGATTTACATGTTCAGGCAAACAAGTAAAATTCAGTTGTTGTCGGAGAGATATCTGTCAACGATGAAGGAAACATACTTGAAATCAATGGGAAAGTAAACAATTCCTGCTCATCATGAGGAATATCTAGCTCATCCTGGATCTTGGATTTACATTTTCAGTCAAGCTAGTACAATTCAGTTGTTGTCGAGAGATATCTGTCAACGATGAAGGCAACATACTTGAAATCAATGGGAATGTAAACAATTCCTGCTCATCATGAGGAATATCTATCTCATCCTGGATTTTGGATTTACATTTTCAGCAAGCAAGTAAAATTCAGTTGTTGTTGGAGAGTCTATCAACGATGAAGGCAACATACTTGAAATCAATGGGAATGTGACTGATTCCTGCTCATCATGAGGAATATTTAGCTCATCCTGGAATCTTGGATTTACATTTTCCAAAGGTCTTGATAAATATCTTCATCAATCTCCTTGATCTACGCATAAGTGTGAGAGTCGATTTTCCTATAAGGGTGACTAACAAAGAGATGGTCTTTTGATGAATGTATTATTCACAAATACATTTGTTTAACTATTTTAGCAACTTCCATAAGAACTCTCCATTTTCAAACATGGTCATTTGTATGGTATTAAGGGTTGGAAACTCTGAAGACCAATGACCCTCTGGCAATTTGATCGATATCATCCATCGCTATTTTTAAGGACAACACCATTAAACATCAAGTCGATACAAGTTGGTGGTTATTATTTTGTTTTTTAATTTTTATAATTTTTTTACAATAATTATATTAAAAAAATTAAAAAAATAAAAAAAATAAAAAACCAATTCAAAACACCAAAAATACCCTAAAAATAAACATGGATTTGAAGCGCTGGTCAAAATCAGAATAATTAAACCTCGAACCGAAATAGTTAAAAAGTAACTAAAGCGTCTCGCTTTGACCAAAGCGCCTAGCGCTTGGGGGGGATGTGAAAATAGAAGTGGGGGGTTTTAATATAACCACCCATACATAACCAATATATATATTTTGATGAGGTATGATAGGTTATCAATGCTTAGGCAGGTAGCTCAGTTGGTTGGTTGGCCTAAGCTTCCTTTGGGAAGCTTGGGTTCAATCCCTACTAGCTACATTTGGAGGACATAATGAGAAATGAGGGATGACTCCTGGCCTATGGTCAGGAGTTCGAATCCTGATCTCGCTCGGGTTTTTACCGGTTCTCCACAGCGGGTCTTCGGACGGGTGGGGGATCGGGATTTCCCCGGCTCGGGAACCACCATCGGGCGGGGCTCCCAGCAAGGGAAGCCAATTTATGCGAGCCCCCTTGTGGGAATCTTACGGTTGTTGTGTTGGCCGTTTTAAAAAAAATCCACCATAATTCTTCAACATATCATGTATGTGTATTCTGTCCACAACAGATGCATACCATTGATATAAAGATTTGACAAGCACGTTACATGTAAAATATCATATCTGAAAATCTCCCATCCATCAAAATATGTATGTTTAGCTTAACATTTATATTGATTAATACATTTCAACTTGTTCTAGGAACCTATAACCCCACATATTACTATTAGTGGCCACAACAATCACATTACCACCCCACCCCCCCCACACACACACACACGCACACACACATTTATTATATAGGGGTAAGGTCGGGTACAAATTACGTATTAAACGTATAAATAACTAGAGTAATTATTATTATGATTATTTGAATGATCAACAAAAGCTCGATTACCCGGGTAAACCCAAAGACAAAACGTCATCCATGCCTCCAAACGCAGACAACACTGGTAACTCGCACCGCCACCTCCATATTTAAGCTCATGCAGCTGTCATGCACCAGGTCATTGGCAGATTAATTATTATTGCTCTACAATTATGAACTAGAGTAATTACACTACAACAAATGAAGTAAAGTAATAATTACTCCGGTGTAATCATAATTACTCTAGTTATTTGTATTTGATCCTAACACTATACACATACGTAAACAGGGGCGAAGCATAGTGGAGGGTCAGGGGTGCCCCGGGTCCTTGCCGTTTTTTGGCGCAGTGGTGGAATTTTGTGATTTTCGTAAGTAATTTTTATATGAATTGAGTCTTGCCCTCACCAATTCGATCTCTAAGCCTCGTCACTGTACGTAAATACACAAAAGGTAGTTACAAAACAAAGTCCATTGATGCAGGGGCATCGAGTTGTCAAGATGATAACCAGAAGAAAGGGCCTAAAGACAGGGTTATGCCTAGGACGCAAATTCTAACAGAGGCCGCCGGTTGGGCTACTGATGAGGATCCAGCTTAATCAGTTTGTTGGAATCATGGGTCTATTGAAAAGTTTTTAATTTATCTGTTATGTTTGGAGACCATTAAAGTATGCTTTCAAGGATGGGGGTTTCTTAGTTTTTTATATGATATTGATATCTTGATTGTTCTTTGAACATTGTTAAGCTTATGATTACTAACAAAGCTAGCCATTTGATTTCGTTTCTGCGTATCATCCACTTTATCTAAAAAGGGTATGAAGCTATGAGGAGACAACAGCTTACCAAAGGAAGATGGTATTTTTATCCAACTAAATCCACTCATATTTAGTCATAAATTAGAGGGGAAATACCATAAAAAATACTAAACTTTATGTTTTTTCTCACTAAAGTCACTCAATAATTTTTTGCACATAAAAAGCACTACACTTTCAGTTTGTTGTTACAAAAGTCACTCAACATTTCTTTGCACCTAAAAAACACTATACTTTCTGTTTTTTTCTCATAAAAGTCACCGAACATTTATTTTTCGCATAAAACCCCTTAAAATGTTATTTTTGAACAAAATTTTAATGTTTTTGTTTTAAATAACCTGGAACCGGAACTCTTAGTTGTGTTTGCTTACGTGTTGCATAGGTGGTCTATATAATTTGTATCCTTAAAAAATCTCAAACTGATGAAGTTGATTAAGAAAGTAAAGTACTTCACGCGTCTTATATCGATTAAAAAACAATGTGTATTTGTTTATAATAATTTTTTCTTTGTACTTAAGATTGTATGGCTATTTAAATTAGCGAAACTAATATTACTTTGATTGGAATAAGAGATTTTTTTTTTTGTCATATAATTTGTTACAAAAATAAATATATAATTACAAAATATCTTAAAAACTACAAAAAAAACACATGACAAAAAAAAATATAATAATGTTGGGTCACTTTTATGAGAAAAGACAGAAAATATAGTGTTTTTTAAGCACAAAGAAATGTTGAATGACTTTTATAAGAAAAAACTGAAAGTGTAGTGCTTTTTGCATGCAAAAAAAATGTTGGGTGACTTTAATAAGAAAAAACTGAAAGTTAAGTGTTTTTTATGATATCTCCCCTAAATTAAACTCCCTATGTATAACGAGATGATTAAATGAGAAGAAACTTAATGTGAGAATAAAAAGAACAAATGAATTAATAGTAAAATATTAAATATTTAACTCATGTTACATTAACAATTATCTCCCTAATTTAATGAATTAGTCATCAACACTTTATCTTACACATTATCAAAAAAATTTCATCACGTATAATCAAAATTATCATACATTTATCCTACACACATCGAGATTATAATACGTTAATCCTACACATATAGGAATTTATCATACATACTTGATACTACATATATCGAAATTATCTTTCACTGTAATTAAGCTTATGAAATGGTTCTTGTGGGCGGGTTCGGATGATTTAAACAAGGCGCATTGGGTGGTTTGGGAAAGAATTACCTCTCCTAAAAAATGGGTGGGTTGGGTATCTCTAAACTTAAAGACTCGAACGACGCTCTGCTTTCAAAATGGATTTGGAGATTTAAACGAGAAGAAAATAGCCTTTGGAAAAAGGTGATTTTGGCGTGTCATCCTTTGTCAACAAAGGTGGACTTTTCTTCCAATCACCAACGGTTCTAGTGGTGTGTGGGCTTCCATAGTTCGGCTAGGCGACAAACTCAGGTTTGGGGAAGTCTCTTTTCTCAGCTGCTTCAAGGGTAATCTCGGAGATGGTAAGTCTATCCGGTTTTGGTTAGACCATTGGGTGATGGATGGTCCGTTGAAGGAAAAGTTCCCTACTCTGTTTAGTATGGATCCTCACAAAGATTGTTTGGTTATTGACAAGTGGTCTGGCACTCAGGAGTCGGGTTCATGGCTGATTTTTGACCAAAGCATGTTGATCGAGGAGAGACAGACACACACAGAGTGGATCAAGCCGGTCGATGTGGTCTCCCGGGCGGTGTGAATAACGGAGCTGATACATGGTCTTGGTTCGGTTGTAGAGCGGTTCCGTTTTCGATCAAAGCGGTGAAAAACTTGATGCAGAAACATGCATCTTATGGCGATTGGTACAAATACAAGTGGGTTTCTTGGGTCCCTCTTAAAAGTAACATCTTTGCTTGGCACTCCGAGATGGACCGAATTCCTACAGTAGCAGCTTTAGCCCGAAGAAACATTCATGAAGGAGATAAGGTTTTGTGTTCTCTGTGACTATGACTATGAATCTACTTTGCACCTTTTTTCGGGATGTGGCTTCTCCTTCGGAGTGTGGATGGCGATTGGGAAACGGTGTGGTTTGAAATCGGTTCTTGCTTTTGACAACCGAGACTTATTGGAGTTGTATAAATAATCGACTTGCAACACCCCAACCGATGGCGGAAACATCGAGGTGTCACGAATTGATGATTGTTCAGTAGCTCATGGTAAATAATAAATTTCAATAATTGATTTAAATAAATTACATACAATTGTTCTAAAGAATTTTGTACATCAAAATGAAAAATACTAGATACAACATCTTCAAGCATTAACTCTAATCTTCAAGCACGCTATAACCTGAAACATGTTAAGTTGGAAAAGATGGGGGGGTCAACTATAAATAGTTGGTGAGAATACATAGGTTTTGCATATAGTTGAAAACAATATGATGTATAGCAATCATAGTTGAAGTATAATAATGAGTAATGATAGAATATGAGTCCGACATGTAACAATGCGTCTTTTGTACAATAAAACCTTGTGTCGACTGAGACCTAACTCGCAAGTTAGTAAAAGTGTAACTGTTATCGATCATCCTTGAATTTATGCGGGGATGGGTTTGTCAGACCTATAGCGCTATAATCTAAACAGACGGCTTGATCAATGTTAATGATTGTACTGTGTCTTTTTGTTACAGTCAAATGATAGAATGAGTAAATGATAGTGTAATTGGATCACAAGTTCAATAATGTAAGAATGAGTAAATAATAGTGTATAAAATGTTTTAAAACATGTTTCACCCCAAAATGTAAAACAGAAAAAGGGGCTATGTAAACTCACCTTAGGTGCATAATGAGTTCGTGCGTTTTATTGAGCGTGCAAACATTTAGTAATAATGCCTTGGAAAACTCGAAACTAGCTAGAGGAGATAATGACGGATGAAAACTTTAGTATATGGGAGATGGGATAATAATTTTTTTTTTTTTTTTATTATTTTTTTTTTTTGAATGGTATAAAGAGTTGAATGGTAGACTAGTGTATTTATAGTGTAAAATTTGGAGTTGTAATTAGGGACTACTTTGACTAGGCTAGAATTTAGGAACAACTTTGACTTGACTAGAAGACCATATTTACTAACACTTTGACTTGACTAGGAGACCATATTTACTAACACTTTGACTTGACTTGACTAGGAGACTACGTTTAACTTTTCAGGTTTGACTAAGGGACCTTGAAAGGATTTAAGTTTAATTGGTTTTAATTAACATCACAAAACACCAAATGGTGTAGTGGTTTGTGTGGTTAAGATTTAGCCCGCCAGGGACTCGGGTTCGAATCCTGGCACAGGCAAACATTTTTTTTAACGTTTTTAAATCAGAATTTAATACAATCCAATTTAATATTGATTATACGTCATTATTTAAACAAAAAAATTAACAAAATGGATGGTAAAGATAATGTAAACATGAATCGGATGAATAAACGAGGGAGTTCTATATATATATATATATATATATATATAAAGAAAATTTGTGTGATGTTACACGACTGGAAGCAAACAGGGTCGACAGCTGGTCCAGGGCACATACTCATATGTTTTTGGGTCTTGTGGAGTGTTAGAAATGACAAATTTTCACAGGGGAGCCCACTAAGGTTTTCGAAGCCGTTGCGCAAGTGAAAACTTTGGCTTTTCTTTGGTACAAACATAGGCGTAAACATAAAAATATTGTGTGAAAGGATTGGGTTGTATCTCCGTTGTATATGA